>JASFAX010000050.1:1236289-1666046 GCA_030737875.1 Allium sativum
GAAGACACCATTCACGACAAACCCAAATCACATTCGATATTCAATACAAGGCTCTGAATAGAAAATATATCGGCTTATATTCAATATCGAATTCTACGACTAACAAATGTCGTATTGGAAATAACGATATCAATATATATCTTTCAAATTTCCATAACAACACCTGTATAATCACGAATTCCAACATCGAAATATTCCGAAGACAATTTCGATTCAAATCCACTCCAATGCAATCATTGGAAATTTTGGTTATTTTTAAAACCCTTTTCGAATTCAATTTATTTATTTAAAAATAAATAGAATTATAATTCTAGTTCAAAACTAGTTCATTTCGATAAAAATCTATTTTTATCTTTTCAAATATGGAGTTTTTCATCCCAATTCTTTCTAAATCATTTCTTATGATTTTACACAAATTATTACTATTTTTAATAATTTTATCAAGGCCCGTACAGTCGATTTCCAACAATGGCCATCGAACTGCACTTACAGCGACCTTTTTCGAATTTGATTTGGACATATCTCCAAATCCAACCGTTAGATTTCAAATTTCTAATATTCCTTAGAAAGCTCTTTTCGATACGAACCCAACGGTTCTGATTTCAGGAGAATCCGACGGTCGGATCTCCCGTAATGTCCGTTCGAAGTCAATGGTCGAAATTCGCGAACTGCCGCAGCGCGGCGTGTTCTATTCAGGCCATTTATTATATATATAATATATATATAATATATATTTCGTCGATTTCTATTTAAAACGAATTATATAAATAGTTTTGAATTCGTTTCAAAAACATTTTCAACTTCCTTTTCAATTCAAATCACAATTGAATTCTTCTTTATATATTCGTTTTAAAATTCATTTCTATTCAATTCAAATTTCAATTCAATTTGAATTCGTTTTCTATTCAATTCAATTCGAATTCGTTTTCTATTCAATTCAATTCGAATTCATAATTCGAATTCGTTTTCTAGTCAATTCAATTCGAATTCGTTTTCTATTCAATTCAATTCGAATTCGTTTTCTATTCAATTCAATTCGAATTCATTTTCTATTTCATATATATATTTCATATACATCGTTTTCAATTCATATATATATATATATACATCGTTTTCAATTCATATATATATTTCATATACATCGTTTTCAATTCATATATATATTTCATATACATCGTTTTCAATTCATATATATATATATATATATATATATATATTCACCTTTCACTATATACGATATTTTCATTCTCAATACATACGATATATTCATTTTCAATATATACGATATATTCATTTTCAATATATTCGATACTTTCACTTTCAATATATTCAATATTTTCACTTTCAATATATTCGATATTTTCACTTTCAATATATTCAATATTTTCACTTTCAATATATTCAATATTTTCACTTTCGATATATTCGATATTTTCACTTTCAATATATATATCGTTTTCACTTCATATATATATATATATCGTTTTCAATTCGAATATTTCATATACATTGTTTTCATTTCATACATATATATATATCGTTTTCAATTCGAATATTTCATATACATCGTTTTCAATTCGAATATTTTCACTTTTCATATATATGTTATTTCACTTCGCTATCAATCAATTTTCACAACAATTTCAACCAATAAATATCGTCCATGGTTTGTGGACGAGGGGCGTATATATATATATATATATATAGATATTTATATATAGCAATTCACTTCCACTTTCAACACATATATATAAAATTTTAAAAAGAAATTGAAGAGTGAGAAATCCTCACCAATAGCTATCCACTCACACGATTCTTCCTTTCTAGAAACTTCGCCTACTTCGCCTTGTTGTTGCTTTCGTTTCCCGTATTCTCTACATATGTAAAAATCGAATTTTTACTATGTTATTCAATATATAAAGATCATATTTTGAAAACAAAGATTATATTTTTAATATTCCTATGATGTAAAAATTATATTTTTATTGCTTTAAAAATATAAAAATCACATCTTACTTCTTAACAAAATTCTGTCTTTTCTATTTTTAAAAATATGATCTTTATTTTTAAAAGTTCAAATCTTTTTCTACTAAAAGATTAAATCTTTTTCTATTTCAAAGTTTAAAATAAAATCAGTTTTTATTTTTCCCTTTAAAACAGTTTTTACATCCTTTAAAATTCTGTTTCAAATGCAGTTTTTTCTTTAAAAAAAAAATGCAGTTTTTTACTAATTTTAAAAAATGCAGTTTTTTGATTTCTTTTTAAAACAGCTTTTTAAAAACCCTTTTTTAAATTTCTGTTTTGATTTCTTTTTAAAATTCTGTTTTAAAAACTTAAAACCAAAAATCAGTTTTATATTTCATTTTTAAAACAGTTTTAAAATCATAATAATAAAGAAAAAAACAGTTTATATATTCTGTAAAACAAAACAAAAATCAAAAATAAAAATAAAATCAATTAAACGCTCACCTAGCTCGGCCGTGGCTCGTGGCGTCGGTGGTTCAGGGGTTCGACGAGGTCGAGGGTTTCTGCTTCGATGCGTCGTTCGGTTCGTCGGTGGGAGGAGGATGCGAGGGTGGCTCAATCGTCAGGCGGTGGCTTCGTCGGCGGCTCGAGCTCAGGGGAGGCGGCGCGATATGGCTTCGAAGTCTGAGGGCGGCGGCTTCGGGTATTTAGGGTTTCGTCTCCTTTTTTTTTTTTTTATTTGCTTTGTGAATAACTGAATCGGGGGGGGGGGGGGGGGGGGCCATCGAGGAAGAAAAGGGGGGGGGGAAGTTTAATTTTTTATTATTTTATTTTATTTTTTTATTACTTAAATTTGCACTAGGGTTGACTTTTACATATGACCTCGAAATGAGGTCCACCGCCTGTCGTCCATAGCGTTTTACCCCCATTCCGAACACAATGGGATATGTATCGCAAGCTGGTTTGATCGTTACAATCAGTTTCCGTTGAATTTACAATTTAAATCCTTATATTGAATTTTAAACGTACATTTCAAATTACCGGGGTCACATACTAACTAGAAAAATCAAAAAAAAATATTTTCTAGTTTCGTATTGACGATACGGTCCTAACAAAACTAGTTTCGTCGAATTCTGAGACCGTTTGCAAAATGGCCAATTTCCTGTCGATTAAATTCAATAGAAACTGGTCAAACGCGTTTTCTTTTGCCACGCTCACATATTGATTCGAAAAATTATGAAATTTGAAACCTAGCAATAACTTCACATCCCGGACCCAACAAAACTGGTTTCGTCGAAATCCGAGGTCGTTTGCAAAATGTCCATTTTTAAGGGCCTTATATATATAAAAATATATATAAATTCCACAGCGACTATTTCTAATTTTAAACTGGACATATCTTATCATTTCTAAAATGAAATCTCAGTTTGTTAACTTCGTTACAAAGATATAGTTATACAGATTCAAATATTTCTTGTTTCGTTCAATTCTGACTTATATTGAATTCTGTATATTCATTTGAAATTAGAAATCGAATTATCGAACTACCGCGCCATTTTCAATTCTATTTATAATTATATATAAATATTTATATTCTAACGACGACGCGTATAATATATACGTTCGAATTATATTCAAAATAAATTTCTCGTCGATATTATTTAAAATAATTCATTTTGAATATTCAAAATTCGCTAAAATGGCCAAAATAAAAATTTTAAACTGGCCCAGATTTTCGGGTTGTTACAATCTCCCCCACTTAAAACTTTTCGTCCCCGAAAAGGAACAAAGTCGAAAGTGGTTTGATTATTTAACTCTACGCTCGATTAGGCTTCCATTCTCCAACTCTTTAGTTTCTGAGAATTTTCTAAATTTCAAAAATTTGGCTAACACCCTAAATTTTCGAAAAATTTCGCCATAACCTCCCCTGCACCGGGAGCATCGGGGAATTTCAAATAGCTTCCCCGGTCCTTCAGATCTCAAAAAGAAAAAGAAAAAGCCAAGCGGCTAGCCAATAGGCTCACAAAATCATCATCACCCAAACAAAACAGGAAATTATGTAGTAAACATGTACCTATTTGTCGGGCAAACAAATTTTATTCTCTGGCTCTAGCCTCCTTGCTATGACCTGTTCAATGATATACATGTATATGCAAGCAAATGCGACCAAATTCCAATACAAGTCAATATTTGATACCATTAGGCATTATGGTTCAAAATTATCAAACAATTAAACAAACAACACAAACATCAATCAATTAATGGATTATATTTTCAAATATATAATTTTATATATTTAAAATCATATTTTCTAAAATCAGATTATATATATAATCACAGATACGTTATTTATAAACAAATAACTCTCGACTCATTCTAGGGCATTTCTAACCCCATCTCTAATGAGTCACTCATCCTAGAATGCTACTGATTCTATCTCTAATGAGGATTCTTTTATAGGACATTACTAATCCTACCTCTGATGAGTCTTTTGTTCAGTTCTAACGAGTTGTACCCCAAAGATTTGAGTTTAACCAAAGCTCTGATACCACGTTGTAACGACACGGATTTCGCCCGGACCTAATCGATCGTTAAACCGACCAAGACCGTTCGAATCCCGCATACGCTAACTTTGGGTATACAACACATCAGAACAAATAACAGAAGACTTCAATAAACATCATAATAATGTTACATCAGAGTACAGAATATCAGAGTATATCGAAATATAATACACAGCGGAAGATAAATTTACATAAATGTAAAACAGTGCACAGCGGAAATATAAACTACACAGCGGAAGACTGTAAATGTCTGGACACAGCTTAAAGCTTCAATCCAGAATCCTGCTCAAAACATCTGCAAAATAAAACTACTCGACTGCCCGTGTGGAAAATAGGGGCACCCGAGTTCGCAAGGGAAAAGCAAACTACAGGTCAGTCATGGGACTGGTGTGAGAACTCAAAAACAGTTGTTAACTTTGTTCAAAAATAAGGCAAATCACGGGACCACGCCACTTTCGCGGAACGGGTTTACCCCCATGAAAGCCAGTGTATAAACAACAATCAATATAGATATATGGATCTACTATGCATCAATCAACATGCAATATCCCAATCTACCCATTTAGATTAATCACCACACTTAGATTTTCCAAATCCAATTCAATTTACAGAAATTATTCCTTTGGATTTTATTCCCGATTTCTTATTTCAAATCATTTGAAATACATATCTAACTTTCTATATCAAAGTAGATTTCACTTCGGGATCTCAAATCAAATCATTTGGAAATATGAATTCCAAAACATAACAATGCATACAAACAAGTATGCAACCAAATATCGTGCTCCCCATCGACAAGGCAAAGGGTACGCACCTCGCAACTCGATATATATATGTGCACCTACCCCACATAGGAGTAGGCTACACCGACGATGCACCTCCCACTCAGGAGAGCATACACCGCCCTCTCACCCATACTTTTAGTCTCAGGGTTACCCGAATCTTTAGTCACATACTAAATCATTTCATATCCCGAAGTAGGGAAAATCATTTCACAACATAATAATCACAATGTAACATATAATACATTTCTAAATCACTTTAGAAATCATCGGGTTTTGGGCCTCGAAATCCTTTCTGTTTTATAAAACATTTTTATAAAACATTCCCTGTCCAAAATCGGGAATACATTTCTTTTCACTTAAGAAAAATATCATTTCACAATCATTCGTTAAATTTGAAATGAACACAACATCGCTAAACACCTTATCGTCAAATCGTGAAGTGTTTCACAAGGCGTTAGCACACAGATATTTTCAACCCAACCCAATGCTAAATGCAAAAGCATATTCTGCTCCTAAACTGGTCGAGCACAATCCAAACCATCAATCAATCAAATTTAACCTACGCCTCATTCCAATTCATTAGTCACTAACCGTAAATTAATCAAGAGAATAATTCCCCAAATATTAACCCCGAAGGCCGAAACCAACATCAGATCAATATCCAGAAAACCATTCTGCTTGGCTAACCGACAGTTAGTTTCTAAATTTCACGTTCAAATCTAATTAAAGATTTAACTATCGCCTGGAGCAAAACTGGTGATACTCCATTCTCGATCTTTTCAATCTAATTAAAGATTCATTAAAACTCCACTTAGTTTTAATCTGTGACTGGGTTAAAGAATCAGTGTCATCTAAAAACACGGTTCGCGATAAACCCAAAGTCACATTCCATTAATTATCGGGTTAAAGAACGAGTGTTATTTAAAACACTGTTCACGATAAACCCAAAAATCAATATCAATTCAATTCCAATTAAATATTATTTAATTGGTACACTTCATTAAATCTAAATAAAAAGATTTAATCTTTTCTCAACTGGGTTCAAGAATAGTGTTAGTGAAGACACCATTCACGACAAACCCAAATCACATTCGATATTCAATACAAGGCTCTGAATAGAAAATATATCGGCTTATATTCAATATCGAATTCTACGACTAACAAATGTCGTATTGGAAATAACGATATCAATATATATCTTTCAAATTTCCATAACAACACCTGTATAATCACGAATTCCAACATCGAAATATTCCGAAGACAATTTCGATTCAAATCCACTCCAATGCAATCATTGGAAATTTTGGTTATTTTTAAAACCCTTTTCGAATTCAATTTATTTATTTAAAAATAAATAGAATTATAATTCTAGTTCAAAACTAGTTCATTTCGATAAAAATCTATTTTTATCTTTTCAAATATGGAGTTTTTCATCCCAATTCTTTCTAAATCATTTCTTATGATTTTACACAAATTATTACTATTTTTAATAATTTTATCAAGGCCCGTACAGTCGATTTCCAACAATGGCCATCGAACTGCACTTACAGCGACCTTTTTCGAATTTGATTTGGACATATCTCCAAATCCAACCGTTAGATTTCAAATTTCTAATATTCCTTAGAAAGCTCTTTTCGATACGAACCCAACGGTTCTGATTTCAGGAGAATCCGACGGTCGGATCTCCCGTAATGTCCGTTCGAAGTCAATGGTCGAAATTCGCGAACTGCCGCAGCGCGGCGTGTTCTATTCAGGCCATTTATTATATATATAATATATATATAATATATATTTCGTCGATTTCTATTTAAAACGAATTATATAAATAGTTTTGAATTCGTTTCAAAAACATTTTCAACTTCCTTTTCAATTCAAATCACAATTGAATTCTTCTTTATATATTCGTTTTAAAATTCATTTCTATTCAATTCAAATTTCAATTCAATTTGAATTCGTTTTCTATTCAATTCAATTCGAATTCGTTTTCTATTCAATTCAATTCGAATTCATAATTCGAATTCGTTTTCTAGTCAATTCAATTCGAATTCGTTTTCTATTCAATTCAATTCGAATTCGTTTTCTATTCAATTCAATTCGAATTCATTTTCTATTTCATATATATATTTCATATACATCGTTTTCAATTCATATATATATATATATACATCGTTTTCAATTCATATATATATTTCATATACATCGTTTTCAATTCATATATATATTTCATATACATCGTTTTCAATTCATATATATATATATATATATATATATATATTCACCTTTCACTATATACGATATTTTCATTCTCAATACATACGATATATTCATTTTCAATATATACGATATATTCATTTTCAATATATTCGATACTTTCACTTTCAATATATTCAATATTTTCACTTTCAATATATTCGATATTTTCACTTTCAATATATTCAATATTTTCACTTTCAATATATTCAATATTTTCACTTTCGATATATTCGATATTTTCACTTTCAATATATATATCGTTTTCACTTCATATATATATATATATCGTTTTCAATTCGAATATTTCATATACATTGTTTTCATTTCATACATATATATATATCGTTTTCAATTCGAATATTTCATATACATCGTTTTCAATTCGAATATTTTCACTTTTCATATATATGTTATTTCACTTCGCTATCAATCAATTTTCACAACAATTTCAACCAATAAATATCGTCCATGGTTTGTGGACGAGGGGCGTATATATATATATATATATATAGATATTTATATATAGCAATTCACTTCCACTTTCAACACATATATATAAAATTTTAAAAAGAAATTGAAGAGTGAGAAATCCTCACCAATAGCTATCCACTCACACGATTCTTCCTTTCTAGAAACTTCGCCTACTTCGCCTTGTTGTTGCTTTCGTTTCCCGTATTCTCTACATATGTAAAAATCGAATTTTTACTATGTTATTCAATATATAAAGATCATATTTTGAAAACAAAGATTATATTTTTAATATTCCTATGATGTAAAAATTATATTTTTATTGCTTTAAAAATATAAAAATCACATCTTACTTCTTAACAAAATTCTGTCTTTTCTATTTTTAAAAATATGATCTTTATTTTTAAAAGTTCAAATCTTTTTCTACTAAAAGATTAAATCTTTTTCTATTTCAAAGTTTAAAATAAAATCAGTTTTTATTTTTCCCTTTAAAACAGTTTTTACATCCTTTAAAATTCTGTTTCAAATGCAGTTTTTTCTTTAAAAAAAAAATGCAGTTTTTTACTAATTTTAAAAAATGCAGTTTTTTGATTTCTTTTTAAAACAGCTTTTTAAAAACCCTTTTTTTAATTTCTGTTTTGATTTCTTTTTAAAATTCTGTTTTAAAAACTTAAAACCAAAAATCAGTTTTATATTTCATTTTTAAAACAGTTTTAAAATCATAATAATAAAGAAAAAAACAGTTTATATATTCTGTAAAACAAAACAAAAATCAAAAATAAAAATAAAATCAATTAAACGCTCACCTAGCTCGGCCGTGGCTCGTGGCGTCGGTGGTTCAGGGGTTCGACGAGGTCGAGGGTTTCTGCTTCGATGCGTCGTTCGGTTCGTCGGTGGGAGGAGGATGCGAGGGTGGCTCAATCGTCAGGCGGTGGCTTCGTCGGCGGCTCGAGCTCAGGGGAGGCGGCGCGATATGGCTTCGAAGTCTGAGGGCGGCGGCTTCGGGTATTTAGGGTTTCGTCTCCTTTTTTTTTTTTTTATTTGCTTTGTGAATAACTGAATCGGGGGGGGGGGGGGGGGGGCCATCGAGGAAGAAAAGGGGGGGGGGAAGTTTAATTTTTTATTATTTTATTTTATTTTTTTATTACTTAAATTTGCACTAGGGTTGACTTTTACATATGACCTCGAAATGAGGTCCACCGCCTGTCGTCCATAGCGTTTTACCCCCATTCCGAACACAATGGGATATGTATCGCAAGCTGGTTTGATCGTTACAATCAGTTTCCGTTGAATTTACAATTTAAATCCTTATATTGAATTTTAAACGTACATTTCAAATTACCGGGGTCACATACTAACTAGAAAAATCAAAAAAAAATATTTTCTAGTTTCGTATTGACGATACGGTCCTAACAAAACTAGTTTCGTCGAATTCTGAGACCGTTTGCAAAATGGCCAATTTCCTGTCGATTAAATTCAATAGAAACTGGTCAAACGCGTTTTCTTTTGCCACGCTCACATATTGATTCGAAAAATTATGAAATTTGAAACCTAGCAATAACTTCACATCCCGGACCCAACAAAACTGGTTTCGTCGAAATCCGAGGTCGTTTGCAAAATGTCCATTTTTAAGGGCCTTATATATATAAAAATATATATAAATTCCACAGCGACTATTTCTAATTTTAAACTGGACATATCTTATCATTTCTAAAATGAAATCTCAGTTTGTTAACTTCGTTACAAAGATATAGTTATACAGATTCAAATATTTCTTGTTTCGTTCAATTCTGACTTATATTGAATTCTGTATATTCATTTGAAATTAGAAATCGAATTATCGAACTACCGCGCCATTTTCAATTCTATTTATAATTATATATAAATATTTATATTCTAACGACGACGCGTATAATATATACGTTCGAATTATATTCAAAATAAATTTCTCGTCGATATTATTTAAAATAATTCATTTTGAATATTCAAAATTCGCTAAAATGGCCAAAATAAAAATTTTAAACTGGCCCAGATTTTCGGGTTGTTACATCGGGATTAGCGAACCACACCGAAGTAATTATTTATTTTATTTCCCAATCCCAACCTATTCATCCCATGAAGCAAAACTGGTAATACTCCATATCTAACACCATGGTGTTATCGGTAAAATTAATTACCATTTCACGTTCAAATCTATTTAAAGATTTAACTATCGCTTTGGAGCAAAACTGGTGATACTCCGTTCTTGATCACTTTCCAAATTTGATAATTTAAATTATTAATTCACATTTCAATTTAATTGCAGATTCATTAAAACTCCTTTTACTGGGTTAATGAACTAATGTCATTTAAAACACAGTTCACGATAAACCCAAATCACATTCTACTTATTGTTGGGTTAAAGAACAAGTGTTATTTAAAACACCATTCACGTTAAACCCAAAAACCAATTCAAATTCAATTTATTTGTTTCAAAAATGAATTAAATTTAATCCTAGTTCAAAACTAGTTCATTTCGATAAAAATCTATTTTTATCTTCACAAATGTAGGATTTTTCATCCCAGTTCTTCACAAATCATTTCTTATAATTTTACACAAATTATTACTATTTTTGATAATTTTATCTAGGCCCGTACATTCGATTTCCAACAACGGCCATCGAACTGCACTTACAATGACCTTTTCCAAATTTGATTTGGACGTATCTCCAAATCCAACTGTTAGATTTCAAACTTCTAATATTCGTTAGAAAGCTCTTTTCGATACGAACCCAAAGGTTCCGGTTTTAGGAGAATCCGACGGTCGGATCTCGCGTAATGTCCGTTCGAAATCAATGGTCGAAATTTACAAACTGCCGCGGCGCGCTCTATTCAGGCCATTATATTATATATATAATATATATTTCGACGATTTCTATTTAAAACAAATTTTATAAATAGTTTTAAATTCGTTTCAAAAACAATTTCAACATCCATTTCAAATTCAAATCAAAATTGAATTTTTCCTTATAAATACGTTTTAAATTCATTTCAATTGAATTCAAATTTCGATTCAATTTGAATTCATTTCAAATCGATTTTTATTCTATTTCAATTCGTTTTCTTTTCAATTCATTTCAAATTCGTTTTCTTTTCAATTCAATTCGAATTCGTTTTCTTTTCAATTCATTTTAAAAAAGAATATAATCGATATAAATATCATTTGCGTCAAAATAGCGCATCTCTTATCAACACGGCTTTATATATTTCAATAATTCCGTTATTCTATTCAACAAATGAATATTTATTTTATTCAATACGTGAATCTTTATTTTTGTCAACACATGACTAATCTCAACGAATGAGTATTGTCCACGTGTGATTATTTTTGTTATTTAATATATTTTATAAAAATTATGGTATCTATCGTTTGATTTCAAATCAGACTCCAACCGTAAATTAGTAAGAGAACGATTCCCTAAATATTAACCCCGAAGGCCGAAACCAACATCAGATCAATATCCAGGAGACCACTCATCTTATCTATTTTCCAGTTAGTTTCTAATTTTATATATGATAAAGATGTAAATTTTTTTGTTAAAATATTTCGTTCAACACATGACTAATCTCAACGGATGAGTACGGTCAACACATGAACCTTTATTTTATAATGATAAAGATGTAAATTTTATTGTTAAAATATTTCGTTCAACACATGACTAATCTCATAGGATGAGTATGGTCAACACGTGAACCTTTATTTTATAATGATAAAGATGTAAAAAAATTTTGTTAAAATATTTCGTTCAACACATGACTAATCTCAACGGATGATTACGGTCAACACATGAACCTTTATTTTATAATATTCTTTATTTTCTAAATTGGAACGAGTTCCAATCAATTACCATATAAGGTTAATTATATGGATTCCATACAACACATGTATAAAATAGCAACGATAAATAATCAACCATCATCCAAAGTGCACTACACTGTATAAGCATCAAATATAGATATCTAACGCTTATAACAGCCTGTCGATCCATCGATCGACATACAACTAATTATTGGGATTAGTGTATGTCGTATTTTCCCAATACCCGTGTGAGGTTTCAAACAATCAAACACAGATTTTATTTGTGCAGTTGAGCGATGTGTAAAATTTATCGTCCCAATCTATATCCTTCAAATAGGTGTATATAAACAAACCGTCCGGTTTGTAAATGAATATTTATTTATTCACATCCACGTTAAAAATTATATTTTTAACGATCGAATTATTTTATATAACCTAGGAATATTCTATTCGGTTAATTTATTAAATAAAATGATATATTTATTTTTCTAACTTATTTTAGAAAATTTCGGCGGCATAACGGCACGATACTAGAAACAGGACAAGGCCTAGCCTTATCCTCGGTCTAATAATGGCCCACGCCATACACATATCAATCAAACCAATTCAATTTCACCAAACAACCAAATTCAAATCAAATAATCTAACCAACTACACAACCAAACAAACAAGTCCATGGTTTGTGGACGATGGTGTCGGGTGCTACTAAACACCGTCTGCATCCTAGTATATATTTCTAACTAGGAAATAAAATTTAAAGTGAGAAATTCTCACCAAAGCTATCCCAACTCCACGACACTCCAATTGTAGGGAATCATCATTGTTCTCGTCTTTTGTCACTTTCGTTGCCCATAGCCACTATATATATAAAAATCACATTTTTATATTGTTGCTATGTAGATAAAAAATCATATTTTTATAATCACTTCATATATTTAAAAATCAAATTTTTACATCACGGCTATATAGACAAAAATTCTATTTTTACATCGGTGTTCATATAATAAAGATTATATTTTTATCACGTTATTCTCTATATAAAGATTTTGCCTTTTCAAATATAAAGATTTCGCCTTTTTGAATATAAAGATCATATTTTTAATACTTCTAATTTAATAAAAATCATATTTTTATTATCTCTATTCAATAAAAATAACATCTTTAATATTTCTACTATATAAAAATTATATTTTTATACTTCTACAATATAAAATCTTTAACACCTTTCAAATTCATATCTTTTTGCATTTCAAAATCTCGCCTTTCTTCCTATAGCTATTCTATATTTTTTCTATGATGTTTATATAGAAAGATTCCATTTTTAAAAAGCATAAAAATCATATTATTAAACGCCAAAAATGATTAGAATTGAAATAAAAGCTCACCGGCCTTGTCGGGTGGTGGAGGAAGCTCAAGGAAGAGCTGCAACAGGCCAAGGACCATTTTACAAAACTGAAAAATGATATAAATGGGATTTTTATGGAATGGAGGGGTGTCGCGCCTATCGGGGGAGGCGGAGGCGGACACCGACATCGTCGCTGGTCGGGAAGTGGGCCACTGGCGGCTCACGGTGGCGCTCTCGAGTTAGTGCGTGGGTTGGGGTGGAAATCGAGGGACTGGGGAGAGAATAGAGGAGGAGAGGGAGCTGGAGGCGAGAGGTGGCGCCTGGATGAGGAGGTTGCAGCGCGATGAACCGTGGAGGAGGAGGAGTGCGTGGATGAGGAGGGAGGCGATTTGAATGATCGCCTATTATTATTATTATTTTCTGAAATGAATTTCAACGATGGGGGGGGGGGGGCTGAGTGGTTAAGGAGGAGAGAGGGTTTTCTATTTTTTTTATTTAATTACTTCAAAAAGCAACCTTTTAATTTCGTCCTCAAAATCGAACCCACCGCCTGTCGTCCATAGTTAATTACCCTCATTCCGAACACAATGGGATATGTATCATAGGCTGATTCGACTGTTCCAATCAGTTTCCGTCAAAATCAACATATAACTCTATATATTGAATTGGAACGTGCATTTCAATTTACTGGGCCCACATACGAACTCGAAAAATTCCATAAAAATATTTTTAGTTTTGTATTGACGATACGGTCCTAACAAAACTAGTATCGTCAAATTCTGAGACCGTTTGAAAAATGGCCAATTTCCAGTCGATTAAAATCCACTGAAAATGGTCAAACATATTTTCCTTTGCCATGCTCACATATTAATTCGAAAAATTACGAAATTTGGAATCTAGCAATAACTTGACATCACGGATCCAACAAAAGTGGTTTCGTCGAAATCCGAGGTAGTTTGCAAAATTCCCATTTTTAAGGGCCTGAATTCCAAAGCGACTATTCTAAAAATTCAACTGGACATATCTTTTGAACCCCGCTATGAAATCTCAATTTTTCGAATTCGTTGGAAAGATATTCTCTATTAGATCCTATTATTTTTGGTTTCACTAAAATCCGGTTTATTTTGCACCCGGTACATTCAATTGAAGTTTGAAATCAAATTATCGAACTACCGCGCCATTTTCAATTCCTTTTATAATTTAAAATAAATATTATATTCTAACGACGATCTATATAATATATACGTTCCGGTCGATATTATTTAAAATAATCTATTTTAAATGTTCAAAATTCGCTAAAATTGCCAAAATAAAAATTTTAAATTGGCCTGCATTTCCGGGTTGTTACAATCTCCCCCACTTAAAACTTTTCGTCCCCGAAAAGGAACGAAGCTGAAAGTTGTTTAACTAACCAACTCAACTTCCATTGTTTTCGTTACGGCTTAAGTTCTTCAACTTTTCAGTTTCTAAGAACTTTTCAAATTTTTCAAAAATTTGGCTAACACCCCAAATTTTCGAAAAATTTCGCCATAACCTCCCCTGCACCGGGAGCACCGGGAAAATCCCGAAATTGCCATACAGGCCCCCTGATCTCAAAAAGAAAAAGAAAAGGCCAAGCGGCTAGCCAATCGGCTCATAAAATCATCATCACCCAAACAAAACAGTAAATTATAGTAAATATGTACCTATTTGTCGGGCAAACAAATTTTATTCTTCGGCTCTAGCCTCCTTGCTATGACCTGTTCAATGTGAGTACATGTATATTCAAGCAAATGCAACCAATTTTCAATATAATTCAATATTCGGTTCAATTAGGCGTAATGGTTCAAAATTATCAAACAAATAAACAAACAACACAAACATCAATCAATTAGTGGATTAACGTTTCAAATTCATAATTTTGATATATACAAAAAATCATGTTTTGATGCCAAATCACAACAATGTATTCTAACTATATTTTGGTTCTCACAAAGTCTAATGGAAATATATAGAAATCACACCTTCGTCACTCGAATATAAATTCTGATGACGAGTACTCAACCATCAGAATCATCTTCGGGCCACTAGAGTATGATTCTATATATATCTAGTGTATTAAAACTTCGAATATACGTTCATGACGCGTATATGCAAAATCTTTATATGCTCGATTGTTCAAATTCAAAATAAATAAATATTCAAATACGTATAAAACGATTTAAATTTCAAAACAAAATTGTTTTCATTTGAAAAATATACTCTTCACACTCGTTCTAGGATACTACTGATCCTATCTCTAACGAGTCATTCTAATTGGATATTACTAATCCAATATCTGATGAATTCTTTCGTATGGTTCTAATGCATCTTGTTCTAAAGCTCTGTAAACCAAAGCTCTGATACAAAATGTGACGGCAAGGAATTTTGCTCGATCCGAATCAGTCGTTAAACCGATCTAGACCGTTCGAAACGCCTGATCGTTTTGAGAACAGGACAAAGAACATTTCATTGTATATTACAACAATTCCATCAGAATATAAGAATATACAGAATATAAATGAATGAATTACATTCGATAAATATCAGAGATTAAAATAAATTACATAGCAGTGGAAAATAATGCAAAGCACAACTGAAGGTGATATACGGATACAGAGCTTTCCATATATCATTCCAGCTGTAAACCAGGATCCTGTGAATATAAATCTGCAAAACCAAAACTACTAGCTACCCGTGTCGAAATAGGGGCACACAGAGTTTAGGTTAAAACAATAAACTCCAGGTCAGTCATGTGACTGGTGTGAGAACTAAAACAGTTATTTAAAACTTTACTTTAAAAGCGGGTAATTCAAGGGACCACGCCGTATAACATGGAACGGATTTCCTCCCAAGAATACTAGTGCATAGAATAAACAGCGCAATGCTTTTTCAAAAAATGAAGCTATTATAAGACCCAGGTCCCATCACACAATGCAACGCAAGCCGGAGGATAGGGTTTTCCCTTATAATAGCCAAACATGCTTGGTACGTTTTAAAAACAAATCATTTGATACTATAATAAGTGTATAGTGTCAAAACAATTTCAATCATAAATATCAATCATAGACGGCATGGGTACCATATATCATGTCGCCATACTAGTTCTACAATTGAAACCGCAATATCACGTATTGGAAATTGGATTTCCATCATGAGTTGAGACAAGGGGCATGCTCCTCTCCGCTTCGAGACAATCTAGCAAATGCCTCAGGACTACACACTCTGGGTAACCCTTGGATCGGCTGAGCTGGTCCTCTCTTACGTTTGAGGATTGGCAATTCCTAAACACACGTTTCCCTATCCTTACAGACCTAAAATCGAGGCGCCTCGCATTCCAACAACCACAAAGGTGAAAATTAGATATAAATGTCAGGGCTGGTAGGTCACTGACACCACCATAGCTAGAAAGAAACGTCTTGCCCTCCCAACGGCCCGTATCCCGTTTTTAACTCATACTGAGGTGTGAGGCTCGCGAATCCACGCTATACACAAAGCCAGGCCATGTAGGTCGTGCTTTGATCATCAACCACAAGACTTTGCTTTTCAACAGAAGCCTTGGTCCAATGCAACTCAGCATGCCACACAGGCAATTCATGCCATGCGATTGATATCTATCGATATATAACCTCTAAGCTCGTACGTCTCAGAGATGGGCGTTAAGAAAGAGAATAATTTCTCCGCCGCCAAACAGATATATATTTAACAGAAATCAATCAACACAGAATAAAATCCAATGTCAGACATACAATCCATTTACAAGTTCGTTCTGGGTCTGAACGAAACCGGAGGCACTGTCCTTGCATATCCATCGATCTTCAAGTACGTCTGGACAATCACCAACTGATTCCCTCATCTTGGGTGTACAGCCCAATCAAGATCATCAGTAATCATCCAAACGATGTGAAGACTTCCGGTCTTCGACCACCGTCATCATCTTCGACTTATCGTCGAATCGGTTATTCAGAATGGGTGTAAACCCGGCCTTTCTGAATAACCCGCGTATATAGTAAACAAATGTTACACAAACACAACATACGCCTCATTCCAATTTAGCAGCCACTAACCGTAAATCAATAAGAGAACAATTTCCCTAATATTAACCGCGAAGGCCGAAACCAACATCAGATCAATACCCAGGAAACCATTCTTCTTAGCTAACCTACAGCTAGTTTCTAAATTTCATACTCTTAGGGAAAGTTTCCCATTAATTTTATCAAAGATAAATTCTTTAAAATTTATTCCTTTGATCTTCCTTTAGATATCATTTCAAACCATATTATGGTTTTCCAAACTAGTCGGGATTAGCGAACCACACCGAAGTAATTATTTATTTTATTTCCCAATCCCAACCTATTCATCCCATCAAGCAAAACTGGTAATACTCCATATCTAACACCACGGTGTTATCGGTAAAATTAATTACCATTTCACGTTCAAATCTATTTAAATATTTAACTATCGCTTTGGAGCAAAATAGGTGATACTCCGTTCTTGATCACTTTCCAAATTTGATAATTTAAATTATCAATTCACATTTCAATTTAATTGCAGATTCATTAAAACTCCTTTTACTGGGTTAAAGAACTAATGTCATTTAAAACACAGTTCACGATAAACCCAAATCACATTCTACTTATTGTTGGGTTAAAGAACAAGTGTTATTTAAAACACCGTTAACGATAAACCCAAAAACCAATTCAAATTCAATTTATTTGTTTCAAAAATGAATTGAATTTAATCCTAGTTCAAAACTAGTTCATTTCGATAAAAATAATTTTTTATCTTTACAAATGTGGCATTTTTCATCCCAGTTCTTCACAAATCATTTCTTATAATTTTACACAAATTATTACTATTTTTGATAATTTTATCTAGGCCCGTACATTCGATTTCCAACAACGGCCATCGAACTGCACTTACATGGACCTTTTCCAAATTTGATTTGGACGTATCTCCAAATCCAACCGTTAGATTTCAAATTTCTAATATTTGTTAGAAAACTCTTTTCGATACGAACCCAACGGTTCCGGTTTTAGGAGAATCCGACGGTCGGATCTCCCGTAATGTCCGTTCGAAATCAATGGTCGAAATTTACGAACTGCCGCTGCGCGGCACGCTCTATTCAGGCCATTATATTATATATATAATATGTATAATATATATTTTGACGATTTCTATTTAAAACGAATTTTATAAATAGTTTTAAATTCGTTTCAAAAATAATTTCAACTTCCATTTCAAATTCAAATCAAAATTGATTTTTTCCTTATAAATTCGTTTTAAATTCATTTCAATTGAATTCAAATTTCGATTCAATTTGAATTCATTTGAAATCGATTTTTATTCTATTTCAATTCGTTTTCTTTTCAATTCATTTCAAATTCGTTTTCTTTTCAATTCAATTCGAATTCGTTTTCTTTTCAATTCATTTTTAAAACGAATATAATCATTATAAATATCGTTCGCGTCAAAATAGTGCATCTCTAATCAACACAGCTTTATATATTTCAATAATTTCGTTATTCTATTCAACAAATGAATATTTATTTTATTCAATGCGTGAATCTATATTTTTGTCAATACATGACTAATCTCAACGAATGAGTACTGTCCACGTGTGACTATTTTTATTATTTAATATATTTTATAAAAATTATGGTATCTATCGTTTGATTTCAAATCAGACTCCAACCGTAAATTAGTAAGAGAACGATTCCCTGAATATTAACCCCAAAGGCCGAAACCAACATCAGATCAATATCCAGGAGACCACTCATCTTATCTATTTTCCAGTTAGTTTCTAATTTTATATATGATAAAGATGTAAATTTTATTGTTAAAATATTTCGTTCAACACATGACTAATTTCAACAGATGAGTACGATCAACACATGAACCTTTATTTTATAATGATAAAGATGTAAATTTTATTGTTAAAATATTTCGTTCAATACATGACTAATCTCAACGGATGAGTACGGTCAACACATGAACCTTTATTTTATAATGATAAAGATGTAAATTTTTTTGTTAAAATATTTCGTTCAACACATGACTAATCTCAACAGATGAGTACGGTCAACACATGAACCTTTATTTTATAATATTCTTTATTTTCTAAATTGGAATGAGGCCCAATCAATTACCATATAAGGTTAATTATATGGATTCCATACAACACATGTATAAAAGAGCAACGATAAATAATCAACCATCATCCAAAGTGCACTACACTGTATAAGCATCAAATATAGATATCTAACGCTTATAACAGCCTGTCGATCCATCGATCGACATACAACTAATTATTGGGATTAGTGTATGCCGTAATTTCCCAATACCCGTGTGGGGTTTCAAACAATCAAACACAGATTTTATTTGTGTAGTTGGACGATGTGTAAAATTTATCGTCCCAATCTATATTCTTCAAATAGGTGTATATAAACAAACCGTCCGGTTTGTAAATGAATATTTATTTATTCACATCCACGTTAAAAATTATATTTTTAACGGCCGAATTATTTTATTTAATCTATGAATATTCTATTCGGTTCATTTATTAAATAAAAATGATATCTTAATTTTTCTATCTTATTTTAGAAAATTTCGGCGGCATAACGACACGATACTAGAAACGGGACAAGGCCTAGCCTTATCCCTGGTCTAACAATGGCCCACGCCATACACATATCAATCAAACCAATTCAATTTCACCAAACCACCAAATTCAAATCAAATAATCTAACCAACTACACAACCAAACAAACAAGTCCGTGGTTTGTGGACGATGGTGTCGGGTGCTACTAAACACCGTCTGCATCCTAGTATATATTTCTAACTAGGAAATAAAACTTAAAGTGAGAAGTTCTCACCAAAGCTATCCCAACTCCACGACACTCCAATTGTAGGGAATCATCACTGTTCTCGCCTTTTGTCACTTTCGTTGCCCATAGCCACTATATATATATATATATATATATATATATATATATAAATCACATTTTTATATTGTTGCTATGTAGATAAAAAATCATATTTTTATTATCACTTCATATATTTAAAAATCAAATTTTTACATCACGGCTATATAGACAAAAATTCTATTTTTACATCGGTGTTCATATAATAAAGATTATATTTTTATCACGTTATTCTCTATATAAAGATTTTGCCTTTTCAAATATAAAGATTTCGCCTTTTTGAATATAAAGATCATATTTTTAATACTTCTAATTTAATAAAAATCATATTTTTATTATCTCTATTCAATAAAAATAACATCTTTAATATTTCTACTATATAAAAATTATATTTTTATACTTCTACAATATAAAATATTTAACACCTTTCAATTTCATATCTTTTTGCATTTCAAAATCTTGCCTTTCTTCCTATAGATATTCTATATTTTTTCTATGATGTTTATATAGAAAGATTCCATTTTTAATAAAACAAAAGCATAAAAATCATATTATTAATCGCCAAAAATGATTAGAATTGAAATGAAAGCTGACCGGCCTTGTCGGGCGGTGGAGGAAGCTCAAGGGAGAGCTGGAACAGGCCAGGGATCATTTTACAAAACTGAAAAATGATAAAAATAGTATTTTTATGGAGCGGAGGGGTGCCGCGTCTATCGGGGGAGGCGGAGGTGGACACCGGCATCGTCGCCGGTCGGGAAGTGGGCCACTGGCGGCTCACGGTGGCGCTCTCGATTTAGGGCGTAGGTTGGGGTGGAAATTGAGGGACTGGGGAGAGAATAGAGGAGGAGAGGGAGCTGGAGGCGAGAGGTGGCGCCTGGATGGGGAGGTGGCAACGCGATGAACCGTGGAGGAGGAGGAGTGCGTGGATTAGGAGGGAGGCGATTTGAACGATCGCCTATTATTATTATTATTATTATTATTATTATTATTATTATTATTATTATTATTATTATTATTATTCTGAAATGAATTTCAACGGGTGGGGGGGGGGGGGGGGCTGAGTGGTTAAGGAGAGGAGAGGGTTTTCTATTTATTTATTTATTTTTTTAATTACTTCAAAAAGCAACCTTTTAATTTAAACCTCAAAATCGAACCCACCGCCTGTCGTCCATAGCTAATTACCCCCATTCCGAACACAATGGGATATGTATCGTAGGCTGATTCGACTGTTTCGATCAGTTTCCATCAAAATCAACATATAACTCTATATATTGAATTTAACGTGCATTTCAATTTATTGGGCCCACATACGAACTCGAAAAATTCCAAAATATATTTTCTAGTTGCGTATAGACGATACGGTCCTAACAAAACTAGTTTCGTCAAATTCTGAGACCATTTGAAAAATGGCTAATTTCCAGTCGATTAAAATCCACTGAAAATGGTCAAACGCATTTTCCTTTGCCACGCTCACATATTGATTCGAAAAATTACGAAATTTGGAATCTACAATAACTTGACATCACGGATCCAACAAAAGCGGTTTCGTCGAAATCCGAGGTCGTTTGCAAAATTCCCATTTTTAAGGGCCTGAATTCCATAGCACTATTCTGAAATTTCAACTGGACATATCTTTTAAACCCCGCTATGAAATCTCAATTTTTCGGATTCGTTGGAAAGATATTCTCAATTAGATCCTATTATATTTGGTTTCACTAAAATTCGGTTTATTTTGCACCCGATACATTCAATTGAAGTTTGAAATCGAATTATCGAACTACCGCGCCATTTTCAATTCCTTTTATAATTTAAAATAAATATTATATTCTAACGACGATCTATATAATATATACGTTCGATTTTTATTCAAAATAAATTTCCCATCGATATTATTTAAAATAATCTATTTTAAATGTTCAAAATTCGCTAAAATAGCCAAAATAAAAATTTTAAATTGGCCCGCATTTCCGGGTTGTTACAATCTCACCCACTTAAAACTTTTCGTCCCCAAAAAGGAACGAAGCCGAAAGTTGTTTAACTAACCAACTCAACTTCCATTGTTTTCGTTACGGCTTAAGTTCTTCAACTTTTTAGTTTCTAAGAACTTTTCAAATTTTTCAAAAATTTGTCTAACACCCCAAATTTTCGAAAAATTTCTCCATAACCTCCCCTGCACCGGGAGCACCGGGAAAATCCCGAAACTACCATACAGTCCCTCTGATCTCAAAAAGAAAAACCAAGCGGCTAGCCAATCGGCTCATAAAATCATCATCACCCAAACAAAACAGTAAATTATAGTAAATATGTACCTATTTGTCGGGCAAACAAATTTTATTCTTCGGCTCTAGCCTCCTTGCTATGACCTGTTCAATGTAAGTACATGTATATGCAAGCAAATGCGACCAATTTTCAATATAATTCAGTATTCGTTTCAATTAGGCGTAATGGTTCAAAATTATCAAATAAATAAACAAACAACACAAACATCAATCAATTAGTGGATTAACGTTTAAAATTCATAATTTTGACATATACAAAAAAATCATGTTTTGATGCCAAATCACAACAATGTGTTCTAACTATATTTTGGTTCTCACACCAGTCTAATGGAAATATATAGAAATCACACCTTCGTCACTCGAATATAAATTCTGACGACGAGTACTCAACCATAAGAATCATCTTCGGGCCACTAGAGTATGTTTCTATATCTATCTAGTATACTAAAACTTCGAATATACGTTCATGACGGGTATATGCAAAATCTTTATATACTCGATTGTCCAAATTCAAAATAAATAAATATTCAAATACATATAAAATGATTTAAATTTCAAAACAAAATTGTTTTCATTTGAAAAATATACTCTTCACACTCGTTCTAGGATACTACTGATCCTATCTCTAACGAGTCATTCTAAATGGATATTACTAATCCAATATCTGATGAATTCTTTCGTAAGGTTCTAACGCGTCTTGTTCTCGAGCTCTGTAAACCAAAGCTCTGATACCAAATGTGACGGCAAGGAATTTCGCTCGATCTGAATCAGTCGTGAAACCGATCTAGACCGTTCGAAACGCTTGATCGTTTTGAGAACAAGACAAAGAACATTTCATTGTATATTACAACAATTCCATCAGAATACAAGAATATGCAGAATATAAGTGAATGAATTACATTCGATAAATACCAGAGATTACAATAAATTACATAGCAGCGGAAAATAATGCAAATCACAACTGAAGGTGATATACGGATACAGAGCTTTCCAGATATCATTCCACCTGTAAACCAGGATCCTGTGAATATAAATCTGCAAAACCAAAACTACTAGCTGCCCGTGTCGAAAATAGGGGCACCCAGAGTTTAGGTTAAAACAATAAACTCCAGGTCAGTCATGTGACTGATGTGAGAACTAAAACAGTTATTTAAAACTTTAACTTAAAAGAGGGTAATTCAAGGGACCACACCGTATAACATGGAACGGGTTTCCTCCCAAGAATACCAGTGCATAGAATAAACAACGCAATGCTTTTTCGAAAAATAAAGCTATTATAAGACCTAGGTCCCATCACACAATGCAACGCAAGCCGGAGGATAGGGTTTTCCCTTATAATAGCCAAACATGCTTGGTACATTTTAAAAACAAATCATTTGATACTATAATAAGTGTATAGTGTCAAAACAATTTCAATCATAAATATCAATCATAGACGGCATGGGTACCATATATCATGTCGCCATACTAGTTCTACAATTAAAACCGCAATATCACGTATTGGAAATTGGATTTCCGTCATGAATCGAGGCAAGGGGAAAGCCCCCCCCCCCCCCCCCCCCCGCTTCGAGACACTCTAGCATATGCCTCAGGACTACACACTCTGGGTAACCCTTGGATCGGCTGGGCCGGTCCTCTCTTACGTTTGAGGATTGGCAATTCCTAAACACACGTTTCCCAGTCCTTACAGACCTAAAATCGAGGCGCCTCGCATTGCAACAACCACAGAGGTGAAAATTAGATATAAATGTCAGGGCTGGTAGGTCACTGACACCACCATAGCTAGAAAGAAACGTCGTGCCCTCCCAGCGGTCCGTATCCCGTTTTAAACTCATACCGAGGTGTGAGGCTCGTGAATCCACGCTATACACAAAGCCAGGCCACGTAGGCCGTGCTTTAATCATCAACCACAAGACTTTGCTTTTCAACAGAAGCCTTGATCCAATGCAACTCAGCGTGCCACACAGGCAATTCATGCCATGCGATTGATATCTATCGATATATAACCTCTAAGCTCGTACGTCTCAGAGAAGAGCGTTAAGCAAGAGAATAAATTCTCCGCCGCCAAACAGATATATATTTAACAGAAATCAATCAAAACAGAATAAAATCCAATGTCAGACACACAATCCATTTACAAGTTCGTTCTGGGTCTGAACGAAACCGGAGGCACTTTCCTCGCATATCCATCGATCTCCAAGTACGTCTGGACGATCACCAACTGATTCCCTCATCTTGGGTGTACAGACCAATCAAGATCATCAGTAATCATCCAAACGATGTGAAGACTCCGGTCTTCGACCACCGTCATCATCTTCGACTTATCGTCGAATCGGTTATTCAGAATGGGTGTAAACCCGGCCTTTCTGAATAACCCGCGTATATAGTAAACAAATGTTACACAAACACAACATACGCCTCATTCCAATTTAGCAGCCACTAATCGTAAATCAATAAGAGAACAATTTCCCAAATATTAACCCCGAAGGCCGAAACTAACATCAGATCAATACCCAGGAAACCATTCTTCTTAGCTAACCTACAGCTAGTTTCTAAATTTCATACTCTTAGGGAAAGGTTCCCATTAATTTTATCAAAGATAAATTCTTTAAAATTTATTCTTTAATCTTTCTTTAGATATCATTTCAAACCATGTTATGGTTTTCCAAACTAGTCGGGATTAGCGAACCACACCGAAGTAATTATTTATTTTATTTCCCAATCCCAACCTATTCATCTCATGAAGCAAAACTGGTAATACTCCATATCTAACACCACGGTGTTATCGGTAAAATTAATTACCATTTCACGTTCAAATCTATTTAAAGATTTAACTATCGCTTTGGAGCAAAACTGTGAAACTCCATTCTTGATCACTTTCCAAATTTGATAATTTAAATTATCAATTCACATTTCAATTTAATTGCAGATTCATTAAAACTCCTTTTATTGGGTTAAAGAACTAATGTCATTTAAAACACAATTCACGATAAACCCAAATCATAGTCTACTTATTGTTGGGTTAAAGAACAAGTGTTATTTAAAATACCGTTCACGATAAACCCAAAAACCAATTCAAATTCAATTTGTTTGTTTCAAAAATGAATTGAATTTAATCCTAGTTCAAAACTAGTTCATTTCGATAAAAATCTATTTTTATCTTTACAAATGTGGGATTTTTCATCCCAGTTCTTCACAAATCATTTCTTATAATTTTACACAAATTATTACTATTTTTGATAATTTTATCTAGGCCCGTACAGTCGATTTCCAACAACGACCATCGAACTGCACTTACGGGGACCTTTTCCAAATTTGATTTGGACGTATCTCCAAATCCAACCGTTAGATTTCAAATTTCTAATATTCGTTAGAAAGCTCTTTTCGATACGAATCCAGCGATTCCAATTTTAGGAGAATCCGACGGTCGGATCTCCCGTAATGTCCGTTCGAAATCAATGGTCGAAATTTATGAACTGCCGCGGCGCAGCGCGCTCTATTCGGGCCAATATATTATATATATAATATATATTTCGACGATTTCTATTTAAAACGAATTTAATAAATAGTTTTAAATTCGTTTCAAAAACAATTTCAACTTCCATTTCAAATTCAAATCAAAATTGAATTTTTCCTTATAAATTCGTTTTAAATTCATTTCAATTGAATTCAAATTTCGATTCAATTTGAATTCATTTCAAATCGATTTTTATTCTATTTCAATTCGTTTTCTTTTCAATTCATTTCAAATTCGTTTTCTTTTCAATTCAATTCGAATTTGTTTTCTTTTCAATTCATTTTAAAAACGAATATAATCGATATAAATATCGTTCGCGTCAAAATAGCGCATCTCTAATCAACACAGCTTTATATATTTCAATAATTTCGTTATTCTATTCAACAAATGAATATTTATTTTATTCAATACATGAATCTATATTTTTGTCAACACATGACTAATCTCAACGAATGAGTATTGTCCATGTGTGACTATTTTTGTTATTTAATATATTTTATAAAAATTATGGTATCTATTGTTTGATTTCAAATCAGACTCCAACCGTAAATTAGTAAGAGAACGATTCCCTGAATATTAACCCCGAAGGCCGAAACCAACATTAGATCAATATCCAGGAGACCACTCATCTTATCTATTTTCCTGTTAGTTTCTAATTTTATATATGATAAAGATGTAAATTTTATTGTTAAAATATTTCGTTCAACACATGACTAATCTCAACGGATGAGGACGGTCAACACATGAACCTTTATTTTATAATGATAAAGATGTAAATTTTATTGTTAAAATATTTCATTCAACACATGACTAATCTCAATGGATGTGTACGGTCAACACATGAACCTTTATTTTGTAATGATAAAGATGTAAAAATTTTTTTTAAAATATTTCGTTCTACACATGACTAATCTCAACGGATGAGTATGGTCAACATATGAACCTTTATTTTATAATATTCTTTATTTTCTAAATTGGAGTGAGGCCCAATCAATTACCATATAAGGTTAATTATATGGATTCCATACAACACATGTATAAAATAGCAACGATAAATAGTCAACCACCATCCAAAGTGCGCTACACTGTATAAGCATCAAATATAGATATCTAACGCTTATAACAGCCTGTCGATCCATCGATCGACATACAACTAGTTATTGGGATTAGTGTATGCCGTATTTTCCCAATACCTGTGTGGGGTTTCAAATAATCAAACACAGATTTTATTTGTGCAGTTGGGCGATGTGTAAAATTTATCGTCCCAATCTATATCCTTCAAATAGATGTACATAAACAAACCGTCCGGTTTGTAAATGAATATTTATTTATTCACAACCACGTTAAAAATTATATTTTTAACGATCAAATTATTTTATTTAACATATGAAAACTCTATTCGGTTCATTTATTAAATAAAATGATATCTTTGTTTTTCTAACATATTTTAGAAAATTTCGGCGGCATAACGGCACGATACTAGAAACGGGACAAGGCCTAGCCTTATCCCCGGTCTAATAATGGCCCACGCCATACACATATCAATCAAACCAATTCAATTTCACCAAACAACCAAATTCAAATCAAATAATCTAACCAACTACACAACCAAACAAACAAGTCCATGGTTTGTGGACGATGGTGTCGAGTGCTACTAAACACCGTCTGCATCCTAGTATATATTTCTAACTAGGAAATAAAATTTAAAGTGAGAATTTCTCACCAAAGCTATCCCAACTCCACGACACTCCAATTGTACGGAATCATCACTGTTCTCGCCTTTTGTCACTTTCGTTGCCCATATCCACTACATATATAAAAATCACATTTTTATATTGTTGCTATGTAGATAAAAAATCATATTTTTATAATCACTTCATATATTTAAAAATCGAATTTTTACATCGCTACTATATAGATAAAAGTTCTATTTTTACATCGGTGTTCATATAATAAAGATTATATTTTTATCACGTTATTCTCTATATAAAGATTTTGCCTTTTCAAATATAAAGATTTCGCCTTTTTAAATATAAAGATCATATTTTTAATACTTCTACTTTAATAAAAATCATATTTTTATTATCTCTATTCTATAAAAATAACATCTTTAATATTTCTACTATATAAAAATTATATTTTTATACTTCTACAATATAAAATCTTTAACACCTTTCAAATTCATATCCTTTTGCATTTCAAAATCTCGCATTTCTTCCTATAGCTATTCTATATTTTTTTCTACGATGTTTATATAGAAAGATTCCATTTTTAATAAAAAAAAGCATAAAAATCATATTATTAATCGCCAAAAATGATTAGAATTGAAATAAAAGCTCATCGGCCTTGTCGGGTGGTGGAGGAAGCTCAAGGAAGAGCTGCAACAGGCCAGGAACCATTTTACAAAACTGAAAAATGATAAAAATAGGATTTTTATGGAGCGGAGGGGTGCCGCGGCTATCGGGGGAGGCGGAGGCGGACACCGGCATCGTCGCCGGTCGGGAAGTGGGCCACTGGCAGCTCACGGTGGCGCTCTCGATTTAGGGCGCGGGTTAGGGTGGAAATCGAGGGACTGGGGAGAGAATAGAGGACGAGAGGGAGCTGGAGGCGAGAGGTGGCGCCTGGATGGGGAGGTGGCAGCGCGATGAACCGTGGAGGAGGAGGAGTGCGTGGATGAGGAGGGAGGCGATTTGAATGATCGCCTATTATTATTATTTTTCTAAAATGAATTTCAACGGGGCGCGGGGGGGGGGGGGGGGGGGGCTGAGTGGTTAAGGAGGAGAGAGGGTTTTCTATTTTTTTTATTTTTTTATTTAATTACTTCAAAAAGCAACCTTTTAATTTCGACCTCAAAATCGAACCCACCGCTTGTCGTCCATAGCTAATTACCCCCATTTCGAACACAATGGGATATGTATCATAGGCTGATTCGACTGTTTCGATTAGTTTCCGTCAAAATCAACATATAACTCTATATATTGAATTTGAACGTGCATTTCAATTTACTGGGCCCACATACGAACTCGAAAAATTCCAGAAAAATATTTTCTAGTTTCGTATTAGCGATGCGGTCCTAACAAAACTAGTTTCTTCAAATTCTGAGACCGTTTGAAAAATAGCCAATTTCCAGTCGATTAAAATCCACAGAAAATGGTCAAATGCATTTTCCTTTGCCACGCTCACATATTAATTCGAAAAATTACGAAATTTGGAATCTAGCAATAACTAGACATCACGGATCCAACAAAAGTGGTGTCGTCGAAATCCGAGGTCGTTTGCATAATTCCCATTTTTAAGGGCCTGAATTCCATAGCGACTATTCTGAAATTTCAACTGGACCTATCTTTTGAACCTCGCTATGAAATCTCAATTTTTCGGATTCGTTGGAAAGATATTCTCAATTAGATCCTATTATTTTTGGTTTCACTAAAATCCTGTAACACCCCGAATTTCAGTTAACACTGATATTCACTAATTACAGAATTAATAATCTCAGATGTGAGAATCAGGGGAAACGGGTTACGTCATTGTGTTCGTCTCGGAAAAATACGCGAAATATAGTCCGAAATTTTGTAAATCGTAGTCCGTATGACCCGGTTAAGGCCCAAAGAAGTTTTCGGGAAATTTGAATTTCGAAACATGCAGAAATGGGGCCAGGCGGGAAAACTGCCGCCCAGCCAAGTCGACTTGGCTGTCGACAGGGCTGTCGACTTGGCTGTCGACATGCCTGTCGACTTGGCAGTCGATAGGGCTGTCGACTTGCCCTGTCGGCTGATTCTGGCCTGGGTGCACCTGGTTGAGTTTTGGGCTGGGTTGGAGGGCTTGGGACGAAATCTGACGGACCTAAACTAACCTAGGGTTAATCTAAGGGTCTAAAACACAACCTAATCCTATAAATACACCCTAAGACTACCCTAATCCATACTAAAAATAGAATCTATGCCATCATGCCGCCAAAATGCAACTTAGAAGGAGCCTCCACTAATTTGTAAAGAGGATTGCAAGCTAATCAACTACTAATCCACCTCTACTTCAACTCTAGCAACTATCTAAGGAGCTAATCTTGGAGTTTGTGAGTTTCTATCACTTTAATAACCAATTGCTAAACTAAGTAGATGAGATATGATGAGATCATATGGTTTTGCTTGCGGATCAATGGGTTTTAGGTCATATGTTATGATGCTAGTTTGCTAATCACTATGTTTAACACTTATTCATGATGACACTATGTTTATGCAAGTTAAGTGTTTGGGTTTATGCATGTTAAGTGGTGGGTTTTATGCATACTAAGTGTTTGGTTTTATGCATGCTAAGTGTTTGGTTTTATGCATGCTAAGTATGTGGTTTTATGCAAGTTAAACACTTGGTTTTATGCTAGAATCATGTGTGAAATAAGTGACATGACATGCAAGTTTAACCTATGAGTTTGGATCTATAATATGCATAATCTATGCAAGTTGTTTGGATTAGTGATATGCATAACATATGCGAGTTTACCTTTGTATGTCATACATACATATGCAAGTTCATATGTAACATGTTATGCAAGTTTGGTGGTTGATTTTATGCAAGTTCATATGTAACATGTTATGCAAGTTATGTGTTTGGTTATATGCAAGTTATGTGCATGATTTTATGCAAGTTCATATGTAACATGTAATGCAAGTTATGTGCATGATTATATGCAAATTCATATGTAACATGTTATGCAAGTTATGTGTTTGGTTATATGCAAGTTATGTGCATGATTATATGCAAGTTCATATGTAACATGTTATGCAAGTTATGTGTTTGGTTATATGCAAGTTAACATGTGACATGCTATGCAAGTTCACACCTTTGTATGACATAAGAATCACATGCAAGTTACCCCCTTGTGACATATGTGCTTCATGCAAGTTTGGGTTAAATGCTAGTTGGGTTTAATGTATGCTCATATATGCAAGTTGACACCTTTTAAACCCGTGATAAAGTTATATGCTATGTTGGTTAAACCCATGACATTTGTGATGAATCTTCCCTTTATTATGTCATGTTATGAGAACGAATTACGTGGGGAACGATGGGGTTAATATGCATGTTAATAAAATGGTGTGAAATGGGTATGCTTAAGCATAACATAAAGTGAATGGACATAACTGGGAATTTACCTATTAAGTTAGGTCTACCCATATTATGGAATTGGGAATTTACCTATTAAGTTAGGTCTACCCATATTATGGAATTGGGAATTTACCTATTGAGTTAGGTCTACCCATATTCTTGAAATTTGTAATTAATTAGGGATAATTAATACAAATTATGGGGGTGATTAATTAGGTGTAATTAATCGACTAAGACACGAGGTTGGACCCTTTTGTAGCATAAGACTGCCCGGAACCGACCGGCAAATCCAGCGGCTACAAATGATTGGCCCAATGTGAGAAGTCTTAGTCATAAACTAAATACATGGCAAGTGTAAAGACACGAGGTTAGACTCTGTTATGGTGTAAGGCTGCCCGGAACCAACCGGCATATCCAGTTGCCATAAAAGACAGTCTAATGTGAGAGGTCTTTACAAAGGTTACGATCTTAATTAATTAAGAAACACTTAACCAAATTAGCATGTAGTGAGGCATGAGGGGTTAAGTGGGTGCCTTGGCTGGCATGTAGTAACTAGTGGGGGTGCCTTGGGTGGCATAAGGAAACTAGTGGGTTGCCTTGGGTGGTAATAGAAAATACGATTAGAATACTTAACCAAAGTGGAACATGTAATTAAACATGATTAAAGGGTTAAGTAAGTGCCTTGGGTGGCATGTGGGAATCAAGTAAGTGCCTTGGGTGGCATGTGGAAATCTAGTGGGTGCCTTAAGTGGCAATTGAAATATGATTAAATTACAAGCTTAAGTAGTAGCTTGTGGGGGCCTTAAGTGGCAATTGAAATATGATTAAATGACAAGCTTAAGTAGTAGCTTGTGGGGGCCTTGAGTGGCAATTGAAATATGATTAGATGACTTAACCAAACCTTAACATGTAAGTGGGCATGATTTTAAAAAGGGGTTAAGTGGGATGCACTAGATAAAATGACAAGCTTAAGTAGTAGCTTGTGGGGGCCCATTTCAACCAATATCCCAAACGTATCTTTGTGGGCTCGACCCAAGTCGAGGACGGGACACGCATATTGGGCTTGACTGTAAGAGGCCAAAACGGGTTAGCGGTGGCAACGCAAGTCCAACGGGTTTCATATGCGTGTGTGGACCCGGGATGGTAAGTAAGACGTTGTTGCATCGTGTAGGTATAAGCCGTGCACCGTTGATATTATCAGGTTGCCACTTTGGGGAATGATACACCCCACTTTGGGGCCAGCACGGGTATCTATGTTAGGGAGCCGATCGCTTGGGGAGTAGTGGGTACACCTAGTGGAGATAGGGGCAGACGGCACCTATGTAGTCAGCTAGGGGTACACGAAACTACTATAAAAAAATTACTAAGTACACTTAGTGGGATCAACCTTAAGTAGGAATTACCCTTGGGTGGGTAGAACTGGTGTGGTGCAGTGTAGTAATTATCCTTGGGTGGGTAAATGCGTCTTTACGGTTATCTTAGTACATCCTAAGTCTAGTTGGCTGCTTAGTGTAGCCATTTATCCCCAGTCGTTACTGTATATCAAGCTTATGTCTTACTCTGGTTACTTTAATGATTGTATTGTTAAAGTTATAGGTCTCGCTCAGACTTATGCCTGACCCCGTTGTTTTTATCCTTTTTCCCAACCCTCAGGTTTTCAGAGTGGGCCTAGCACTAGTGGGCTTTGACCAGACTGCTTTATCTATCTTTTGGAGCTTGGACCGTGGATGTAAAGCTCAGTTTATCTTTTCTATTATAGCTATTAAGTTATGTAGTGGGATTATGTACTTTTGTTTTAAAGTGGATGGATATTATGTACTTGACTCTTGTTTATGGTTTTGGTGTAACCAAACATGTTTTACTTTCCGCTGCAATGAAATGATGTTTTAAATTCTCAAGTATTACTTATATCTGTCTTGTTGTAATTTTTCTGTTCTATATTCACTTAAAATACTCCACCGATGTTATGGCATTCCCTTAGTGAGTGACCGTAGCGGGTGTGGGGAGTTACACGTGGTATCAGAGCTTAAGGTTACCAGAACATATAAAATTTTTAGAAAAACTATTTTTCTAAAACATTTTTGGAAGAAGTATTTTCAAAATCATGTCTTTTAATAGAAAAGTTTTTGAAAGAAAAACATAATCCCCAATAGCCATATCTTTATCTTTCGAATTCTCCGTTTTGAATCTCTTCCTCTCTCGTTTTGAGTTTCCCCTCCGTGTATAGATGATCTTTCTAAGATAGATAAGAATGGAAAACCACTTCAAGGGACTTAGACATTTGTCGGAATAGAAGTTGGTTTAAGAAGGAGGAGGACTTGTAGGTACCTATGGGATAGACGATGGGAGGAAGGCTCAAATAGTTGTTTGGTTAATGAAGGACGAAACCTCATTGATGGGAGGTTACGAGTGGAGAATGGGAAGAAGAAGGCTAGTAGTTATCCTTTTGGGAGGAATAGGACACCTTATTAGGATTGTCCAAGGAGGCAAGGGCAAGGTACGGAATCTCCTGGAGGGTAGTTATATTCCCTTACTGCTAGTGTACCAGATGGGGATAGGACCGTCTAGGTTGGAATTTGGATTTCTTTATTATCCAGTTCGAACTTTATTTGATTCTGACGCATCGAGTTCGTTTATCTCATCATTGTTAGTTGAGTCACTGCACTTAGACACCAGTTTAGTAGATGATCCCTTAGTTGTTTCAAACCCAATTGGGGCTCCATGATGTGTTTGGGTTTGAAAGTTTCTATACTTAGCGTTGAGTTTAGATGTGATGCTTTTTAGGCTTCACGGGCTATGGGTTAGTTTTGGGCATGGACTGGTTATCTAGTAGGGGTGCCGTTCTTGATTTTGAAGGGAGAGTTGTTAGGCTTATGACCCGCTTGGGTAACACTCTCGAGATCTCTTGTAATCCCATGGAATCTGTTATGCTAAGTTATCTAGAATCGCTTGACACGTCGGTAGAGAGTTTGCGATCTGTTAGAGTGGTCCGGGAATACTCGGATGTGTTTAAGGAGGTAAAGGGCTTACCTCCGGAGCGGGAGATTGACTTCCGAATATATCTGGTAGACAATGCCAAACCAGTATCTTGGCCAGTGTGCCACATGGCTCCTCGTGAGAGGAGGGAACTCCATAAGCAAGTAGGCGATTTGCTTGAGAAGGGGTTCATAAGACGAAGTATATCGGAGTGGGGTGCTCCAGTAGTTTTTGCCACGAAGGCGGATGAGTCCCTCAGACTTTGTGTAGGCTAAAGAAAACTAAATAAACTCACAAAGAAGAATAGACACCCATTGCCGAGGATTGATGATCTCTTGGATCAGTTAGTTGGCGCCTCAGTATTTTCGCAGTTGGACTTAGCCACGGGATTTCTTCAGTTGAGAGTGGCTGAGGATAGTATAGAGAAGACTGCCTTTAGGACTCCGGATGGTTTTTTTTATGAGTGGCTGGTGATGCCATTTGGTTTGACGAATGCCCCCGCATACTTTATTGATTTGATGAGAAGGGTGTTTAGGGAGTACCTAAATAAGTTCGTGATGGTCTTTGTAAATGACATCTTGGTCTTTTCTAGGAGCGAAATAAGTTTTCGTATGTGCTCAATAGGTTGAGCAAAGCCAGTTATGGGATAAACGGTGGTTTTGGAGCGAGACTGGCAAGGACATCCAGAGTTGGACAAGGGCTTAATTAGTTAGCCGTTTTTACTAGTATCATCTCACGTAGGTCGTCTGAATTCGAAGGAGGTATCCCTTGGGTGTTTGTCTGATATTGGTTTAGGCCTTTGGGGCTTGCATTTGGGGGATGCCGAGTTCGACTAGGGTGGTCTGCGTGAGAGATGGACAGTTGTGATGATTTTGGATGGGGTAATATCCTGGTTTTCTCTAAAAGTGGAGAAGAGCATGCCCTACATCTTAGGGAAGTGTTGGAGACTCTTCGAGCGCATAGTCTTAGGACAGCAAAAGTGGATGGGATTCTTAGCATCCTATGAGTTTGAGATAGCGTATACCCATGGCAAGGGTAACTTGGTAGCGGACGCCTTAAGTAGAAAAAGGTTGTCCTCGAGTTCATTGTTCGTTGAATGACGGAGCTTAGAGTTTATTTCTATGTTTGACTTTAGACCTTCCGTTGACTTTGTACCCGGTTCGCTAGCCTCCTTGGAGGTTAGGCCTACTCTTTTGGGACGGATTGGCGAGGCACAGCGAGACGACCCACAGTTGGTTGAGTTAGTAGAGAAGCTCATAAGGGGGGGGGGGGAGTCGTCCAGCCATTTGAGTAGGTATACCCTAGATGGTAAGGGGTGGTTGCGTAGAGACAGTAGACTTTGTGTACCGCAAGACGAGGGTTTGAGGAAGGCTATACTTGATGATGCACATCGGTCGGAGATGACCATTCATCCCGGTGGGGACACGATGTACCAAGACATGAAGTGAGTTTTCTTTTGGGCCGGTATGAAGAAAGATGTGGCCGAGTATGTCGCTAGATGCTTGGTGTGCTAGCAAGTGAAAGCGGAGCAGAAGAAACCCGGTGGGTTGCTTCACCCATTGGAGGTTCCGCTATGGAAGTGGAATAGTGTCTCGATGGATTACCGAGATCGAGGAAGGGTAATACGGGAATTTGGGTTGTGGTAGACAGACTTACTAAGAGCGCCCATTTTATACCCGTGGAGAGTAAGAGAACTGCTCCATGGCTAGCTTCAGTTTACATTCGAGAGATTATTAGATTGCATGGTGTACGTTCCAGTATAGTGAGCGATCGAGATCCTATCTTCACTAGAGAGTTTTGGAAGAGTTTGCAAAAGGTGGTAGGGACTCAGTTGTGTTTGAATACCGCATATCATCCTCAGACGGACGGCCAGACCGAGAGGGTGAATCGTATTTTAGAAGACCTTTTGAGGCTATGTATCTTAGATTTTGGAGGTACATGAGAAGAGAATATTCCATTGGTGGAGTTGCCCGACAGACTTAGTGGTGTACATGATGTATTCCATGTGAGGAAATGCCTACGTGAGATTGCAGAGGTGGTAGAGCCGAGCTTGCTTAGAGAAGTAGAGATAGAGCGTGATGCGACTATTCGACGAGCTCCTACACGCATCCTTGGGTCAGAGATTAAGAGGTTGAGAAACAGGGAGGTTCAACTAGTCAGAGTGCAATGGGGAGAAGATGAGAGCAACGCGACTTGGGAGACGGAAGCGAAAATGCGTTCATTATACCCATTCCTTTTCTTAAGGGTATGTCTTTTAACTTCTCCTTTATCGTTTGTCTAGTACTTATCTTATCTTTAGTATGTCCTCTTGTTAGTGCCTTTGACCTTTAGATAGGGTAAACCTATGGTTGAAACATGTGTTTGAGACATGTTATGATTGATGGATGCATGTGGATGCAAGTGTTTGCTAGTGGTTGCTCGTGGATGCATATACACACACTCTAGACACTAGATCGGCTCAATCACTTCATATTGCATATTGTATATAATTGTGTGTAGGTAGCTATATTTATGGATGTATAATGGTTGTGTTATCATATGGATGATGCATTTTGGTGAATGATTGTGCACTCATGTAGATATAGTATGTGTCGATAGGGTTCTTTCGCATACATATTGGATGCATGGCACTATCACGGTTTGCATATGTTCATACATTAGATAGGGAACATATACACACACTTTTTGCATATGCTCATACATCAGTAGAAATTGTTTTAAGGACAATGGATGCCCGTGTTTGATGGATTGAGTAGATGGTTGTTTGGATGGTAGGATATGCATTCTCCTTAACTTGGAGATTTCGGGGACGAAATCCTTTAAGGAGGGGAGAATGTAACACCCCGAATTTCAGTTAACACTGATATTCACTAATTATAGAATTATTAATCTCAGATGTGAGAATCAGGGGAAACGGGTTACGCCATTGTGTTCGTCTCGGAAAAATACGCGAAATAGAGTCCGAAATTTTGTAAATCGGAGTCTGTATGACCCGGTTAAGGCCCAAAGAAGTTTTCGGGAAATTTGAATTTCGAAACATGCAGAAATGGGCCAGGCGGGAAAACTCCCGCCCAGCCAAGTCGACTTGGCTGTCGACAGGGCTGTCGACTTGGCTGTCGACATGCCTGTCGACTTGGCAGTCGACAGGGCTGTCGACAGGGCTGTCGACTTGCCCTGTCGGCTGATTCTGGCCTGGGTGCACCTGGTTGAGTGTTGGGCTGGGTTGGAGGGCTTGGGACGAAATCTGACGGACCTAAACTAACCTAGGGTTAATCTAAGGGTCTAAAACACAACCTAATCCTATAAATACACCCTAAGACTACCCTAATCCATACTAAAAATAGAATCTATGCCATCATGCCGCCAAAATGCAACTTAGAAGGAGCCTCCACTAATTTGTAAAGAGGATTGCAAGCTAATCAACTACTAATCCACCTCTACTTCAACTCTAGCAACTATCTAAGGAGCTAATCTTGGAGTTTGTGAGTTTCTATCACTTTAATAACCAATTGCTAAACTAAGTAGATGAGATATGATGAGATCATATGGTTTTGCTTGCGGATCAATGGGTTTTAGGTCATATGTTATGATGCTAGTTTGCTAATCACTATGTTTAACACTTATTCATGATGACACTATGTTTATGCAAGTTAAGTGTTTGGGTTTATGCATGTTAAGTGGTGGGTTTTATGCATACTAAGTGTTTGGTTTTATGCATGCTAAGTGTTTGGTTTTATGCATGCTAAGTATGTGGTTTTATGCAAGTTAAATACTTGGTTTTATGCTAGAATCATGTGTGAAATAAGTGACATGACATGCAAGTTTAACCTATGAGTTTGGATCTATAATATGCATAATCTATGCAAGTTGTTTGGATTAGTGATATGCATAACATATGCTAGTTTACCTTTGTATGTCATACATACATATGCAAGTTCATATGTAACATGTTATGCAAGTTTGGTGGTTGATTTTATGCAAGTTCATATGTAACATGTTATGCAAGTTATGTGTTTGGTTATATGCAAGTTATGTGCATGATTTTATGCAAGTTCATATGTAACATGTAATGCAAGTTATGTGCATGATTATATGCAAGTTCATATGTAACATGTTATGCAAGTTATGTGTTTGGTTATATGCAAGTTATGTGCATGATTATATGCAAGTTCATATGTAACATGTTATGCAAGTTATGTGTTTGGTTATATGCAAGTTAACATGTGACATGCTATGCAAGTTCACACCTTTGTATGACATAAGAATCACATGCAAGTTATCCCCTTGTGACATATGTGCTTCATGCAAGTTTGGGTTAAATGCTAGTTGGGTTTAATGTATGCTCATATATGCAAGTTGACACCTTTTAAACCCGTGATAAAGTTATATGCTATGTTGGTTAAACCCATGACATTTGTGATGAATCTTCCATTTATTATGTCATGTTATGAGAACGAATTACGTGGGGAACGATGGGGTTAATACGCATGTTAATAAAATGGTGTGAAATGGGTATGCTTAAGCATAACATAAAGTGAATGGACATAATTGGGAATTTACCTATTAAGTTAGGTCTACCCATATTATGGAATTGGGAATTTACCTATTAAGTTAGGTCTACCCATATTATGGAATTGGGAATTTACCTATTGAGTTAGGTCTACCCATATTCTTGAAATTTGTAATTAATTAGGGATAATTAATACAAATTATGGGGGTGATTAATTAGGTCTAATTAATCGACTAAGACACGAGGTTGGACCCTTTTGTAGCATAAGACTGCCCGGAACCGACCGGCAAATCCAGCGGCTACAAATGATTGGCCCAATGTGATAAGTCTTAGTCATAAACTAAATACGTGGCAAGTGTAAAGACACGAGGTTAGACTCTGTTATGGTGTAAGGCTGCCCGGAACCAACCGGCATATCCAGCTGCCATAAAAGACAGTCTAATGTGAGAGGTCTTTACAAAGGTTACGATCTTAATTAATTAAGAAACACTTAACCAAATTAGCATGTAGTGAGGCATGAGGGGTTAAGTGGGTGCCTTGGGTGGCATGTAGTAACTAGTGGGGGTGCCTTGGGTGGCATAAGGAAACTAGTGGGTTGCCTTGGGTGGCAATAGAAAATACGATTAGAATACTTAACCAAAGTGGAACATGTAATTAAACATGATTAAAGGGTTAAGTAAGTGCCTTGGGTGGCATGTGGGAATCAAGTAAGTGCCTTGGGTGGCATGTGGAAATCTAGTGGGTGCCTTAAGTGGCAATTGAAACATGATTAAATGACAAGCTTAAGTAGTAGCTTGTGGGGGCCTTAAGTGGCAATTGAAATATGATTAAATGACAAGCTTAAGTAGTAGCTTGTGGGGGCCTTGAGTGGCAATTGAAATATGATTAGATGACTTAACCAAACCTTAACATGTAAGTGGGCATGATTTTAAAAAGGGGTTAAGTGGGATGCACTAGATAAAATGACAAGCTTAAGTAGTAGCTTGTGGGGGCCCATTTCAACCAATATCCCAAACGTATCTTTGTGGGCTCGACCCAAGTCGAGGACGGGACACGCATATTGGGCTTGACTGTAAGAGGCCAAAACGGGTTAGCGGTGGCAACGCAAGTCCAACGGGTTTCATATGCGTGTGTGGACCCGGGCTGGTAAGTAAGACGTTGTTGCATCGTGTAGGTATAAGCCGTGCACCGTTGATATTATCAGGTTGCCACTTTGGGGAATGATACACCCCACTGTGGGGCCAGCACGGGTATCTACGTTAGGGAGCCGATCGCTTGGGGAGTAGTGGGTACACCTAGTGGAGATAGGGGCAGACGACACCTATGTAGTCAGCTAGGGGTACACGAAACTACTATAAAAAAATTACTAAGTACACTTAGTGGGATCAACCTTAAGTAGGAATTACCCTTGGGTGGGTAGAACTGGTGTGGTGCAGTGTAGTAATTATCCTTGGGTGGGTAAATGCGTCTTTACGGTTATCTTAGTACATCCTAAGTCTAGTTGGCTGCTTAGTGTAGCCATTTATCCCCAGTCGTTACCGTATATCAAGCTTATGTCTTACTCTGGTTACTTTAATGATTGTATTATTAAAGTTATAGGACTCGCTCAGACTTATGTCTGACCCCGTTGTTTTTATCCTTTTTCCCAACCCTCAGGTTTTCAGAGTGGGCCTAGCACTAGTGGGCTTTGATCAGACTGCTTTATCTATCTTTTGGAGCTTGGACCGTGGATGTAAAGCTCAGCTTATCTTTTCTATATGGCTATTAAGTTATGTAGTGGGATTATGTACTTTTGTTTTAAAGTGGATGGATATTATGTACTTGACTCTTGTTTATGGTTTTGGTGTAACCAAACATGTTTTACTTTCCGCTGCAATGAAATGATGTTTTAAATTCTCAAGTATTACTTATATCTGTCTTGTTGTAATTTTTCTGTTCTATATTCACTTAAAATACTCCACCGATGTTATGGCATTCCCTTAGTGAGTGACCGTAGCGGGTGTGGGGTGTTACAAATCCGGTTTATTTTGCACCCGGTACATTCAATTGAAGTTTGAAATCGAATTATCGAACTACCGCGCCATTTTCAATTCCTTTTATAATTTAAAATAAATATTATATTCTAACGACGATCTATATAATATATATGTTCGATTTCTATTCAAAATAAATTTCCCGTCAATAATATTTAAAATAGTCTATTTTAAATGTTCAAAATTCGCTAAAATTACCAAAATAAAAATTTTAAATTGGCCCGCATTTCCGGGTTGTTACATCATGTCTCTCCATAATGATAACAACTAGTCTTCTTCTTCTTTCTAACGTCTTTCTTTAAGTAGCCAGGTATTTCACAATTGTGGTACCTCCTTTTTCTCTTGGCCCTTATTATCCTTACTGCCTTTCTTTGGATCCACTTTCTTATCCTGCGTCCTATCCATGTCTCCCCTGCACGTTCTCCATTCGTGACCTCCCACCAAAATGAAGCTTCATCCTTCATTAACCAAGCAGCTAGTTGAACCTTCCTCCTATCGTCTATCTCAAAGGTACCAACAAGTCCTCCACTTCGTTGAGCCAACTTCTAGCCTCGACAAATGTCTCAGTCCCAGGAAGCGGTTTTCTGCATGGAAGTCCTTACACGTCTTAGAAAAAGCATCTATACGCGGAGTAAGAGATTCAAAAGGGAAAGAGGAAGGAACTCGAAACAAAGAATCGAAAGAAAGATATATGGCTTTTGGGGATTATGTTTTTCAAAATAAACTTTCCTTTTGAAAATACTTCCTTTTAAAACCTTTTTGAAAATAGTTTTGAAAAACTTTTATCTAATCTGGTAACCTTCAACTCTAATATCAAGTGTAACAATCTACGTCCGTTAATGTCACTCACAAAAGGAATGCATTAAGTTTCGTGGAGTATTATAAGTAAATAGAACGGAATTTTACAAGGCAGAGAAAGTAGTACTTGAAAATTTTTATAACTTTATTGCAGCAGAAACGGAAATAAGTTTGATTACATTTCCAAATAACAAAACCAAGTACATAATATCAGTCTTGTACAAAACCTTCAAAGTACTTAATATTAAAACTGTAATCCCCAACAAAAAATGCCATAGATAAGCTGAATCAAAGCCTAGCAATTCATCTTTCAAGTTCAAGCTAGAAGAAGGGATATCCGAACTAAGCTTGAGTATTTCCTCCCTAAAAACCTGGAGGGAGGGGGGAACAGAAGAAAAAATGCGAAAACAAACTAGGTCAGACATAAGTTTGGTGAGTCCAGTGACTTTAAAAATATAATCATTAAAGTAGTAGGATAAGAACAAAAACTGGAAAGTAAGAAATGACTATACATAAATATGCATGACAAGGTAAGCAGGATGAATAAGATAAATGTTGATCGCGCTTCTAATCACAAAAGGATAATTACTACACTGCACCAATGCTAATTTCACCGCACCGTTACTAGTTTCATACTAAAGTTGATCCCCATCTTGTAATTGGTAGTCCTCAGGCGTAATATTTAGTAAGAGGTATTCACCCCATACAATCCTTATTTGCCCATACTAAATAATAGATGTCCCCATACTACCCCCTTATCGCTTAATCGATCGGCTCCCTAACTCGCATGTATTTATTACTTGTGTCATTCGGCCCCGCTTGTTTACTTGTGTCATTCGGCCGCGCTTGTTTACTTGTGTCATTCGGCCCCGCTTGTATGTAGATACATGTGCTGGTCCCACCCTAGGGTGTATTAATCCCTATGATGGCAACCCAACACAATTCAAGATGCATAGTGTACACTACTGATGCCCAGTGCTTGCTTTTTCTACTCCGGAGCACGTGCACGCCCACACTCCGCCGAAACCTACACTGCCACACCACCCGCCGCTATTATGATCGCTTATAACCAGCCCAGTAATCGTGCCCCACCCTGCCTAGTTCAGGGTACCATGATACATCTATGTTGGTTACAGCTGAAATGGGTCCCCGTTACTAGGGTTTCCTACTAGTTAAGGTTGTAGGCCTATATACACTAATATTACCTACCTACACAAGGTTTACTTAACCCTCCTGCTTATCAAGTCAATATGTATTATTGGTTAAGCTTGCCTTAACCCTATCCCCTTTGTTCATGTAATATTGGTTAAGTGTTATCCATTCATGTTAACTTAACTCGCTTACACATCATGTTGTATTGGCTAAGTGTTTCATATTAACTTAACCTTGATCATTCACCATGTTATATTGGTTAAGTGTTTTAAATTTATTTAACCCAACCAATTGTCTAATTAACATGTTGTATTAGTTAAGTGTTCTCAATTTACTTAACCCCACCCACTTATCTAATTAACATGTTGTATTTGTTAAGTGTTCTCAATTTACTCAACCCCACCCACTTATCCGTTCTCAATTTACTTAACCCCACCTTCTTGTCTAATTAACATGTTGTATTGGTAAGTGCTCTCAATTTACTTAACCCCATCCACTTGTCTAATTAACATGTTGTATTGGTTAAGTGTTCTCAATTTACTTAACCCCACCCACTTGTCTAATTAACATGTTGTATTAGTTAAGTGTCGCCTATTCATATGTTACTTAACCCTTCCGTTTTAAGCATGTCTGTTCATTGGCATTAATTAATTTATTAATGCACCAACCTCTCAAATGTTGCTTGCGGTTGCTGGATGTGCCGGGCGGTTCTGGGCAGACTTCTACCGCAAACTCATTATAACCATGGGTTTTGGGCTTAATGCACTAACCTCTCACATTAGATCTGTGTTGTTGCGGTCGCTGGATGTGCCAGGCGATTCCGGGCAGTCTTACATCGCAACTCAATCTAACCTCGGGTTAGACATGTTCATCTTTTAACCAATTTACATATTTACCATTTATGTCCAAGTCTAGATTTATATGTAAATTATCCACTAGTGTGGTCAATTCAAGTTATGCCACATTTACTAGATATGCCCAAAATTAATTATATGATTACAACCCATTTTATGCCAATTACATAATGTACAATATTTAATGTTTCCCAACTGTTTCACAACGTCAGTCGTTCATATGATTCATATAATATGTTAGGCTCGCAATTAGCCTAACTCATAAGAAAAAGGGAAAGAAAGATACGTATAACATCCAAACTGGCATAAAACAACATAGATCCAATTATGAACATAACTAGCATATAAAAAAGATCTCATTTATGAACTTGCATAACAAAATAGATCTAAATAAACATATGAACTTGCATAACAAGTTAGATCTAAATTAACATATGAACTTCCATAACAAATTAGATCTAAATTAACATTTGGACTTGCATAACAAATTAGATCTAAATTAACATATGGACTTGCACAACAAATTAGATCTAAATTAACATGTGGACTTGCATAACGAATTAGATCTAAATTAACATATGGACTTGCATAACAAATTAGATCCTACCGAGACAGAATTTGTAACTTGCTGCCCTCTTGCGCCACCAGCAAAAGAAAAGAGAGTCAAGGCCGTTGGACCTTTGATTGAATAGCATTTTTTCTCGATTGACCTCCTCTTTGTCTAAATTAACATATGGACTTCCACAACAAATTAGATCTAAATTAACATATGGACTTGCATAACAAATTAGATCTAAATTAACATATGGACTTGCATAAAAAATTAGATCTAAATTAACATATGAGCTTGCATAACAAATTAGATCTAAATTAACATATGAAAATAGACTAGCATGGATCATAAACTTGCATGATCATAATTTATATTTACATAAATTTGCATAATCAATGACTTGCATAAGCAATAAACATATGAAATATGAATTTGCATAAACATATAAATAGGAACTTGCATGTATGAATATGATTTTTACATAAACTTGCATATGATTTGCATACAAACTTGCATATAAACTTGCATATGTAATTAGACATATAGACTAATATCACATGATTTACATATAAACTTGCGTATGATTTGCATACAAACTTGCATACAACAACATCATAAAATGAATCCAATCGAGCATACACAATTAGACACATGAATTAACATCTTAAAATGGACTTAATCAAATATTTAATTAGTCGTATTCATATAGTCCAACTTATAAACCCATCACAATTACGTTCAACAATTATCTTGTTAAAGAAGTTGTACTCACTATGAACGGATTAAAGAAGAGAATAGATTAAGCATAGAATCCTTTTTCCACCATCTTAAGTTTTAATTCATTGAACAAGAGAAGTTTGCTCAGTCTATGTTGCAACAGCATGGCAGCTTGAGAATGATTTTTGTTTTGATTTAGGGTTTAGGTTAGATGTGATTATATAAGAGTGTAGGATTAATTCTAGCCTTTAGATCAGTCTAGGAGTAATCAGAGCCATCCAAACCAAAGAGATGTGTCACTCAGCAATCACAACACGACACATAAGCCCTAATACCTCAAAATTCGTCATCAGGCCAATCATAGAAGGCCACGTTCAAAAAAACAATCCTTGACCAATAAAAATATGCCACGTGTGCCACATGATGCGTACACGTCATATATATATATATATGTGTGTGTGTGTGTGTGTGTGTGCGTATATATATTATATGTATTTTTTTATTATATTTTTTCTTTTTAATACAAACATTACTTTGCGAATCTTTTTATTTTTTATGCATTCCTTTTTTTATTGTCAACAAACATAAGTAACAAATTATCATATTTTCTTTAATGTTAATTTACATAAGTGACAGATTGACATAAGTATTCATACAAATTAAGATTAATTACGTGGTTTCCTAAATTATCATCAAATAAACATAAATGACAATCAAATCGAACATAAATGACAAATTAATTGTTTTCTAATCAATGTCATATTAAACATATCTACAAATAAAAGTTTTTCTTTCTTATGTTGCAATCAATTTATTGCATGTATTGATTCCTTTTGTACTCACACATCTTTAAATTTGTATCTTTATAACATAATTGCAATATGTACATATATGCATCTATTTATTTAATACTTTTACCGTATGCATTATTGCGTTAATTAAATCTCATTATTTAACGCACGTACTAATATGTTAATCTTCTTACCTTTAATTTGTCACATGCATTTCTTTACATTAATGCTTTTCTACATTTTCATGCGCACTTTTGAATTTTCTTCCTTAATTAATTAATCCATAAATTAATTATATAAAAATTTGGGTTGTTATAAATTTTCTATGAAAAAGGAAGAGAAGTATATGAAAACTGCATTGTTATTGTTTGCTTCAACATGACTATGTATATACAGCAAACTAAAAAACATTCACTAAAGTAGCCACATAACCAACAACGGGAACATATACATATGAAGGAAAACTACAAAAAACTAGGATGTATAATTATGCAAGAAAACAACAAAAGATTAGGATTTATTTACTAAAAACAAGGACAGTTTATTTTGAATCATTCTTCACCACTCTCCGTTTACTCAAAACCGCACACTCTGGTGCATTTTTTGAAGTAGACGAATTTATCTCTTGCAAGAGATTTTATAAAAATATCTGCCACTGCTCATACATACTACATTGTTGCAACTTAATATCATCCTATTCAACCAATTCTTGAATGAAATGTAAATGGATTTTTGTCATTGCAATCGCTGCCTTATTATCATAGAAAATTTCAGTTGCACCTTTTTAATTTTCATAAAGATCTATGAGCATTCTTCTGAGCCAAATTACTTGACAGGTTATGGAAATTGCGGCAACATACTCAACTTCAAAATAAGATAATGTTCTCGTAGCTTGCTTCTTCGAACTCCATGTGATTGCTCCTAACCCAAGACTGAAAACATTAGCTGAGTCACACATAACAAACCGAGTCACACTCTCTTTTAATTTATCGTTTCCAGGTAAAGATGCTTTGAACTACATTGCAGTCAGCAACAATGTGAATCCCACTAGCCATTAAAACACCCAATCAACCTAGTTACCTGTTGGAACACATCACTGTGTCAAGACAACCCCATTAATATACATAACTCAACAAGCTGAGTTCATCTCCACTTTAAAATATTAAAATCACCTCCACACCAAACCAAGAGCACTCAAAATAATCATATGCCACCAATCCACTCTTGAACATTCCAGTACCATTATATCTTCGTTATCAATGAAGCATCCTACCTCTAGATTGTGTCACCTAATATAGCATCCTTGACTATATTCATGAATTCCTATTATACCAATCGCTCTCAATATATCATTAACTCACTGAAAAATCATACAGCCAGTACCTATATGCAAACTCATCTTCGCCTATAATAACAATTCCATAAAACTGCCTTACCATTGCAGTCCTAAATTACAGCCAACCTGCAAGTTTATCTAAGCACATGAAATACCATTTCCTCACTAACAAATAAAAAAAACTTCATGATCATATTCTCCAAAACACCACACCTGCACTGTAACGCCTCACCTGAGACACACATTAGTCCTGTGCATTGTAACAACTCCAATTTCGGTAAATCGATTATTTTTTTCAAAAATGCCAATCTATCAAAGCTCGAGTTGGTTTGTTTGTTATCCTACAAATAAGTCAGAGATAATAAATATATCAGAGCTTGATAAAACATCTCACAATGAAATGGATAAAATATAATAATCAAATGTAGTCTTACCGAAATAATAACACTGTCTAACAAGTATCCAAAGACTACCAAATCTTTGTCATAAATCTAACATGCGAGTATGTTATGAGGAGGGAGTCAGAACACAAAGTTCTAGTGAATGGACAATTTATACATTCTGAAATTACCATATATGTACGTTTTAATTATATTTTATTGATTAATAGGTTATAAGGATTAATAGCAGTCAAGGCTCTGCACTCACGTCGTACCCATCTACTCCCTAGTAGATTAACCTAGTATAGTATATATATAGTACCCACATCTCAAGTTACTCTCCATAGTACCACTACGCCATAAGTGGGCATATTCGACGCTTTTCTATTGTGGTAGTAGATCAAAATAGAGTTGCCTTAATCCAATTTTTCAAATAGGCGACATCAGAGGGGAGTGACATCTACGGCCATTGTCGTTGCTCTCTAAGGCAACACTTTTTTCCGTCTACAGCCATAGAGAGAAAGTATTGCATTATAATTGTATTGCAATACTACTAGCATGTAATGCAACAACATACAACATTTCCTTAAGCATAAGTTAGAGCCTTGCTTCTAGTCATGATAGTGGGACCTACGTCAGCTTCCAACGTAAGTTGCCTACGTGTCACATGCCACATTAGCTACCCACATCAGTTTCCCCTGTATCACACGCCACATTAGTTGTGGGGCCTACATGCCATATCATAGTGGAGCTAAAAATATTTTATTTAATGCAATACCATTGTACTATGTAATGCAACACCATTATCTTGAATTGCAATATTAGAAAAAAGTAAATGCAACAGTAGAAGAAGGCTTAGAATAAAGCAAATACTATGCTTTAATTAAAAAAATTTGCAATACCAGTTTTGTACATAGAAGAAACACATCCAAAACATTCATCATCACATCCAAAATATTCTAAATACCATATCAATGCTTCAATAATACCATAAGTGCCAACACATACGATCAAGTATATTATATAAAAGTACAATTCAAATATTATACATAACACAAGTGTGGCTTATTAGTTTTCCATTGGCAATGAATATGTCAATCTGGTTGGTTTTCTTTCCCATAGTAAAGCAATAATGTTTTTTCACTGCCAATATAAATAAACATTGTGTTATTATATGTATAACAACAATTGAGATTATGTTCGATATTTAAAACAAACTCTCACCTTGTGCAGTTAAAGCGCGTAGCGGTTCTATAGCGGCGGAGGTGCAAAAAGGTGTAGCGGAGATAAAGTGGGGAAATAGCGAAGGCACAAAAAGGTTCAGTAGATGTAAAACCAAATATTTTAAAATTAATATATCGTCCTTCTCACATTATATGTGTATAAGAAATTAATACTATTAATCTTATATGACAAAATAAAGGAATATTGTAGTTATGCAATGCTAAATTTGATGAGTGTACTTGATTGTTACTACATATTATGCACTTATGTCTTAAATTTAGCCCTTTATGCTAAATTTACAATTTTTTGAAAAAGAAAACTAGTTAAATCATGATCTATATATTAATACTGCTAAAGCGGACGCCAAAAAGCCTTGATTTAACGGATGCAATGGAACATAGTGGGGATAAAACCAGATCTACTGTTCATCAGCGCTAAATTGAAGTTGTTTAATAGTTGAAGAGCATTATGGGCTATAACGGGGATATTACGGGGCATTAGTGGGGCTTTAACTGCATAACTCTTACTACAAAGTCTTAGACCGATGTTAGCTTTGTATCATCATGTGCTTTTGTAATGGGTATAACAAAAAAATGCCTCCTAAGTATCCTAACAATAGCAGTAACATTACTTAAATTAAGCTAAAATCGTTTTTGAATTTATGAAATAGACGTCCTTTTTATAGAACCTCCTTCCTTACTCACCTGTCTATCAACAATTTTCGACAGTTGAAAGATTAATACTCAGACATTATATACAGTAACCTTAAGTATCACCTTATCAACTACTGTGCAATACTCATTTTCCATGTACTGGCTCAGTAAGATATACAGAAAACATCAAGTTGTATCAAATAGTACAGAATAAAGAAATACGATTAAAAAAAGCTTGCATTTATGAGATATCAATGTTTTAATGGGTAAAGACGCCAATTCCATTACCTGTTCATTGCATTATCCTATTGTCAACCTCTACTTTGCTCATTTTACTATCTGCAAAGAATGAGCTTTTTTGCTTCATATTTATTAGTGAAATGCAAATTAACAAATGAAAAATATATGATTAATTGGTTGAGCATGAACCAATTTGCATGGGCGTCCGAATGTTATGTGTACGTCTACTACTAAAATTCTTTTTATGGCCAATAAATAAGTTTATTGGATGTATAATTGATATTAGAAATTCGAAACAAAAAAATGGTAAGTAAAATTCTTTCATTTTCCTTGTGTTTTACAGTATAGTTAGTACTATCAATTTGTCGTTGGTAATAAATTTGTTATTGTCGGTTCAACTTAACTTTTTTAAAGAATAAAAACCTTCCTCTTGCTTTCAATTTTATTAAGAGAAAAAATCAGATGTTTTTTCATCCTTCTAGCTCAACAAACACTATAATATATTATATTAACTTCTGAGCCAGTGAATTAAGTACCATACAAAATTTCAACCCCAAAGATTTTTGATTAATAATAAGAAACTTCAACAATTATATTTACTTGATATAACTACCTAATGAGAACGATACTCAAAAGATCAAATTAACTGTCTTCTCCAAAATTTTAATCTCTTCCTCTCAAATTATTTTTCATCAATTGGTATCAGAGCCTTGTTCGATCAAAATGAACAGTTCTTTCATTATTCCTTTTGTTCCTCAGTTAACCAAAGAAAATTATGGTGAATGGAGCATGCAAATGAAAGTTCTTCTTGGATCTCTAAAATTATGGGAGATTGTTGAAAGCGGGTATACCGAAGTTGAAATAAGGAAAATTTAACACAAGCTGAAAAGGATAAATTGAGAACATTGAAAATGAAAGACAAACAAGCATTGTATTGTATCTATCAGGGAATAGATACATATGATGACGCTTTTGACAAAATATATCATGTCACTTCTGCAAAGCAAGCTTGGGAGATTTTGAAAAGCTCATTCATCGGAGAAGAAAATGAAAAAGTTGAAGAAGAGAAAGAAAAGAAGATTGTTGATGAAGATCAAGAAGAAGACGATAGCGAGAGCAATGGCACAAAGGAGAAAAAAGAAAAGAAAAAAGGGAAAGAAATGAAGGACAAAAATGAAGAAAATGGGGATGAAGGCAATGAGGCAGAGAAGAAGAAAGAGAAGAAAAAACAAAAGGAAAAGAAAGGAAAACAAGAAGAAGATGTAGAGGAGGTCGAAGAAGCGGACGAAAACAGAGGAGTTGAAAAAGAAGATATTGGGAGTAAAGAAATTGAGAAAAAAAAATAAGCAATAAAATATTGTCTTCTCCAAAATTTTAATCTCTTCTTCTCAAATTATTTTTCATCAATTTTTTTTATTGCAATAAATAGTGTTAGCACTTTAGCACCACCGAACTTCAATATAACACCAAATCATGTAAAAAAAATTGTAAAATGCGGTTATTTATTTATGATTAAGCCTTGAACGTAACAGAAGCCTTATCTGATTTCTTTCTAATTATATTTAAAAAAAACAATTTAGTGATAGAACACATGGCCTGTGTATAAGTACACACATTACCATATAAATATAGCACATAGATTCAGGTGAACACGTTGAAAGGAAACCTGCTTATCATTCATCACAAATGCATCAGCAATTTTCATGACATTTAAATCATTTTTTTATTTTATTTTTTGGTAAAGTAATGAGCAACAGGAAGACAGAGCATGAACAATTAGTAATAAGTCAAAAATTGTGGATGTATGTAATAAAGGTGATGATAGTTCTCATCAACTTATGAAAAATCATTGCCAGCTATGCATTAAGGACAAAAGAAAAGAGGAACCATTATTGTAGAGTTTTCTTTACATAAGATTAAATCGGAGGGAAGGGTGTAAACTTTAAATAACATTAGAATTGGGCCCTATGGTCCCCACTAAAACATTGTGGTGAAGTAATGATAAATAACTATAAATCAAAGATCATGCATTATTATAATCCTTTTCTTTCTTACAGTCTGTCAAAATTAAAAAATCAACAAAAAAGTATTCTAATGATGCTATAAAAATGTACCACGTGACTGATCAATAATAGTATGGCATTAGCGTAGTCCAAGATTTAATAAAAATGTTTCAAACTTAAAAAATGAAAAGAATTTTAAAATCAAAAGAATCTACCATCTTGAATACATGATTATTTCCACTATGATCCTATAGTTTGAGCATCATATGGATTAATAAGCTACATTAAAACATGTATAAGTTGTTTTTCTTCTACATAAATAACTTTCGTTTTGAATGTTGGCAGTGTATTAGGGTAAATAAGTGGATTTTCTCATTACAACTCATTATAAAAAACGAAGAGATTTCATAAGCTTTGATTTAGTGATTTTAGCACAACCAATTTTTTTTTGATATTTTGAGAACAAATCATTTGGCATATTATATGTATGCAACTCCTCATATCCTTGTAGTTCATAATGGAAATTAATCAGAGGAAAAATTAGTAAGGTTACAAACAAAGCATAACATGTATGGAACTTTATTGATGATGTTAATGATACAAATGTAAACATGGGTTAAAAGTTCCATATGCATGGTTATTTTACGCATTATGGAATATGTAGTCACACCAACATTTTAGAATGTCAATGTAACTTTTCTATATTTATTTCATTCACTATTATTAGCACCACACTCATCGATACATGTCAGTTTATTAGGAAGAATTAATTATTAATATTAAGGTCACACCATAGCAGAAAAACCACTCACTTAAAATGATAAAATAACATTACATAAAATAAATACCAAAGTGGCTCACAGTATAAACAAATAAACTCGTAGAGTAAATGGAAGAAATTTACTTAGAGTGAAGCCCGTAATTGATAAAAGGTTCACACCTTCAATCCACCACAAAAGTATAAGCTGATAATACTGCAAATATTTGAAATAAAGTTAATAACCATTTAGATCAGAGATCTCAAGTGTTCGTAACATTTTATCTCATTTTGATATAGTTTGTGGAAAAATTCTGCTCCATGAGAATCTTTTATACTAATTATAATAGTTTTGTCAGTTTGTTGATACCTATATACAAATGATTGGCATAAAACATGTAAAACAAATGAGCATTTTTTAGACGAAAAAAAGAAACCAGAGACAAATTGAGTTACGCCCATTTGAATTACTTTAGATATACGACAACAGACCAAATTGCAATCTAGAACTTGAAAGCACAAAACTTTTTGAGGTTATGGCTATACATTTCAATATTACAAAGAATTACGGTCATTTTATTGGAAATGAGTATAATTATTACTAAGGCGCAAATGTATATATAACAGTTCAAAATAAAAAACTAATAATAACAAATTTTAACACACTGGGTCTGTAAATACAATTTTAATATGCTTACTAAATATGAGATTCTCAATTTTTTAATAGTAATACCTTAAGTCCATTTGAGATGAAACTGGATAATGATTGAGATTTAATTGTTAAATTCAGAATATTATCTAGAATAACACAAAAAATATCAATAATCATATAACCAACAAAGTATAATCCTAAATCAATGGTCAAAGCATTACAAATGATAATACCATCAAAGTATGACCATCATGCTATCGATGCATTTTTGGATTATGATAGATAATTTTTAGTTCTCAAAAAATTAAACGAAGTAGTGTGCCAATGTTCAAAAGAGTGCTAACATTTAAAACTTGATTACTCTGAGTAAATGTGAGATGAAATTGGACTAAGCTAATGGGTTAGCATACATCTCTTACACAATACCGAATCATTCACCGATTAATTACTCATAAGCGAAAAATGAAACCCTAGATCAATATTATGGAACAAGAATACGAAGAATTTGAATGAAACATTAAACTTAACATGATTGCATATGTATCGTCGATGAAGAGGTTATATCAGGAGAAATATAAAAAGGAATGCAGATGATAATTCAAAATGGTGGCAATTTGTTTTAGATTTGGAAGAGAGAAAAAGCATATAGAATTGTAAAACATAATTTGTGACTCCAAGTGCAATTATATTAGGTTGAGATTCGAATGATTTGAGGAACGTTTCAGGAGGTTGCTAGTTTTCTGATTTGGGGACAACTTTAGGAAGTTGAATTTTGGAGGATATAACAGATGGGAAAGTATTTCCTGAAGAGAAGGAAACATCCCGCTAAAATATCACATAGCAGAAGCATGGATTGGTTTGAATCATTGGATTAATCATGCATCTATGGTTGCGGCTTTGTCTATGCTGATAACATGGATAGATGAGTTGGACTGTATATAAGTAATGCAACGCTTTTAATTGGTGTTGCATGTCACAACACTATAATTCTTACTGCAATGGTGCATTAACGTCTAATACAATAACTTTTGAGTATTGTTGCAGAAGATTAAAAGGAAGCATAGATTTTGCAACACTGTAAAAACTCGGAAATCTGAGCCAATTTAAAAATTTTATTTTGGTAATTTTAACGGATTTTGATTATTTAAAATGAATTATTTTAAATAATAATGACGAAATATTTATTTTCGATGAAGTTAAAATGAATAAATTTATTCTAATTATAAAACAAGCCTGAAATGGTGCAGTAGTTTGAAAATTCAATTTCTAATTTCAAATGAATATACATAATTCGTTTTAAGTCGGAATTGGACGAAACAAGAAATATTTGAATCTGTTTAACGATATCTTTCGAACGGATGTAAGAAACTGAGATTTTGGTTTAAAAGATATGTCCAGTTTAAAATTAAGAAAAGTCGCTATGGAATTTATATATATTTTAATATATATATAAAGGCCCTTGAAAATGGAAATTTTGCAAACGACCTCGGTTTTCGACGAAACCACTTTTGTTGGATCCATGATGTCAAGTTATTGCTAGGTTTCAAAATTCGTAATTTTTCGAATCAATATGTGAGCGTGGCAAAGGAAAACGCGTTTGACCAGTTTTAGTTGATTTTAATCGACTAGAAAATGGCCATTTTTCAAACGGTCTCAGAATTTGACGAAATTAGTTTTGTTAAGACCGTATCGTCAATACGAAGCTAGAAAATATTTTTTGGGAATTTTTAGAGTCCGAATGTGGCCCCGGTAAATTGAAATGTGCGTTCAAATTCAATATATAGAGTTATATTTTGATTTTGACGAAAGCTGATCGAAATAATCGAATCAGCTTACGATACATGTCCCATTGTGTTCGGAATGGGGGTAATTAGCTATGGACGACAGTCGGTGGGTTTGATTTCGAATTCAAGATAAAAAGTTGCCTTTTGAATTTAAAAATAAATTAAATATATAATTATATAAAACTATATCTCCCACCCCCAACCCAAACTCAGTCAAACTAAATAAAATAAAATAAAAAGAGGGAAGAATCGATTGCGTCCAGACCCCCCTTGGGTTGCGCCGCCCTCACCCACGCTCCCTCCACGCCCGCGAAGATTATCGCGCCCCCTCCTCCTCCGTTCCTCTCTCCACGAGTCGTGATACCCCCCCCCCCCCCCCCCCCCGTTCAGCAAACCCTAAAAAAGCCGCACCCCCAGCCTATTGAAAACCGCCGCCACCTCCTGCACCATCCCTCATCGCGTCCAGACACCCCCCCCCCCCCCCACCGGCGTTCAGACCCCACCAAGCCGTAGCCTCCTCAACCTCCATCAAAACAATGTAAGTATTTTTATTTTTCATTGTTTAAAATCTAATTTCCCCTTATTGCAGGATAGGTTAGGATTTTTTTTAAATATAGGGAGTTATGATTTTTATGATACCAATAGCGAGATAAAAATCCAATTTTTAATATGTAGATAGCAAGATAAAAATCCAATTTTTATATGTATAATATCGGGTTTAAAACGCGATTTTTATAGTGTATTCATCGATTTAAAAATAAGATTTTTGTTATATAAAGATTTGATTTTTATATAGAAGGTAGCGTTATAAAGATTCGATTTTTATTCGTATGAAAAACATATAAAGATGTGATTTTTATGCGAATGTTACAATAATAAAATTGAGATTTTTATGTGAATGGTAGGAGAATAAAAGTATGATTTTTATATCATAGTAGCAGAATAAAAATAGAATTTTTATCTATATAGTAGCAATATAAAATTATGATTTTTATCTATATAGTAGCGGTGTAAAAAAGTGATTTTTATAAATGTAGTGAATACGGGCAACGAATTTGACAAAAGACGAGCACGACGAAGATTTCTACATAAGAAGAGTCATGGCGTTTGGATTAGCTAGTCGGTGAGAACTCCTCACCTTTAATTTAAAATTTCTTGTTAAAAATATATACTAGGATGCAGACGGTGTTTAGTAGCACCCGACACCCGTCGTCCACAGACCATGGACGGCTTGTTTGTTTGATTGTATGTTATTGTGAAAATTGGTTGTGTTGTGGAATGAAATAAAAAATATATATAGTTAAAAATATTTTACATCGTTAAAAATATAATTTTCAACGTGAATGTGAATAAATAAATATTCATTTACAAACCGAACGGTTTGTTTATGTACACCTATTTGAAGGATATTGATTGGGACGATAAATTTTACACATCGCCCAACTGCACAAATAATATTCAGTGTTTGTGGATTGAAACCCCACACGGGTGTTGGGATGATATTTGGCGTACACTAATCCCAATTATTTAGTTGTATATTGATATATTGGTCGACAGACTGTGTAAGCGTTAATTATTTATATTTAATGCTTATGCAGTTGTGTGGTGTGTTGTATATGACGTAGTTGTATACACAATTATATGATTTTTGATTGATGATAAAAACAAAATAAATTTTATTATAAATGTGTTTATTACAATACTGTTTTATATATATATATATCATAGATAAGAATATAATATTTAAATTTGAATAGAATACGACTACACATGAATTCAAATATTCAACAGTATTTTGTTTAAATATAAATATTTTATTTCAATCATTCAAATAGTACACATTTTATAACTCCACTATTTGTTTATCTCGGTAATACATCACTCTTCATATACATTTCACTGATGCACATTTTATAACTCCACTATTTGTTTATCTCAATAATTTGGTGTGATCGATTCATTGAATCTAGAGTTTTTCATATTTCTCAAATGATTTCAAATAAACAGTATTTCTAATCTTGGATCATGAATGATCTTATGTGACCATCCTCTGACAAGACTGATGTGATATTGTTTTCTGTGCGGCTCTGATACTGGTTCAAATAATTTCTTGTTCTTATCTGCAGGTTTGAGAAATGTGAAAATTTGTTAATTCTGTCTGTTTGGGCTTTGTAATTATAATTTGTTAATAGTGACACCAAGTGGTATCAGAAGTGCTGAATTTTTATGTATATATATTTTTTCTTATCCCTCTTGCTTTATATAGCTCTTCATATTCCTCTTGTAATTGATTTTCAATTTTAAACTTATTATTGATTATTCACTCAGAAATTGAAATCAATATCCAAAATTTAACTGCATTTATAATTCATCAAAAATTATTATCAGATTTTGAAATTGTGATGAATTGTGACTGCAGTATATTTCACAACAAGAGGAGATTTTATTAATATTTTCATGATGGTTGAATATTTATTATAATATCTTTGAACTGGCAATTATTTCACGACCATCTCCTTTATTTATCACCTGTCTTCCATCCATCATGATTTTATATTAATGTGGAGAGTTTATTTTTTTAAAGAAAAATCATCTTGTTTTAAAATAGTGAAAATTATTTGTGATAGAAATGGGACTATATTATTATTCAGAATTAGTGATAATTGAAAATTTTAAATAATCCCTGTACAGTCGAGCTTATTTCATAATATAATTAATTTAGAAATTTATTTCATAGTCCATTTCTGTACCTACCACATTTCTATCGTCCATATTGGTTTCATATACCGAGGAGTTTTTCCTTTATAAAGCTGAAAATGATAAAAATATAATTAATATATAAGAGTGTCTCTAACCTCATTTAAAAATCCAAGCTCTGGTTATGCGTGGTTATGAGACGTCTTATAATTTAAGCTGCGACTGATCCCATTTAAAAATCCAAGCTCTGGTTATGCGTGCTTATTGTGCTCTTAAATAAAAAATAAATAAAAAGGAAATAAAACGCTAAAAATAGAAATATATTTGAAATTCTCCTCTGAGTATAAAAACTAGCCTATCAATCCATCTTCTAATCTGTGAAATGTGTTAAAATCTTATGATGTATTATGATTTGTTGACTGATAGGTATTGGGATTTGAGATTATTCGATTCTCTCACTTAAGTTGAATTATTAATTATAGTCCAAATCCGTCACTGTTTTTTGTTCTCTTTTTTATAAAATTCTTTGAAAATAATTGGAAATCATTTTTATAACTCTCCCCGTCTATATAAATTTCATCGTAAATCCATCATTATCTGAAATGTGAAATATGCCACTGGTTCTCAGTTTATTACGATTTTTGTTTGACTGATTGAGATTTATGATGACCGTTCTTCCTCTTATGCTAATATTATATTAGTCACTATTCATCTATATTTTAATTTCTGTATCCTTTTGATGATAACAAAAGGGGAAGAATGGTTTGAGATTTTGATTTATGAGTGAATATTTTATAAATATTCTAAATATTGGATTTTTTTTCTTTTCACTCATTCACATTTAGAGGGGGATTTCCTGTTGTAGGAGAAGCTTTCAAATATGGGGAGTTTAGTGCTTCACTGTCAAACACATTTACTGTATTCAACATCTTAATATTTGTTTGTCATCATCAAAAGGGGGAGACTGTTGTATATGACCTAGTTGTATACATAAATATAGGATTTTGTTTGATGATAACAACCAAATAAATTTTATTATAAATGAGTTTATTACATTATTGTTTTATATATATATATATATCACGGATAGGAATATAATATTTAAATTTAAATAGAATACGACTACACATGAATTCAAATATTCAACAGTATTTTGTTTAAATATAAATATTTTATTTCAATCATTCAAGTAGTACACATTTTATAACTCCATTATTTGTTTATCTCAGTAATACATCACTCTTCATATACATTTCACTGATGCACATTTTTCATCTATACATACATTGTTACATATATACACTGACACTCTGTGTTCTTGTCTTCTATTGTCTTTTGTCTTCAGTCTTCATAGCTTTCTCTGTCAGTCCAGTCATCTATACCTGTCATACACAAAAACACAAACAGTACACTGCAATAGAAATAAAAACTGAATACATGCAGAATTGAATTTTTATTTTTGAAATTTTATTTTCCTCAGTTTTCTGGTGTGTTTCTCATCATTTTTCATGACTTGATCTGATTTATCTGTGTCCAGACGTCTGTATATGTACAGGGACAGGAAATTTTCTGAATGGCTGCATATACACACGTGTATATATATACACATGTGCATTGCCTCGCCAGTCCAGTGTGCAACTGAGGAGTAGCCACGTGGACCTTCTCGACTCAGTGCAATATATTAATATGGTGGAGCACATGGTGCAACAAACAAGGAGTACATCAAAGTGGTCGAGTACAAAGTTCAAAAGCAAAAGTGATCATGGCAGCAAAAATAAGTGCATGGCTTAAACAAGTGCAAGACAAATATGATTCAGCTACAAAGGTGCATGGGTGAACACAAAACAGAGTGGACATGGTACAGATCAGCAAATATGTGTGAAACTAAAAACGTGGCAGATGAAGATTAATATTGCTTAAGCATGTATTCAGATCTTATGTATAATGCAAACAGCATATGCATAGATGGTCACAACAACATGAAGATGGCACCAAGCATACACGGCATGATCAACACAGGTTCAAGTGATGGACAAAACTATTCGGCAAGTCAAAATGATTCATGACAGAAAATACAACATTTTCATTTATGGCATTTGCATGTCAGGATCATGGACATGATATAAAACAGTTCAGTTTTCAATGCATATGCAAGAGCTTCAAAAGTGTCCAGGCAATTTTTAAGTGCAAAACAGGAAAGAGCAGCTTAAATACAAGTACATAGCATGGCAGTGCACACATACAAACATAATGAATGGCAACGGTCAAGTTCACGCAGCATATAGGATTACATTCAAGCTCACAAGTCAAAGTAGCATGGACTAAATTTTCAGCTTCATGGAGTGTGCACAGCAACATAAATGAGCATGCATGCAAATGTGATCAAGTCAAGTGGCAACAGCTTGGTCATTGTTACAGCAAATATCACATGGAATTCAAGTGATGCAACAATCACAAGCACAAGCTTGTACACAGAAAATAGCATGTGTCTTAACTACACAGTATAGCTAATATGAATCAAGTCTATACAACACAATGATCAAGTAGCAGCAATGTTAAAGAGTTCAGTAACTTGTAGAGCAAACAGGTGCATGAATACAGTTATTAAGATAGTCAAAACAAGTGAGCATAATCAAGGCATACACAAGGTTTTAATATCAATGAATCAGGAGAAAGAAAGCTGTGTTAATTGCCCAGAAAATTCATAAATGATCAATGGATATTTGTAATTTCTTTTCATCAATTCATAAATGGGAAATCAATTTTTTGGAAACCGCTATTATTTCCAGAAATCTGTTTGGAAATGCACAATCAGTTTTTAGACAAAAGCAATTCAGTGTTTCCTGAAAATCATTCAAGTTTTTTGTAAATCGAGCAAGTAATCGAAAACATGCAAGGGATTATTTTGTTTCCAGTTTTGTCCATATAAGTTTTCCAAGTAAGCAAGTATTTTTGGGGCAGAGTTTTAAAATCAGAAAAATTCAGTCAAGGAATCCAAACTCAGCAAGTATTTGATTTCCAGATTTTCAGTTGTGGGTTCATTCATAACAGGCAAAGAATTTAAATCACAAAAGGGGCAGAAACATTTTTCTCGGACATTTATTCAATCAATGCAAAAGAGGATTTCTAGCCGAAAATCAAAAAGGGAAACAATCAAAGAAACTGCACAATCAATCAGACCGAATCAAATAGGGAAATCAGAGCATTTTAGGGTTTCATTCGACTCTATACATACACAACATCATCACAGGCAGAGAATCGATAAATCGTAAACAATTCAAGGGCAGTTCGAAGAAAGATAATACAGAGAACTCACAATTTTTTCCATGAGTGGTTCGATCGCAACAATCCCAAATCGAAGTATCGAAGCCAAGCATCAGTTGATCCTATCATCAGAGACTCATCTTGTAATGACCCAACTTTCCAGTACCTCGGAAGTTGTATCATTATTTAAGAAAAAGAAATAGATAGAAGAATAGAACTAAGAAAAGACATCAGAATCTCACAGCGGAACTTGGGACAATATATATAATAACCCAAGGTATTACATAACATAATTCAAGTACATTGAAATACTTCATACATAGGGATACATGTTATCACAATTACATACTTAACACTTGTGATACTAACTTGCAGATAATTCTACATAACATATGATAGCTAAGCCAACACTTCAGATCCTGCCATCCAGCTACTCCCACGTTACTTTAAAACCTGGATCACTTGTCTACTCATAATAAATATTATGAGCACCCAAGAGTTTAAGGAAAACACAGAAAATAAACTCCGGGTCAGTCATGGACTGGTATGAGTAAACGATTTATAAACAAGTTTAATAAATCACAATGATTCATAAGACCACGCCGTGAATACGGAACGGGTTTTTATCTTATGAGATCAAAACAGTTTGCATATTTAAACAGATATTTTGAAAATGTCTAGGTGTCCACAAATAATTACAATCTAGTAGAATGCTTTCATCTCACATTCTACTTATAGTATACAAACAAAACCGTTAAGTGCTTATGGATATTTGGTTTCCAACTATGACAAGGTATGGGATCACCTTCCGGAGGTGTATCTCTAGATACGAATACACGGGTTCAACAAGAACGTCTTGTAACCTGGCCACACATGACCGACCACTCATTTCTCTTGAGTGTATCGAATGTATATCACCAACGGTTGGGAGCTACCCACCGTTTCCCGAAACGGGTCAGAATCGACAATAGATTTTTGGAAGTAAATGAATCTCTAGATCAGATGATGATACATCCTAATGGGAGCTACCCACATAGCCATGCTGCCTGCCCGATTTTTGTCATTTCCGGTTGTGAAGCTTGAAGCTAAACGTACCCTGACATTTTTTTTTGATTTGCTTTGAACGTCACATCGTCAAATCCGCTAATCCACTAATTGACTTCTCCAAAAATAAATTACAAGTATAAAGTAAGAGAAACGAATTTCTCTACCACTTATAATTACGTTTGAATAGATCAACGTACGTGATCAGTTAGGAGTACTTTGTCAGACGTTCGTCCATACAAGTTGTCCTGGGACTGGACAAACCGAAGGTACTATTCCGTACAACCATCTTAGGCACTGTTATCTAAGATTTATACAATAGCCCTTGCATTTTACTCCGTCTTCAATATTCAGCATTTCTTGACTCGCAACGCTTATGCCAATACGGAGTGGTTCTTCGGATAATAATCCAACCGGTCTCTCCATATTAACAACGTTAAAATGGTCAAAACTTTGATAGTCGATGGCTTAACCATCAAATGAAAATACGTGTGCACACAAATCTTATTTCCAATTGGAATTTCTATTTGATCAATCATCATATATATATTCATATCGCTGTGTTTACGTATCACTATCCTTTCACATCAATCAGTCGCTGACTGTAATCGTTAAGAGAACAACTTCCTAAGTATAAACCCCGAAGGCCGAAACCAACATCAGATAAATACTCAGAAAATCATTCGACTTATTAATTTTAGTCAGTTTCTAATTTCAGTAATTCCATTTGAATCCTTATTTCAAAAATTTCACATTCCTTTAATATTTTTATTTCGAAAATATTAACTTAACCCCTTTTATTTTATATCATGCTATACCGTGTGCGAAGCACGGGTTTAAAACTTGTCTTGTGTCAAATCTTCTTTCTTTACTATTCGATTACCTTTATTTGATTGACTCTATTTCGAACAACAAATTCGAATAACGCCTATGTGTTTAACTCTGTTTGAATAGCTAATTCGAATAACTTCTAAGTGTTAAACTATGCATTTGACTAACTAATAGTTGATTTATTTAATGTACTAACCTTCGATTAACTTTATATCGATTAACTCGACTAACTGGGTTCATTTAATTATATGATACTTAAATGGACCAGAATTAATTACTTAATTAATTCACTTTTAATTACTAATGATTTTATTCGATAAATCATTCTAATCGATTTTTTTGACTTCGGATGACAGGATCCAACTTCATGTTTATTCAAGACATTAAACGTTCATACTAACTATAGTCTCTTTCTCTTGTTTTACCTTTATTTTTCTTTATCGTTACTTTGATTTTATAAAAACAAACACTGCCTTATTCTCAAGTTAAATAATCTACACATCGATTTCCATCTTTATACATGATAAGCTTGTTTGACAATAATATAAATAAATTATCCTTAATTTATATAATTAATTAAAATCTCTTTTTGTTTATTTATTTAAATCTTAAGCCCCCTTTTTTTTCTTCGCAGGCCCAACTAAGACTATTTTCTTCTTTACTTTTGTTTTTATTTTAATTAAAACAACTATGGCCCAATACTCGGCCCATTCACCCTAGAAGCCTAAGTCCACTCACCCTTTTATTTTACTCCGCCGAAACCTGCTGATGTTCTCTCCTCATTTTCTAATTCTTCTGTATTTTGCTTCTATCCCTCCTTATTAAACGTTTACCTTTTTGCGTGGCCTCACTTCATTTTCAAACTGGAACGAAGAACCCAAAGAACCCGCGCCTGATTTTCTCTTGTTGCCGAGACCTTCTTCTTGGATCAACGGATTTGCTTCCCATCTCTTTTTAGGAGCTCACGCAAAACTGAACTGCCGTGAACGCTTGCTCCACCACCAGTCTCCGGTGGCCATCCTCCTACATCAGTCCACGTCCAGGAGTACATGCAAAAATGCCCAGACATGCTATTAATAACCATTCACTTCATATTTTTTTTCCTGATGGTACACATTCATGTCTACACCTTATTTTCATTTTCCTTTAGCTGCCTTGAACGTCTACTACCCCTCCGCCACTTCTTGTATTGCTGGTGACCGGCAACTCTCCAAAGCTCAGCAGACCAAGTTCTAACGAGAACCTCCAGCTTCTAGTATTTGGTTAGATAACTTCATTTCTTCAGTCCTCAAAAAAAAAAAAACAGTTCTGTGCGCAGCTCATTGTGCATATGCACAGTTCGATAGGGGAAAGCCCACCATACGGCCACCACAGACCACCAGGCCTCCGACGCCTCTGCCTCATGCAAGCCCTCGACCCTACGCCTCCATTCCCCCACGTGTGGTCGTCCCCCATAGCTCTGGCGAGGCGCAGTTCGACTTGAAAGTCGACTGTGCAGCCGAGCACAGTTTGCACGAGAATCATCCCCACACAAAATCTAAACATTTACAATTCATATTGCTATTTTTTTCCTATGATCTACGACTCATTTCGCACGTATACCCAAAGCCGTTCATCTCCATAGGTCGTGGATCATCCTAGGTCGATCAAAACCCATTTTTCTGACCAAACTCTTTATCCTCTTGATCTAATATACTAAAAATCCTACGGTTTGTTTCTAAATTCATGTTATGAATTTCAGCAACCTCCTATTACCCTGAGATGTGTTTATATGCAAGTTGGTTTTCATGTTTGACAGTTTATTTTTAACAGTAGGGTGTGGTTTTCCAGTTTCTCTAGCAAATCCAACATATATCCATATAATGGTGAAGTATACACACTTATATATGTTCATATGAGAGTACAGATCTGGTCACCAGTCATTCATGCAGTTGTACATCAGTTTATAGCAGGAAACAGTTTAGAACAGCAAGCATCTTAAACATAATACAGAGCAGTAAACATCACACCAAACTCATAGCATTCAAAACAATTAAAAGCATGATCTAAGAGGTGTCGAATGAGTGTCTACTCATTGTTTTACAGTATTGACAACATGGTGTTCAAATCATTTTACTGAGCAGGTATAACAGCAAACATGGTTCAAGAGTTCATGTGTTTTAACAAGCAAATATGTGACTTTCTTATAGCAGTAAACATCCATAATATATACTCATGTTCACCATTCATTTGCATAAAAACATAGTCATAAAAAGTGAGGTTTACTCACCTTAAAAACCTTGGTTTGCTTGTGTTAACATAGTTTCCAGATCTCCTTTTTCTTTGGCTCGAATTATATGTGCAAGATAGTGGAGCTCTAACAGCTTATTTATAGGCAACTTAAAGTTTTCTTATATTAGTTTCTTATTATATTCTAAATAACTAAATCCTAAATATCTCTTATCATATATTTGTGCAGGTCCCTTAGCAGCAGAGGAATGTTTATGATAGCTACACTTGGTTTGGAGTTACATGCACAAATCATGGTTGGAGGAAGGCTGTCCACACACATGGTTTAAGCCATGACAAAAGCATTCAATGCTGTAGTCCTTTTGTATAAGAGAATTTCATTTTAATACCTTAAATTCCTATGGCTAGAATCATGCGCAGGGAATCACTTGGCCTCAAACATTACACCACTTAAAATGTATTTAAACTTAAATAGAAATAGACTAAATCCTAGTAATATTTGTATTAAATGTTGCTGTGCAAATCCCTTTGAATCATTGCAAAATATCTAAAACACTTAAGTGTTTATTCTTTAATCTACACGTCCCTTTCACCTTGTACTTCAAGGCTTCACTATGAAGTAATTATCCACCTTAAGGCTTTGTTTCATCAGGGAATGTGGCCTGTTTCTTATGCATGTATGGGATGAATTCGAGCCTTGCAAGTTAAATGATTTAACTAATTCTTAGCTAGGTAAGTTTAAGTTCCAGTGCATATATGTATTGATGACATCTCATTAACCATTTATTTTGCAGCAGGGTTCTTGCGCAAGGACTTAAGTTCTTGCTTGAATTTGTTAAGTGATTATCATTTAGTTTACTTAGTTGTTGATGCCATGTTCTTGTGCAAGAAACCTTCTTGTGTTTTTGCATTCACATTGTTAAGTAATTACAATTTTAATTACTTAATCCATTTGTGTTTGGCTGCATCGAAGATCTCTTGTTCTTGGGCAAGAGATATTGTTGAGATCAAGTGTTGAAGTGATTTAATAAACTAAGTCTAACTAGCTTAGTGTAGGTGTACGTTTATGTCTACTACATTTTACACACTTGCTAACTAAATTTGTTTCTTTAAACAAATTACTTTTCTAGTAAAGGTTTTAGCTGCGCTTTTATTTGTTGTAAATAAATCCTACTTACCTGTTCTGGCTTTGTAAACGAGTTATCAACATTAATTAGTTTACTTATTAATGTATCATTCATCTTTAAGTTTTTATACAAATTTGTTTTTCGTCCAGAATTCCGGGTCATTACAATCTTTCCTCCTTATAAAAATTTCGTCCTCGAAATTTGTAAGTTAGGCGTAAATTCAAGTTATAATTAAAGTTATAAACTTATATCCATCAATAATCAACACACATCAGCCAATTGTTATTTATCATAGTTATTTCCATAACTAAAACATCTGTTACTACCGTTAGAAAACATTTCTATTTCTGCATTACTATTTCTCAACATCCATTAGTTTCTAACCGTAGATCGGTAAGCGAATAACCCTCTAAGTATCAATCCCGAAGACCGAAATCAACATCGGATAAATACTTAGAAATTTGTTCAACTAAACCAATTTCCCGTTAGGTTCAAATTTCTTAACTTCATCTTATCTCAAAATTATCATGGTTATATTTGAAAAATAAATTCCAAATCTAATATACCTCTTAAATTTGAATCAACTCATTCAAATATATTTATCTGCCCCGAATTCTCTTTTTACTTGAATCTATATCCAACGATCTCAAGTCCACTTCACTTTACTCCATTAAGTATTTTATTAACTTAAGTCTAAACTTAATTCAGTGAAAATCCAAAATTTTAATTCGATTAATAATCCTAACTTGTTTCCTATATCAATATGATTAGATATTATTCTAATTCAATTCAACCCTTTTTCAATTTATTCTAAGGCTAACCCTAATTACCTTAACTTAAGTTGATTTCTCATAGATATATATATATATATTCTATATATATAATAGCGTCCAAATTTTTAAAATACGCTCTCTCACACTCACCCAAAGCCTAGGTATACGATAACCTAAGCTCTGATACCAACTGTAATGACCACAAGGGCAGTGGGCTAACCTCCCACCGTGGCATACAGAGATACCTCAGACTGCTTTTACGGCCAGCCTCTCGACTCGACCAACCCACATTGTCGGGAGATGTAGGGGTAAGAGTCTCCCGTTCGCCACCAAACGCGAAGCGAGAACCCCCTATCATCCGTACCAATTAAGCAACCAGCTCTGATACCAACTGTAATGACCCAACTTTCCAGTACCTCGGAAGTTGTATCATTATTTAAGAAAAAGAAATAGATAGAAGAATAGAACTAAGAAAAGACATCAGAATCTCACAGCGGAACTTGGGACAATATATATAATAACCCAAGGTATTACATAACATAATTCAAGTACATTGAAATACTTCATACATAGGGATACATGTTATCACAATTACATACTTAACACTTGTGATACTAACTTGCAGATAATTCTACATAACATATGATAGCTAAGCCAACACTTCAGATCCTGCCATCCAGCTACTCCCACGTTACTTTAAAACCTGGATCACTTGTCTACTCATAATAAATATTATGAGCACCCAAGAGTTTAAGGAAAACACAGAAAATAAACTCCGGGTCAGTCATGGACTGGTATGAGTAAACGATTTATAAACAAGTTTAATAAATCACAATGATTCATAAGACCACGCCGTGAATACGGAACGGGTTTTTATCTTATGAGATCAAAACAGTTTGCATATTTAAACAGATATTTTGAAAATGTCTAGGTGTCCACAAATAATTACAATCTAGTAGAATGCTTTCATCTCACATTCTACTTATAGTATACAAACAAAACTGTTAAGTGCTTATGGATATTTGGTTTCCAACTATGACAAGGTATGGGATCACCTTCCGGAGGTGTATCTCTAGATACGAATACACGGGTTCAACAAGAACGTCTTGTAACCTGGCCACACATGACCGACCACTCATTTCTCTTGAGTGTATCGAATGTATATCACCAACGGTTGGGAGCTACCCACCGTTTCCCGAAACGGGTCAGAATCGACAATAGATTTTTGGAAGTAAATGAATCTCTAGATCAGATGATGATACATCCTAATGGGAGCTACCCACATAGCCATGCTGCCTGCCCGATTTTTGTCATTTCCGGTTGTGAAGCTTGAAGCTAAACGTACCCTGACATTTTTTTTTGATTTGCTTTGAACGTCACATCGTCAAATCCGCTAATCCACTAATTGACTTCTCCAAAAATAAATTACAAGTATAAAGTAAGAGAAACGAATTTCTCTACCACTTATAATTACGTTTGAAAAGATCAACGTACGTGATCAGTTAGGAGTACTTTGTCAGACGTTCGTCCATACAAGTTGTCCTGGGACTGGACAAACCGAAGGTACTATTCCGTACAACCATCTTAGGCACTGTTATCTAAGATTTATACAATAGCCCTTGCATTTTACTCCGTCTTCAATATTCAGCATTTCTTGACTCGCAACGCTTATGCCAATACGGAGTGGTTCTTCGGATAATAATCCAACCGGTCTCTCCATATTAACAACGTTAAAATGGTCAAAACTTTGATAGTCGATGGCTTAACTATCAAATGAAAATACGTGTGCACACAAATCTTATTTCCAATTGGAATTTCTATTTGATCAATCATCATATATATATTCATATCGCTGTGTTTACGTATCACTATCCTTTCACATCAATCAGTCGCTGACTGTAATCGTTAAGAGAACAACTTCCTAAGTATAAACCCCGAAGGCCGAAACCAACATCAGATAAATACTCAGAAAATCATTCGACTTATTAATTTTAGTCAGTTTCTAATTTCAGTAATTCCATTTGAATCCTTATTTCAAAAATTTCACATTCCTTTAATATTTTTATTTCGAAAATATTAACTTAACCCCTTTTATTTTATATCATGCTATACCGTGTGCGAAGCACGGGTTTAAAACTTGTCTTGTGTCAAATCTTCTTTCTTTACTATTCGATTACCTTTATTTGATTGACTCTATTTCGAACAACAAATTCGAATAACGCCTATGTGTTTAACTCTGTTTGAATAGCTAATTCGAATAACTTCTAAGTGTTAAACTATGCATTTGACTAACTAATAGTTGATTTATTTAATGTACTAACCTTCGATTAACTTTATATCGATTAACTCGACTAACTGGGTTCATTTAATTATATGATACTTAAATGGACCAGAATTAATTACTTAATTAATTCACTTTTAATTACTAATGATTTTATTCGATAAATCATTCTAATCGATTTTTTTGACTTCGGATGACAGGATCCAACTTCATGTTTATTCAAGACATTAAACGTTCATACTAACTATAGTCTCTTTCTCTTGTTTTACCTTTATTTTTCTTTATCGTTACTTTGATTTTATAAAAACAAACACTGCCTTATTCTCAAGTTAAATAATCTACACATCGATTTCCATCTTTATACATGATAAGCTTGTTTGACAATAATATAAATAAATTATCCTTAATTTATATAATTAATTAAAATCTCTTTTTGTTTATTTATTTAAATCTTAAGCCCCCTTTTTTTTCTTCGCAGGCCCAACTAAGACTATTTTCTTCTTTACTTTTGTTTTTATTTTAATTAAAACAACTATGGCCCAATACTCGGCCCATTCACCCTAGAAGCCTAAGTCCACTCACCCTTTTATTTTACTCCGCCGAAACCTGCTGATGTTCTCTCCTCATTTTCTAATTCTTCTGTATTTTGCTTCTATCCCTCCTTATTAAACGTTTACCTTTTTGCGTGGCCTCACTTCATTTTCAAACTGGAACGAAGAACCCAAAGAACCCGCGCCTGATTTTCTCTTGTTGCCGAGACCTTCTTCTTGGATCAACGGATTTGCTTCCCATCTCTTTTTAGGAGCTCACGCAAAACTGAACTGCCGTGAACGCTTGCTCCACCACCAGTCTCCGGTGGCCATCCTCCTACATCAGTCCACGTCCAGGAGTACACGCAAAAATGCCCAGACATGCTATTAATAACCATTCACTTCATATTTTTTTTCCTGATGGTACACATTCATGTCTACACCTTATTTTCATTTTCCTTTAGCTGCCTTGAACGTCTACTACCCCTCCGCCACTTCTTGTATTGCTGGTGACCGGCAACTCTCCAAAGCTCAGCAGACCAAGTTCTAACGAGAACCTCCAGCTTCTAGTATTTGGTTAGATAACTTCATTTCTTCAGTCCTCAAAAAAAAAAAAACAGTTCTGTGCGCAGCTCATTGTGCATATGCACAGTTCGATAGGGGAAAGCCCACCATACGGCCACCACAGACCACCAGGCCTCCGACGCCTCTGCCTCATGCAAGCCCTCGACCCTACGCCTCCATTCCCCCACGTGTGGTCGTCCCCCATAGCTCTGGCGAGGCGCAGTTCGACTTGAAAGTCGACTGTGCAGCCGAGCACAGTTTGCACGAGAATCATCCCCACACAAAATCTAAACATTTACAATTCATATTGCTATTTTTTTCCTATGATCTACGACTCATTTCGCACGTATACCCAAAGCCGTTCATCTCCATAGGTCGTGGATCATCCTAGGTCGATCAAAACCCATTTTTCTGACCAAACTCTTTATCCTCTTGATCTAATATACTAAAAATCCTACGGTTTGTTTCTAAATTCATGTTATGAATTTCAGCAACCTCCTATTACCCTGAGATGTGTTTATATGCAAGTTGGTTTTCATGTTTGACAGTTTATTTTTAACAGTAGGGTGTGGTTTTCCAGTTTCTCTAGCAAATCCAACATATATCCATATAATGGTGAAGTATACACACTTATATATGTTCATATGAGAGTACAGATCTGGTCACCAGTCATTCATGCAGTTGTACATCAGTTTATAGCAGGAAACAGTTTAGAACAGCAAGCATCTTAAACATAATACAGAGCAGTAAACATCACACCAAACTCATAGCATTCAAAACAATTAAAAGCATGATCTAAGAGGTGTCGAATGAGTGTCTACTCATTGTTTTACAGTATTGACAACATGGTGTTCAAATCATTTTACTGAGCAGGTATAACAGCAAACATGGTTCAAGAGTTCATGTGTTTTAACAAGCAAATATGTGACTTTCTTATAGCAGTAAACATCCATAATATATACTCATGTTCACCATTCATTTGCATAAAAACATAGTCATAAAAAGTGAGGTTTACTCACCTTAAAAACCTTGGTTTGCTTGTGTTAACATAGTTTCCAGATCTCCTTTTTCTTTGGCTCGAATTATATGTGCAAGACAGTGGAGCTCTAACAGCTTATTTATAGGCAACTTAAAGTTTTCTTATATTAGTTTCTTATTATATTCTAAATAACTAAATCCTAAATATCTCTTATCATATATTTGTGCAGGTCCCTTAGCAGCAGAGGAATGTTTATGATAGCTACACTTGGTTTGGAGTTACATGCACAAGTCATGGTTGGAGGAAGGCTGTCCACACACATGGTTTAAGCCATGACAAAAGCATTCAATGCTGTAGTCCTTTTGTATAAGAGAATTTCATTTTAATACCTTAAATTCCTATGGCTAGAATCATGCGCAGGGAATCACTTGGCCTCAAACATTACACCACTTAAAATGTATTTAAACTTAAATAGAAATAGACTAAATCCTAGTAATATTTGTATTAAATGTTGCTGTGCAAATCCCTTTGAATCATTGCAAAATATCTAAAACACTTAAGTGTTTATTCTTTAATCTACACGTCCCTTTCACCTTGTACTTCAAGGCTTCACTATGAAGTAATTATCCACCTTAAGGCTTTGTTTCATCAGGGAATGTGGCCTGTTTCTTATGCATGTATGGGATGAATTCGAGCCTTGCAAGTTAAATGATTTAACTAATTCTTAGCTAGGTAAGTTTAAGTTCCAGTGCATATATGTATTGATGACATCTCATTAACCATTTATTTTGCAGCAGGGTTCTTGCGCAAGGACTTAAGTTCTTGCTTGAATTTGTTAAGTGATTATCATTTAGTTTACTTAGTTGTTGATGCCATGTTCTTGTGCAAGAAACCTTCTTGTGTTTTTGCATTCACATTGTTAAGTAATTACAATTTTAATTACTTAATCCATTTGTGTTTGGCTGCATCGAAGATCTCTTGTTCTTGGGCAAGAGATATTGTTGAGATCAAGTGTTGAAGTGATTTAATAAACTAAGTCTAACTAGCTTAGTGTAGGTGTACGTTTATGTCTACTACATTTTACACACTTGCTAACTAAATTTGTTTCTTTAAACAAATTACTTTTCTAGTAAAGGTTTTAGCTGCGCTTTTATTTGTTGTAAATAAATCCTACTTACCTGTTCTGGCTTTGTAAACAAGTTATCAACATTAATTAGTTTACTTATTAATGTATCATTCATCTTTAAGTTTTTATACAAATTTGTTTTTCGTCCAGAATTCCGGGTCATTACACATCTCAACAATTTCAAATATCTCGATTCGATTTAGGGGAAGTTTCAAAACCCTAGAAGCCGCCATATTTTGTTCCACGAAGAAAGCAAGAGACCGGGTTAAATGAACAAAGGGGTGGAACCATTTCTTAAGTGGCCGGCCTATTTTGAAATGTGAAAGGGATGACCCTTCTTTTTAATGCCTAGGGTTTTTAGCTTGTATTGTTTCGTTTTGTATTGTTTTTCAATTCTGACTTCTTTGTAAACAAACAAACAGTTTCTAGGTCTGTAAAATCTAGGGGATTCAGTCAAGGTGTTGACTTACAGTTGACAGAGTCTGTAAAATCTGGGTTACTGGTTACGGGGTGGTAATCAGGGGAAATATGATCGAGGGAATATCGGTCAGTCTATGGTTTTGAGCGTAGGGTTAGAATAGGAGCAGGGTTTACGAGTGTACATGGCCTTGTATGTGGGATCTGTTCTATCACTTAGTAGAAACCTTAGGAATGTAGCAATAGACAGGATTTTGCCGAAGCCGGGTATCTCTGTGTGTCATTTACTTTTTGTATTTTTTTATCTGTTGCATTCTGAAATCTATTTATCATTTTAATATCCTGTCAATTTTTCAATTCAGTTTGAAAACTGTGATAAACCCTATTTAGCCCCCTCTAGGGTTAATCTAGATCCAACATGGTGCACTTTGGATGATGGTTGATTACATATCATTGCTATTATATACATGTGTTGTATGGAATCCATATAATTAACATTATATGGTAAATGATTGGGCCTTATTCCAATTGGGAAAATAAAGAGTATTATAAAATAAAGATTCACGTGTTGACAGTACTCTTGTGCTGAGATTAGTCGTGTGGTGAAAGAAATAAAGATTCATGAGTTGAACGAAATATTTTAACAATAACATTTACATCTTTATCATATATAAAATTAGAAACTAACTGGAAAATAGATAAGATGAGTGGTCCCCCGGATATTGATCTGATGTTGGTTTCGGCCTTCGAGGTTAATATTTAGGGAATTGCTCTCTTGCTAATTTACGGTAGAGTCAGATTAAAAATTAAACGATAGAAATCATAATTTTATAAAATATATTAAATAACAAAAATAGTCACGTGTCGACAGTACTCATTTGTTGAGATTAGTCATATGTTGAAAGGAATATAGATTCATGTGTTGAATAGAATAAATATTCATTTGTTGAATAGAATAACGAAGTTATTGAAAAATATAAAGCCCTATTGATTAGAGATGCGCTATTCTGATGCGATCGATATTTATATCGATTATATTCGTTTTATAATGAATATTGAACGGAGATTTAAAAATCGAATATTTAGAAAATGAATTCGAATTGAATTGAATAAAAATGAATTCGGATTGAATTGAATAGAAAATGAATTCGAATTGAGTTGAATAGAAATTGAATTCGAATTGAATTGAATATAAAATGAATTCGAGTTGAATTGAATAGAAAATGAATTTGAATTGAATTGAATAGAAAATGAATTCGAATTGAATTGAATAGAGAATGAATTCGAATTGAACTGAATAGAAAATGAATTCGAATTGAATTGAACAGAAAATGAATTCGAATTGAAATGAATTTGAAATTTGAATTGAAATGAATTTAAAACGAATTTATAAGGAAAAATTCAATTTTGATTTGAATTTGAAATGGAAGTTGAAATTGTTTTTGAAACGAATTTAAAGCGATTTATAAAATTCGTTTTAAATTGAAATCGACGAAATATATATTATATATATTATATATATATATAATATAATGGCCTGAATAGAACGCGCCGCGCCACAACAGTTCGTGAATTTCGAACATTGACATGATATATGGTACCCATGCCTAGTATTGGCGACATGATATATGGTACCCATGCCGTCTCAAGCATATTTGGCTATTATAAGGGAAAACCCTATCCTCTGGCTTGCATTGCATTGTGTGATGGGACCCGGGTCTTATAATAGCTTCATTGTTCTTTATTTAGCATTGCGCTGTTTGTTTTATGCACTGGTATTCTTGGGAGGAAACCCGTTCCGTGTCATACGGCATGGTCCCTTGATTTACCTAACTTTAAAAACAAAGATTAATAACTATTTTAGTTCTCACACCAGTCACATGACTGACCTGGAGTTTATTGTTTTGACCTAAATTCTGGGTGCCCCTATTTCCACACGGACAGCTAGTAGTTTTGGTTTTGCAGATTTATATTCAAAGGATCCTGGTTTACAGTTGAAGCGATATTCGGAAAGCTCTGTATCCGTGCTTCTGTTTTTAGTTGTGCTTTGTATTGTTTTCCCGCTGCGATGTATTTAAATGTAATTTAAATCCCTAATATTTTCTGTGTAATATTTATTCATACTCTGTTATATTCTTATATTCTGATGGAATTGTTGTAATAAGCAATGAAATGTTCTACTGTTTGTGTTCTGATTTGTCGTGTTCTCGAAGCAATCCGGGCTTTCCTTCACGGGGAAGTTTGGGTCGTCACATTTGGTATCAGAGCTCTGGTTTACAGAGCTAGGGAACATGAAACATTAGAACCATACAAAAGAATTCATCAGAGATTGGATTAGTAATATCCAATAAGAATGACTCGTTAGAGATGGGATCGGTAGTATCCTAGAAAGAGTGTGAAGAGTGTATTTTTAAAATGAAAACGAATTTTGTTTTGAAAATTTAAACTTTATTCAACGTATTTAAATATTTATTTGTGTTGAATTTGGACAATCCAATATATAAAGATTTTGCATATACGCCTTGCAAACGTGTATTCGAAGTTTTAATGTACTGGATAGTTATAGAATCACACTCTAGTTGCCCGGGGATAATTCTGGTGACGGGGCACGATCGCCAGTTTTTATTTTCAAGTTTCGAAAGTGATATTTCTATATATTTCCAATTGACTGGTGTGAGAACCAAAATTAGATAGAGCTTATTGTTGTGATTTGGCATCAAAAATCTTTTTTTTGACTATATATCAAAATTATGAGTTTGAAATGATAACCAACTAATTGATTGATGGTTGTGTTGTTTGATTATTGTTTATTAACTAAATGTTGAACCTTTAGCCCAATTTATCAAATAGTGAATTGTATTGAAAATTTATCGCATTTGCATGCATATACATGTACTTACACTGAACAGATCATAGCAAGGAGGCCAGAGCAGAAGAATAAAATTGTTTGCCTGACAAATAGGTACATATTTACCTTAATTTACTGTTTTGTTTGGGTGATGATGATTTTATAAGCCGCTTGGCGTTTTCTTTTTCTATTGGATTGAAGAAGGCCATGGGAGGCTATATGAAATATCCCGAAGTCCCCGGTGCAGGGGAGGTTATGGCGAAATTTTTCGAAAATTTAGGGTGTTAGCCAAATTTTTGAAAAATTTGAAAAGTTCTTAGAAACTAAAAAGTTGAAGAACTTAAGCCGTAAAGAAAATAATGAAAGTTGGGTTGGTTTGTAAAACAACTTTCGGCTTCGTTCCTTTTCAGGGACGAAAAGTTTTAAGTGAGGGAGATTGTAATAACCTGGAAATCTGAGCCAATTTAAAATTTTTATTTTGGTAATTTTAACGGATTTCGATTATTTAAAATGAATTATTTTAAATAACAACGACGAAATATTTATTTAGACGAAGTTAAAACGAATAAATTTATTTTAATTCGTTTTAAGTCAGAATTGGACGAAACAAGAAATATTTGAATCTGTTTAACGATATCTTTCTAAAGGATGTAAGAAACTGAGATTTTGGTTTAAAAGTTAAAAGACATGTCCAGTTTAAAATTAAGAAAAGTCGCTATGGAATTTATATATATTTTAATATATATAAAGGCCCTTGAAAATGGAAATTTTGAAAATGACCTCGGTTTTCGACGAAACCACTTTTGTTGGATCTGTGATGTCAAGTTAATGCTAGGTTTCAAAATTCATAATTTTTCGAATCAATATGTGAGCGTGGCAAAGGAAAACGCGTTTGACCAGTTTTAGTTGATTTTAATCGACTGGAAAATGGCCATTTTTCAAACGGTCTCGTAATTTGACGAAATTAGTTTTGTTAGGACCGTATCGTCAATACGAAGCTAGAAAATATTTTTCGGGAATTTTTAGAGTCCGAATGTGGCCCCAGTAAATTGAAATGTGCGTTCAAATTCAATATATAGAGTTATATTTTGATTTTGATGAAAACAGATCGAAACAATCGAATCAGCTTACGATACATGTTCCATTGTGTTCGGAATGGGGGTAATTAGCTACGGGCGACAGTCGGTGGGTTTGATTTCGAATTCAAGATAAAAAGTTGCTTTTTGAATTTAAAAATAAATTAAATATATAATTATATAAAACTATATCTACCCCCCACTTAACCCGAACTCAGTCAAACGAAATAAAATAAAAAAAGAGAGGGAAGAATCGATCGCGTCAAGACCCCCCTTAGGCGGTGCCGCCCTCACCCATGCTACCTCCGCCCCCTCCTCCTCTGTTCCTCTCTCCTCGAGTCGCGATACCCCCCCACCCCCATTTAGCAAACCCAAAAAAAACCGCACCCCCTAGCCTATTGAAAACCGCCGCCACCTCCTGCATCATCCCTCATCGCGTCCAGACCCCCCCCCCCCTTCCAAACCGGCGTTCAGACCCCCTCCAAGCCGTAGCCTCCTCAGCCTCCATCAAAACAATGTGAGTATTTTTATTTTTCTTTGTTTAAAATCTGATTTTCCCCTATTGTAGGATAGGTTAGGATTTTTTTTTTAAAATATAGGAAGTTATGATTTTTATGATACCAATAGCGAGATAAAAATCCAATTTTTAATATGTAGATAGCAAGATAAAAATCCAATTTTTATATATATAATATCGAGTTAAAAATGCGATTTTTATAGTGTATTCATCGATTTAAAAATAAGATTTTTGTCATGTAAAGATTTCATTTTTATATAGAAGGTAGCGTTATAAAGATTCGATTTTTATTCGTATGAAAAACATATAAAGATGTGATTTTTATACGAATGTTACAATAATAAAAATGAGATTTTTATGTGAATGGTAGGAGAATAAAAATATGATTTTTATATCATAGTAGCAGAATAAAAATAGAATTTTTATCTACATAGTAGCAATGTAAAAATAGGATTTTTATCTATATATTAGCGGTGTAAAAATGTGATTTTTATAAATGTAGTGAACACGGGCAACGAATTTGACAAAAGGCGAGCACGACGAAGATTTCTGCATAAGAAGAGTCGTGGCGTTTGGATTAGCTAGTCGGTAAGAACTCCTCACCTTTAATTTAAAATTTCTAGTTAAAAATATATACTAGGATGCAGACGGAGTTTAGTAGCACCCGACAGCCGTCGACCACAGACCATGGACGGCTTGTTTGATTGATTGTATGTTATTGTAAAAATTGGTTGTGTTGTGGAATGAAATAAAATATTTATATAGTTAAAAATATTTTACATCGTTAAAAATATAATTTTCAATGTGAATGTGAATAAATAAATACTCATTTACAAACCGGACGGTTTGTTTATGTACACCTATTTGAACGATATTGATTGGGACGATAAATTTTACACATCGCCCAACTGCACAAATAATATTCAGTGTTGGTGGATTGAAACACCACACGAGTGTTGGGATGATATTTGGCGTACACTAATCCCAATTATTTAGTGGTATGTTGATATATTGGTCGACAGACTGTGTAAGCGTTAATTATTTATATTTAATGCTTATGCAGTTGTGTGGTGCACTTTGGATGATGGTTGACTATATATCGTTGCTATTATATACATGTGTTGCATGTATCCATATAATTAACATTATATGGTAATTGATTGGGCCTCATTCCAATTGGGAAAATAAAGAATATTATAAAATAAAGATTCACGTGTTGACAGTAATCATGTGTTGAGATTAGTCATATGGTGAAAGAAATAAAGATTCATGTGTTGAACGAAATATTTTAACAATAAAATTTACATCTTTATCATATATAAAACTAGAAACTAACTGGAAAACAGATAAGATGAGTGGTCCCCCGGATATTGATCTGATGTTGGTTTCGGCCTTCGGGGTTAATATTTAGGGAATTGCTCTCTTGCTAATTTACGGTAAACTCTGATTAAAAATTAAAAGATAGAAATCATAATTTTATAAAATATATTAAATAACAAAAATAGTCACGTGTTGACAATATTCATTTGTTGAGATTATTCATGTGTTGAAAGGAATATAGATTCCTGTGTTGAATAGAATAAATATTGATTTGTTGAATAGAATAACGAAGTTATTGAAAAATATAAATCCATGTTGATTAGAGATGCGCTATTTTGACGCGATCGATATTTATATCGATTATATTCATTTTTATAATGAATATTGAAAAGTGATTTAAAAATCGAATATTTAGAAAATGAATTCGAATTGAATTGAATAGAAAATGAATTCGAATTGAATTGAATAGAAAATGAATTCGAATTGAATTGAATAGAAAATGAATTCGAATTGAAGTGAATATAAAATGAATTCGAATTGAAGTGAATAGAAAATGAATTCGAATTGAATTGAATAGAAAATGAATTCGAATTGAAATGAATTTGAAATTTGAATTGAATTGAAATGAATTTAAAACGGATTTATAAGGAAAATTTCAATTTTGATTTGAATTTGAAATGGAACTTGAAATTGTTTCTGAAACTAATTTAAAACGATTTATAAAATTCGTTTTAAATAGAAATCGACGAAATATATATTATATATACATATACTATAATGGCCTAAATAGAATGCGCCGCGCTGCGGCAGTTTGCGAATTTCGACCATTGACTTCGAACGGACATTACGGGAGATCCGACCGTCGGATTCTCCTGAAACCGGAACCATTGGGTTTGTATCAAAAAGAGATTTCTAATGAATATTGGAGATTTTAAATCCAAAGGATGGATTTGGAGATATATCCAAATCAATTTCAGAAAAGGTCGCTGTAAGTGTAGTTCGATGGCCGTTAATGGAAATCGACTGCACGGGCCTTGATAAATTTATTAAAAATATCAATAATTAGTGTAAAATCATAAGAAATGATTTGGAAGGAAATGAGAGGAAAATTCCATATTTGAAGAGATAAAAATATATTTTTATCGAAATGAACTAGTTATTAACTAGAATAAAAATTTATTTATTTTTAAATAAATAAATTGGATTTGAAATGGTTTTCAGAAACAACTAGAATTTCCAATATACGAATTGGAATGGATTTGAATCGAAATTATCTTCGAAGTATTTCGATGTTGGATTCCATGATTATACGGACGTTGTGGAGGAATTTGGAAGATATATATATCGTTATTCCAATACGATATTTGTTGATTTCAGAATTTGATATTGAATATAAGCCGATATATTTTCTATTCAGAGCCTTGTATTTGATATCGAATTGGATTTTGTGTTTATTGTGAACGGTGTTTTAAATAACACTTGTTCTTTAATCCAATTAATAGTGAAGAATATGGTTTGGAATTTATAATCTTTTAATTAAGATTTACGGGATTTTCCAAAGTAACGATTTCCAATTTAATATATTAAATTGGAATTGAATGGAATTCGATTTGGTAATAATCGAAGTGAGTTTCTGTGGAGGAAGACTGTTAATACATATGGAATTTAAAATTCTTTGTCGTTATTCCATTTATATTATTAGTCGGATACGGAAATTGATATCGATTATATATTGATTTGTTTTTTCCGTGAAGATTCCATAAAATGGAATGTGATTTGGGTTAGTCGTGAACTATGTTTTAAAAGACATTAGTTCTTTAACCCAGTAAAAGATAGGATTACATGTCTGTCGTTGTATTTCGAACTGTATGGTTGATCTCTGCTTAATATATATCTGTTTGGCGGCGGAGAATTTATTCTCTTGCTTAACGCCCTTCTCTGAGACGTACGAGCTCAGAGGTTATATATCGGCAGAAATCAATAGTACGGTGTAGATTGTCGATGCGACATGTTAGTTTTCCAAAGTTAAATAATCATCAGTATTATTTTTGGGAAGACTAAAACTAAGCGGAGTTTTAATGAATCTTTAATTAGGTTGAAATATGAATTGATAATTTAAATTATCAAAATTCGGAAATGATCGAAAGAGGAGTATCACCAGTTTTACTCCTAGTGATAGTTAAATCTTTAATTAGATTTGAACGTGAAATGGTAATTAAATTTACTGATAACACCGTCGTGTTAGATATGGAGTATTACCAGTTTTGCTCTATGGGATGAATAGGTTGGGATTGGAAAATAAAATAAATGATTACTTCGGTGTAGTTCGCTAATCCCGACTAGTTTGGAAAACCATAATATGGTTTGATATCCAAAGGAACATTAAAGAACAAATTTAAAGAATTTATCTTTGATAAAATTAATGGGAACCTTTCCCAAAGGAAAAGAATATTTTAATAAAAGAATATTATGGATTTGAATGAGGTGTATGATGTGTTGTTATAGCACTTGATTATAAGATACGCGAGTTATTCAGAAAGTCCGGGTATAACCCATTCTGAATAACTGTTTCGACGATGAGTCGAAGAGATTGAAGACGGTGCAAGACCGACGATCTTCACATCGAATGGATGGGTGCTACCGATGCTCACGATGGGAGTAGCTACCTTGAAGGGGGCTAAAGTGGTAGCTGTCCGGACATACTTGGAGATCGACGAATATGCGAGGAAAGTGCCTCCGGTTTCATTCAGACCCAGAACGAACTTGTAAATTGACTATTTGTCTGACATTGGATTTTATTCTGTGTGGTTGATTTCTATTAAATATATATCTGTTTGGCGGCGGAGAATTTATTCTCTTGCTTAACGCCCTTCTCTGAGACGTACGAGCTCAGAGGTTATATATCGATGGATATCAATCGCATGGCATGAATTGCTTGTGTGGCATGCCTAAGTGGAAAATGATCAATGCTTCTGTTGAAAAGCAAAGTCTTGTGGTTGATGATCAAAGCACAGCTTTAATATAGCGCCGCTATGTGTATAGCGTTGATTCGCGAGCCTCACACCCCGGTATGGTGGTAAACTGATGGTTTGATCAGTATGCTTTTTAAAGGATGGGCACCTTAGTGGTGTAGTGGATTCAATCGACCGAGATTGAGCTTAGTGCTCAAAGGGATAGGGCTCACCCCCGATTCCTTGAGGGATATAGTAAGCGGTGTTTTCTCTCACCGAGACTTAAGCCGCAGTGATACTTGATTTCCCAAAAGTGCGGATGTGCATTACGGTGTTTTCTCTCGCTGAGACGTAAGCCGTTGTGGATGGCACTACACGATCGATCTTTCGAATCAAGAGACATCATGATGGAAATCCAATTGCCAAATATGACATTTTTCGGTTTTGATTGTAGAGCCTAGTATTGGCGACATGATATATGGTACCCATGCCGTCTATGATTGATACATTTATATTTGAAGTTGTTTTCTTCACTTATATTAATAATATAAGATGAAATTTCACGTATCAACATATTTGGCTATTATAAGGGAAAACCCTATCCTCCGGCTTGCGTTGCATTGTGTGATGGGACCTGGGTCTTATAATAGCTTCATTATTCTTTATTTAGCATTGCGCTGTTTGTTTTATGCACTGGTATTCTTGGGAGGAAACCCGTTCCGTGTCATACGGCGTGGTCCCTTGATTTACCTAACTTTGAAAACAAAGATTAATAACTGTTTTAGTTCTCACACCAGTCACATGACTGACCTGGAGTTTATTGTTTTGACCTAAACTCTAGGTGCCCCTATTTCCACACGGGCAGCTAGTAGTTCTGGTTTTGGAGATTTATATTCACAGGATCCTGGTTTACAGCTGAAGCGATATTCGGAAAGCTCTGTATCCGTGTATCTGTTTTACATTGTTCTTTGTATTGTTTTTCCGCTGCGATGTATTTAAATGTAATTTAAATCCCTGATATTTTCTATGTAATATTTATTCATACTCTGTTATATTCTTATATTCTGATGGAATTGTTGCAATAAGCAATGAAATGTTCTTCTGTTTGTGTTCTAATTTGTCGTGTTCCCGAAGCAATCCAGACTTTCTTTCACGGGGAAGTTTGGGTCGTCACAAACTCTTTCCTTGCAACACCCACAAAAAGCGTAAAATATGCCCACTTATGGCATACTGTACCCTCCTCGTACAGTCTCCGCCGTCATGCCACGGAATCGTATACAACCTCCATCCTACGTCAAACTATGTACGGAAACCTATATCGTTGCTCCATGTAATTGCACATAACTACCAACGCTTTGCCACATAAGCGTACGGATCATCTTGTCTGGACTCCTCGGTCTAATGACATCTCAATATGGAGTAATGCCCTAATGTCTATAATACACCACCACAGTGCGTGTATCTAGACCCTCACACGAACTTACTGTCTACTATAACCCGAGTTCCGTAATAGGGCTGCATCCAATGGACGAAACTCAGACGGGAATTTTCAATATTTGTAAAGGACAGGTTCATTAGGCCTAAAATACAGATATTCACATATGTTCTTCCTTTTCACGGTGGCTATGGCCCCACCCAAGCCCCTCCGTCAACTAATTAAAGACATCTTCAAGAGAAAAGCGATGTGTCCCTATCAACCAATCTAACATCCAATTTGGCATGTCTCACAACCAACGTCTCGATAGTGGAAGATCAAAGGTCTATAGGTTTATCTCTAGTGATTCTGCATCCCACTGATTATCGATGACATGAATCCGACGATTACTATCCTTGATTTTGTCCAGACAACATCTCCCACTGGCGAGACAAACCGTTGAATCACCAAACGACATCCGCCACAGCCTTCTAACTGCCACACCATAGTTGCAGTCAAGGTATACTCACCAGGTGGTACCGTACAGACCAAACCTCTGTGAATGCAGCCCGAAGCCTATCACAGAGGACCATCGTGAAGTACTCTGTCACATCCTGAAGAAGCTACATGCTTCTCTCCAGTCCTATAGAATAATCATTTGGACATGCTCCTTTTGTATCTCCAAACACCACAATGATCTACCCCATTGGGTTCTTTACCTTCTTATGTACGGACTAACCCAAGCGCATCACGCCAACATGTTATTAGATCATATGTCTAATCTTTAAATCACGCGTTTGTTTTACATTATCACATTGCTAATTAACTTTATTATCCACATATTCACTTTTTATTCAAGGTACTTGGTTTATTAGCTCACAATTGACTGCTTACTTTCTTTATTCGTCCCTATGTCGTCGGAGTGGAATTCCGCTTAGTATATATTATAATTATTAGACCTAATACATTCAATTATAAGTCTACTAATAATAATCCTGTTTTATTCTTTCTTATTTAATCATAACCTTATCTTACAACCTTATCACAACCGTTGTTGTGAGTTTGCTTATTAACTTAGTTTCCTTAACTAAGGATTATTAATAAGTTCTCCTTTAATTATTTATTATATCCCATGTTATAATTCCATACCTAGGATAAGCCTACCCATATATTACATTCTCATTCATATAATTAATTATAATAGGTTATATTCCTCGTTCATCACAATCCTTCTAAGGTTCCTTAATATGAACCAACTTTTACTGTTGTAATCTTTCTTTATTTACCGTATTATGCATTCTTATCAGTTCATGAAAATATTTCACATATCTCATTAGACTGGTTAGCAGAAAAAATTTAAAGAACTATTTCCATAAGGTACGTCAACTAAGATCCATAGTTGCAAGCTATTTCTGTTATTTTCAATGTGAACATACATACATATTTATTTGATTGAGTGCAATATGGCAAAAGAATCCCTATTTCACACTAACTTCTTTTTCCTTTCTTTTCTTGCAACTACGTTCTTAGTAATTTGGCCATTATGGAAAGCTATCATTTTTCCCAAATCCAACTAACTCAATCCACTACTAATTACCCCCTTTTTATTTTTAGAGTTAGATGTTAAATTCATGTTTTTCATATACCATTCTAAATTATTGTAATTTTTTCCATACAAAATTTAACATACCAATTCTTTTTTGCATTATTCCCTATTTCATTGTAATTCTGTTTACAAGATATCAAATTTGATATTAAGTAACAATCGTAAGAACGTATTCATGTTTCTTGTAAATTGCACAATTTCAGTATTACAATAGTTCTCAATCTAAATAGATGATTAATGGAATAGATTCATACAAAAGCAATATTATTAACATACTTTGAAATAGATTATATCCTAATTACCATAAATTCCAATTATTTACTACTTTAAGAACTACGGGGAATGTAAACCATAAATATACCATTACCAAAAGATATAATTTAAAACTACTCACCTGATCGCTTTCTAATCCTTAAATCCGACTCAGATATGTTATTCCATGATCTTTCTAATTGAATCTAATATTAAGATAACCATGGATTTAAAAATCTGATGCTAAAAGAATAAGGAATGAAAGAAAGAAACCTAAATAATTCAGATTCACATGATTTACCTCATGTTGACAAGAAAATTGAATGTCTATATTGTAGATATATATATTCTTTTTCTTCAAAATTTGAACCAGAATTCCCTAAAGCTAATATTCTAATTTCTAAAAGATTTGGGGAAGAAATAAAATGGCAGAGCCTTGGCGTCGTCTCAGAAAATATGAGTTGGAGGCTAGACTCTACTAGCCTATTTATAGATGTACATAAAATTCTGGTTTTTCGGATTAATTAAAATAAAATCTAAACCATACAAGTCAAAATATTATTCCAGTTTGTTCCAGAGATATGTCGACCCACCTCTAAGGTGTGTCGACCCATGGATTGTGCCATCAACGCTAATTTTACCAATGGTATTTTCTTGTTTAATGTTGCTGATAACGTATATTTTCTTTTTAATTATTGCTTATGCAATCCATTTTCTTCCATTTACAACGTATACCCAACATTTGAGTTTTAACTTATTCGCATATATATGCATATAACTCTTTAAATCTTCCTCTGTTAATAGTTGCTCAATTAATGTCATTACGAACGCAATCAATTCATTGATTTATTCATTTTAATATATATTCTAATTTTGAATGCATCTATCTTCTTGTCTATTTTTCATTCATTATATATTTATTACATTCCGTCCTTAAATTACACTTTAATTTCAAATTTTAAATTTACGTGTATATATCTATGCACAATACCATTTCTTTTCAAAATTCGAACGTGTTATGCCGACATCTATTTCTTATTCATTTTTATTGTTTGCGAGTTACTTTTGGATTTCCTATATATATATATATATATATATATATATATATATATATATATATATGAATAACATACATTTCTTTAGTTGTCCCTCTAAAATTAAAAATATAACATTGGCGGGACTTGAACTTGCACCGCTCATATGGTAGAGAAACGCCTCTACCAAGTGGACTATACAAGCATTTGTTCGTAAGACTAAAAACATTGGTAGTCATTGCACTTATTAGTGTTCTTCTTGTATATTTCTTTAACATTTGTTCTAAAACTTCATTTAAAGATAACCTTTTTGTTTTAAATCCGTTTTCTACAAACCATAGACCTAAATTGATTACAAAAACGCCATGGATGCAATGACGCTAATTCCGTAACCAAATTCTAAAATCTTTTTAACTTTTTATTTTATTATTTAATTAAAAATGTGAGGTGTTACATTCTCCCACCCTTAGGAAATATCATCCCTAAAATTTGGTATGGGTAAAATAAAGTAATTCGTCGCATAGTTTACAACCATCATGTATACATCCAACTTTTGCAAACATTTGTGCATTTATGCAAAGTGTAACACAACATGATAATACATGAATGCAATAAATGCCTAAGTGGTACTTTCTACATAAAATGCAAATTTTCTGGAAAATCTTTTGAAAACATGTTGCACACATGCTAAATATATCGGTAATTTCTAGATGAATGCAATATTTTGAAAATCCAAAACACAATTTCATCCAATTATTCCTACAGTCTTATAGAGCAAGAGCGTAGTTCATCCCATTTTTGCATTTAGACCCTACTAACGGACTTTAAAACCTCGAATTTTTTAGAAAATTCTAATTTTCCGAATTCGACTTCTTATGTTACAAAAAGGTAGAAAATGAAAATCTTAAATCTTCCATTTTTCTTTTATGCACCTTTTCTATTTGTACTTGGATTTTATGCAATTATAATATATAGATTTCCTATTTTCCTATTGAAGCAATAGTTTGCATAAGAAAATTTTCTTTGTTATAAAATTTCATTTCCAAGTTACTTTGGAAAAATCCATTTTTTTTCTATTTCTCGCAATTTTCCCATTTTTCTCAATTGTCATATTTATTGCCTTATTTGGATTTGTTGTTTACTTTTAGTTATATAATCTCCCTTTTTTCTTAGCTTATTTAAGTTAATCCACTGATCTAAGCTTAATTTTAAATAAGCATCTTAATTCTTTCAAAACTAAAATAGGAAAACAAGCGCACTGCACAACAACTACCAAGGGGCTTAGAATCCTAGGACCATGTCCCTACTGATAAAGAAAAGTTCAAACCATAGGATCTAAACAGCTCACTTGCCTTTTACCATCTACTTGTCACAACTAGTCCTTGTTATGTATTAGCAGTCTTTTCCAAGCAACAACCTAGGCTTTATAGTGCTTACGCACTCTATGAGAATTTACTATTACTCCAAAATAATTCTCGACGTCTACTTTATGGCCTCAAAAATATTCCCTGTCTTTATTATGTATTAATCCTTACCCACTCCGATTTTGTAACGACCCAGAAATTCTGATAGTTTGAAAAATCGAGTTTTCAAAAATTTAGAATAACCGTGCACGGTTCTGGATACATACACTCATTTTTAAATACAATTTAGAAAAGTATAACAGCCAGATAAGTTATTTAAATTATTTTTATCAATTTATTAGTTTAAACAGTTTTAGATAGAAATATGGTTCACCAAAATTATAAATTTTGAGATTTTCAATTAAGTATTTTTGTACAACTTATTAAATAGTTAAGATGAGGTTATAGGATTTTTAAAATTGATTTAAAAGTTAATTGTATTAAAATTCGATATTCTAATATTATTGATAACCTAAAAATAAACCATTTTTGAAACAATCTTAGAATCAAACAGAACTAATTTTATTGGATTCGTAATGTCAAAACATGGTAAGATTTAAAATTTCAAGTCAGTCGGAGTTAATATGTAAGCATACATAATATAAATGCATGTTGAAAAACTAGTCAAAACTCAATAAAAACTAGAAATAAGGCCATTTTTCAAACAATTACCGAATTCGATGAGACCAGGCTCGTTGGAACCGTATTTGTGAATAGTAAAGAGATTTCAAATTTCATAATTTTTGAAGTTAATATGTAACAACTCGCCCGGAATGGGCCTAAATTTTGAATTAGAAAAGGCCCATCGAAACTTAGAACCATTCTAAATGGGTCGTTGGTTCCTGTAGGGCTTACATTTGCACATATAACATATACACAGATACTTCGAATGGAAATCTCACACAACGAAAAGAGAAAATATAATACTAAATAAGATGTACCACTTATTAAAAACCATAGAAATGCAACAGTCAAAATTACATCTGTTCAATGGGTACATTAATTAATTCATTCCAACAAGTTACCAAAAGAAGTAAAGCAATAACTACTAATAATAACATAATGACTTCGTCTTACACTCCCACAAAACTTAGTCCATAACTTTACCACATCTACTGACCTATTGGATAAGTTAAGGAGAGGGGTCAGAACATAAAGTTCTGTGTGACTGAAATATGGTGTTACATATTGTCCATACCATATATTTTTAGTAGGTTACAAATGTCAAGGTATGTCTACGTAGCACACAAGATTTATACAAACAACAAGTATTTAAACAATGAGGTGGATATCAAATTCAATCGCTCATTAGTGTTTTTAGGGTAAAGACCCAACGAGGTGAACATGCTCGATCATTTATGGCCCTATTAAAGGTGGATTCTTGTGATCTCTTATAACCCTGAGGCCGACCCTAGCCCCTTAAGACCCCATCCTAATACGTTAACATTCTTAAGTCTATACTCTCAAGTGTAATATGAGAAGTAGTATTGCGAATGTTACTATTTAACTGATGTTACGGTAGGACATCTATGTCGCTTAAAGTAGTATTGGACATATCTTTCATATACCAATCTTGTCCCTAGTTGAGCCCTTACAAGTTTCTACAAGAAGTGGACATCCCCGTGAACTACTCTACTCTGTTACCATTTATGCCTAACCATTTTTTGAGAAGGAGGACCCAAAGACTTAGTTTAAATCTAATAAAGGTGGGTCCTATGACTTTGGTACCTCTCCAAGGATTAACCCTTCGAAGGGATCCTAGTCCTAACCACTTAAGACCTAAACTAGATAAAAAGAGAGTCAACCACTATACCTTCCCAAGGTGTGGTAAACCTGCCTATTTTCACATGCAATAGACTTATATATGTAGTTATATATACACACCAGACCTCTTACATTAAACTGTATACCTGTAGATGCTGGATAAACTGGTCGATTCCGGGCAGGCTACAACTATAGGTTGGTTTAACCTCGTGTCTAGTGTACTAAGTTTTTGAATGGCCCATGGCACCTAGACATTTCACATTAGTTGGGCCTACTTGTGGATGCCGGATTTTCCAGTCGGTTCCGGGCATACTTCTACCACAAACGGCAACTAACCTCGTGTCTATGTGTCACTATTAATATATGTAAAGCCATTCTATATACGCACACACAAGCAATCAATATATATTTATATGTATGGTGACATTTCAAATTTGAACCTTATCCTAATCACACTTATTACGTTAATTACGTTGATTATGCTACATTAATAATTTAGTAATAATAATCGCATAACAACGTTAAATATTCGTATGAACGAGGAAACATTCTAATGAGGTGGCAATTGTCATTTTGTCCAAATCAAGGTATATAAGTTAAATTTTACATACTTTTACCGCTACAACTTTGGCATGATAGCATAATAACAATATATCAAATAGAAGTGAATGGAAATCATACATACATACATACATACATACAGATTTCAACTTGCATCCTATGCTTTTTGGAACGATCTCAATACTAGATTAAAATAGAGTATAACATACACTTATACATGTATGTTTATATTTTTCACTTTATCTAATTCACCCCTTTTTGGTGTTATGCATATAAAAACGTTTACATGTGACATATTTTAGGTATGAATAAGTTTTGATTAAAATAGAATCCAAACCTAATCAAATCATGAAATATCCAAATTTATACCCTTTTAGGTTACAATCAAATGTTTAATAAGAAGAATTACACAAAATATAAACTATAGTAGTAGCACCCCTTTTCATCTTTAACCCAATATTAAAATCAAAAATCCACAGAACCAAAATAATCCTGACAATTCATATGCAAATATAAAATAGAGGATTTGGGGGTTTTGGTATTTATAATATCGATTACTAAATCCTCCTAGGCATATCTGTCAACATGAAAATCTAAAAAAATATGAATATGCCTAAGTAAACAATATTCCACTCATAGATATAGAGAAGAACAAAGAATAATTTGTAGTATATCTAGATATGCGCTAATTCTTTACGTCAAACATGCTCTAATAATCTTCCTAATATGTATATGTAAGAAACATGTGCTAGAATCTTATATATATGTGCCTAATTCCAGAATACTAAATCTATATGAATCGGAATAGAGAGAAGATAAGAGAAATGTTGGAGGAATAGAAGAAATTCCTAACCTCTTATTTTCTGGAAAGTAGTAATAACAGAGTGGCAGCATCGAGGTAGGGATAAGAAAATATTTAGGGTTCTAATGTATGATATGAGGGGTTATATATAGTTGCCTGTGTGAGCGTAGACTGTTGGATTATTTGATTTAATCCAAGCCTTTTATTTATATATATCCTCTCTAAAAAAATCCTAACCGCAAATATTTATTGGGTTTTCTAGCCGCTAGGCGGTCGACACCCCTCTTTGGGGGGCTGGAACTCCAAATAAATGTGGCTGCTGAGTGTTAAAATTAATTAATACGCTCCTTTATCTCTTAATCTTATTCCTTATAATATCCTTTGTCCCTGAGGTCTTATCCTTATTTCAAAATTCAAATTCTCTCTCTTTATTTTTAATATATTTTGGACATATATATATTATCGATTTAATTATATATATATATATATTCTGTGTATACTGTCCGAGTTCATTTGTTCATAACTCTTCATACATTGACCTTTTTCAGCATATTATATATGAAAAAAATTCAAAGTTTCACCACGAATCCAAGTAAAAGAATTTCATAGCCAAATTCCTAAAGCTGCAAAATCTCATTTTCCAGCCTTATTATTTAATTGCCTATTTTTAATTATTTATTTATTATTAATACTTATGAATTTTTTTAGGACGTTACATTCTCCCCTCACTTAAAATATGTTTCATCCCGAAATCTGTTTTAGCTATTAAAAACACAACTCTCTCGAACACATCCATGTTATTTTTAATTCATCCATAAACATCTATGACTCGCATCGATTATGAACTGCAAACCCACTAAAGTGAGCTTTACCCTATGTTATAGGTGTAATAAGTGATGCAATATGTATGCAAACAACTTAAATATTCATATATTTCTATATTAGTGCTTGGTGTAATGGTGTTGCATCCATTTCCTAATATCCAATCTAGCAATCATGATGCATCCATAAACGTTATTTTGAGGAAAAATTACCCATGAAAAGCTCTGGGTGAGTCCATCTCATCTTGTCCTCGGTCTCCCATGTGCTTTCCGTAGGATCATTTCCTCATTGTATTCGGACAAGGTGAATGACTTTGTTGCGGAGTCTCTTAATTATGTGCTCTACAATCCTTACAGCGGCATGAGGAAACCTGGACTCCAAACCGAGTTTTTCTATGTCCCCAATTTCATCAAGCTCAAGTCTGATAGCAGAACCATGAAGGCATTTCATAGATGAGATACATGAAAAACATTACGGATTCCCGATAAACGTTCTGGGAGATCCACTCGATAAGCCAAAGATCTTTTATCTTCTCGATGATACTAAAAGGCCGAATAAATCTGAGTGCTAACTTCCTAGTATTCCCAAACTGAATAGTCTTCTTAAGAGGGGATAGTTTTATGAATACCAAGTCTCCAACATTAAACTCAATTTCCCTCCTTCGCTTATAGGCATACGATTTCTAACAATCTTGGGCTGCCTTCATTCTCTACCTAATCAAAGATCTTCTTTATGGAATCACGGACGAAGTCTGGTCCGAGTATGACCTTGTCAGTAATTTCCCACTAACAAGTTGGCAATTTGCAAGGCCTCCCGTATAGCACTTCGAAAGGGGCCATACCAATCGTCGTTAGAAAACTACTATTATATGAGAACTCCACTAGTGGTAAGTGTTGCTCCCAAACTCCTCCAAAGTCTATGATGCAAGCTCTGAGCAAGCTCTGAGCAAGTCTTCCAAGATTATGTTTACTCTTTCTGTCCGTTGGTTTGTGGATGATAAGCTGTGCTTAAGTTAATAGTCTTCCCAATGATTCTTGTAGACTTCTTCATAATTCGCTTGTGACAAGGGGTCTCTATCACTTACAATACTCGTTGGGATACCATGTAGTTTGACAATCTCCTTGACATATAATTGGGCTAACGAGGTTGCAGTCCTTGTCTTCTTGACTGATATAAATTGGGCGCTTTTGGTTAAATGATCTACCACAACCCAAATGGACTCATTACCCTTTTGGCTTCTAGGACGTCTGTGGAAATATGTTCCCACTTCCACATAGGGATCTCTAAAGGTAACAACAATCTTCCGAGCTTCCCTTGCTCCACTTTGATTTTTTGGCATGTCAAGCATTTGGCTAGGCACTCGGCTATGTCTCTCTTTATTCCTTCCCAATGGAGATTCCTCTTAATATCTTTATACATTTTATCCCCACCGGCATGTAGGGTCAATTTTAACCTATGACACACCTCTAGAATTTCTTTCCTCAACCCTTCATCCTTAGGGAAGAAAAGTTGTCCATCCCAAAGTAAACTTCCATCATCGTCGATTGAACATCTCACCATATGGGGAAAGGTCTCCCTCTTTCCCTCTTTCCCACTTTCTGCTTTATGCTTCTTAATTCCTCATCAAGGTCTTGTGTTCTTTGGATCCTTTCTCTTAGGGTAGGTCTAATTATCATATCCCCAAGAAAACCATTAGAAGTGGTTTGTGAGGGATGCAAATTAAAATTAGAGAGAAACTCTAATTGCTTCCATTCTGTCGTCACATTTAATGTCACATGTTTTATACTTAAAGCATCCGCCACAACATTCCCCTTTCCCGGGGTATACTGGACCATAAAATCAAATGAGGCAATATATTTCATCCATCGTTGTTGTCTCCAATTTAGGTTACATTGAGAAAATAAATACTTATGGTATTTATGGTCGGTAAAAAGTTCAAACTTCTCCCCAAAAAGATAATGTCTCCACATCTTATGGGTGAATACTACTGTGGCTATGTCAAGGTCATGTACTGGGTATCTCTTTTCTGGATACTTGAGTTGTCTGTTAGCATATGAAACTACTCTTCCTTCTCGCATAAGGAACGCCCCTAAACTGGTCCCACATGCATCGGTGTAAACTATAAACAGTTTTGAACAATCAGGTATAACTAGGACTGGTGCGCTAGTTAATACCTCCTTTAATTTCTTAAAGGTTATATCACATTTATTACTCCAAGAGAACACCAAATTTTTCTTCGTTAATTAGGTTAAAGGAGTAGAAATCTTTGCGATGTCTTTAATGAATTTCCTATAATATCCAGCCAAGCCAAGGAAGCTTCTTACTTCCTTAGCATTTCAAGGTATCCTCCATTCCTTGATTGCCTCAATCTTTGCAGGGTCTACGGCTAAGCCTTTTCTTGACACAATGTGTCCTAAAAACTTACTTCTTCCCTCAAGAAATGGCACTTCGATAATTTTGCTTTCAATTGGTTCTTTCTTAATATCACTAACACTTCTCTTAAGTGATTTTCGTGCTCTTCATGATCTTTTGAAAATATAAGGATATCATCTACGAAGACTACCACAATTTTATTTAGAATGTCCTTGAACACCCTACTCCTGAGGTCAGCAAAGAAAGACGGTGCATTCGTTAGTCCAAAGGGCATAACTTCCCATTAGAACAGTCATCTGGTGTCCTAAACGCAGTTTTTTCCTTGCCGTCGTATGCAATTCTTAAATGGTGAAATCCAGTAGTAAAGTCTAGTTGGGAAAATACTCGGGCTCTTCCCAAGTGGTTAAAAATGTCAATGATTCCTTGCAAAGGGTACCAATTCTTCTTGGTCAATTTATTAAGTTCCCTATAGTCCATACAAAGTCTTAAATGTCCATCTGCTTTAGCGGCAAACACAATAGGGGCACCCCATTCTGAGGTACTTCGACGAACGAAACCTTTTTGTAATAACTCTGAAATCTACTTATCTAACTCCCTTCTTTCCTTAGGCACCATATGCCTCAAGGGTAGTGCTACAGGTCTAACGTCCTTCACTAGGTCAATACGAAATGAGATTTCTCTGTGGGGTGGAAGTCCTGTGACTTCCTCAAAAACATCCAAGAACTCACAAACTATAGGGACCGAAGATGGTCCTTCAGAAATAGGAGATAAGGAATATAATAAGACTTTATCCTTGTTCCTAACATTACCAGGAATATTCAAACTACGTTCCTCTCGGCTCCTAAGACGAACAATCCTATCTAGGACAGCCCCATAAGACGATAGCTAGTCCATACCTAGGATAAGGTCATACCTCATAAAATCCAACGCATATTCTTCGCAACGGAACTCGACATTGTCAACCTCTAATACTAGATCTTTACACAACAACTCAAGATACTTAGATCCTTAGATAGGGTTGGCCACCTCTACCAAACTATCCGAGATAAATATTAAAAGATTTAACATATTTACTAATCATTTGGAAATAAAAGAATGGGTCGCTCCGGAATCGAACAAGGTATGTAATGAATTTCCTAAAATAGAGGTTATACCTTCATGTGCGAGTAGTCCTTGGTCTCTTGGGGTCGGGTTTGAATCAGTGCTTCTCTATTGCATAGTTCTGGCCACCCTTGACAACTTTGGGCTTTGGGCAGTCCTTGGTCATGTGTCCTTCCTGGCACTAGAAACATTTTCCTTTGAACTCCTTCGTCAATGGGGTCCTACAATCTTTGGCCTCATGGCCCTTGTGGTTGCACCTTGTACAAGTCTTTGCTTCCTTTTTGAATTTGTTTCCCTTCTTCCTGATTTTCCACCATTCCTTCTTCTTATTTTTGTTGGAGCTTCCTTCTCCTTTCTCTCCTTCTTTATTCTCCTTGGAGCCTTCCGTCGTGCACATGATAGTTGTCTAAAGTAGGGTTCCAAAAGTTTCCCCAAATGTCACTTAGGCTAATAAGGTTTCTTTCAACAGAGAGTTCAATCCTCTACCAATCTCAGGGCTTTATTCATAGGGCTGTCTACTAGTTCTCTTCCAAACTTACGTAATTCGGTTAATTTTGGATACATACTCTTGCAGGCTCAAGCTTCCTTGCTTGTGGTAGATGAATTTCTCTAGCTGGATATTCATTTCTGCCTTTGGCAAAAACTTTGATCAAAACGGGTCATGAAATCCACCCATGTAAAAGTCTGACCCTCGTTCTCTCCAGATATTAGATTCCACCATTCAAGGGCTTCGTCCTTCTTGTGCCATGCCGCTATCCTCCTTTTTAATTCATCGGGGCAACCAGTAGCTTCAAAAATTATTTCACAATCCATAATCCAAGACTAAGAATTAGCAAAGCTTCCTTTCCATAAAACGATTTCCTTCCAAGATTCGTAAAGGTCTTACAGTAGCGAGAAAAGTCAAAGGCCACCTCAGCGGCAGGAGCTGCAGGTGCCGCTATGGTAGGATTAACGACAGGGATCTCTTCCATAGTATGGACGTACTGCTGGAACCACTCTGGAAAGTATCAGGGTCTTGCCTGGTTACCCTACTCAGTTGGATTTTCAGCCATTCTACTATCTGAAAAGAAAAGGAAGAATCCTTTAGTGGATACTCTTGAGATAGTATTTAAGCTGAAAAAGGAAGAAAACAATAAAGATGCCTAGTATAAATGCGTGTGCTTATTGGGGTAAATATATATTATATATAGTTTGATTTTTTTTTTAAAATTACAAATACGCCTCTCATATGTATAATTACCTTATAATCGGGTAACCTATGCTCTGATACTAAATGTAACAACCCGCCTGGATTGGGCCTAAATTTCAATCCAGAAAAGGCCCATCGAAACTTAGAGCCATTCTAAATGGGTCGTTGGTTCCTGTAAGGATTACATTTGCATAGATAACATAAACACAGATACTTCGAATGGAAATCTCACACAGCGGAAAGAAAAAATATAATATTGAAATAAGAAGTACACAGAAATATAACAGTCAAAGTTATATTTGTTCAATAGGTACATCAAATAATTCATTCTCACAAGTTTCCAAAAGAAGTAAAGCAATAACTACTACTAATAGCATAATGATTTCGTCTTCATCTTTAGCTCCCATCCAATTTCGTCCTTAACTTTACCCCATCTGCTGACCTGTTGGTTACGTTAAGGAGAGGGGTTAGAACATAAAGTTCAATGTGATTGAAATATGGTGTTACTTAATGTCCATACCCTATTTTTTTAGTAGGTTACATATGTCAAGGTATGTCTATGCAACACATTATACAAACACCAAGTGTCAAACCAATAAGGTGGATATCCAAGTCAATTTCTCATTCATGTTCTTAAGGTAAAGACCAATAAGGTGGATATTCTCAGTCACTTATGGCTCTATTAAAGGTGGATTCTTATGATCTCTTATAACCCTGAGGCGGACCCTTGCCCCTTAATACCCTGTCATAATACGTTAACGTTCTTAAGTCTATACTATCAATTGTAATATGAGAAGTAGTATTAATAAAGATTATTTCAATGGAGAGTTCAGTCCTTTAACAAATCTTAGGGCTTTGTTGATGTGGTGTCTATTAATCCTCTTCCAAACATACATAATTCGATAAATTTGGATACATACTCTTGCAAGCTCAAGCTTCCTTGCTTGAGGTGGATGAATTTCTCTAGTTGGATAGTCATTTCTTCCCTTCGCAAAAACTTTTCTTCGAAACGGGTCTTGACATGGCCTATATAAAAATCTGACCCTCGTTCTCTTCGGATATTATATTCCAACATTCAAGGCCTCCATCCTTCATATGCATGGCCGCTATCCTCCTTTTCACTTCATCGGGCCAGCCAGTAGCTTCAAAAATTATTTCATAGTCCATAATCCAAGACTAAGCATTATCAAAGCCATCCTTTCCAAAAACAATTTCCCTCCAAGACTCATAAAGGTATTACAGTAGCAAGAAAAGTCAAAGGCCACCTCAATGGCAGGAGTTGCAGAAGCCGTTGGGGCAGGATTACCGATAGGGACCTATTCCATAGTATGGAGGTATTGCTGGAACCACTCTGACAAGTATCGGGTATTTCCTGGTTATCCTGCTGAATAGGACTTTTAGACATTCTACTCTCTGAAAAGAAAAGGAAAAATCCTTTAGTGAATACTCATGAGATAGTATTTAAACTGAAAAAGGAAGAAAAAGATAAAGATGCATAGTATAAATGTGTATGCTTATTGGGTAAATACTATATATATATATATATATATATATAGTTTGATTATTATTTTCAAATTACAAATACGCCTGTTATTTATATAATTATGTTATAATCGAGTAACCTATGCTCTGATACCAAATGTAACAACCTACCCAAAATGGGCCCAAATTTCGACCAGAAAAGGCCTATCGAAACTTTGAACCATTCTAAATGGATCATTAGTTCCTGTAAGGATTACATTTGCATAGATAGTACATACATGGATACTTCGAATGGAAATCTCACATAGCAAAAAGAGAAAAATAATACTGAAATAAGATTTACCACTTGTTAAAAACCACAGAATACAATAACCAAAGTTACATTATTTTAGTGGGTACATCGATTAATTCATTCCACAAGTTTCCAAAAGAAGTAAAGTAATAACTGCCAATAATAGCATAATGACTTCATCTTCGTCTTCAGCTCCCATCACAACTTCGTCCATAACTTTGCCCCATCTGCTGACCTATTGGATATGTTAAGGAGAGGGGTCAGAATATAAAGTTCTGTGTGACTGAAATATGGTATTACTTAATGTCCATACCCTATATTTTCAGCGGGTTACATATGTTAAGGTATGTCAACGTAGCACACAAGATTTATACAAACACCTAGTATTTAACCAATGAGGTGGATATCCAAGTCAATCGCTCATTAATGTTTTTAGGGTAAATACCCAACGAGGTTGACATTTTCGGTCACTTATGGCCCTATTAAAGGTGGATTCTTATGATCTCTTATAACCATGAGGCAGATCCTAGCCCCTTAAGACCCCATCCTAATATGTTAATGTTCTTAAGTCTATACTCCCAATTGTAATAAGAGAAGTGGTATTGTGAACATTACTACTTAACTGATATTACGGTAGGACACATATGTCGCTTAAGACTTCCCTTAGACAGTTGGTGAGCTTGCAATGGCCACATATCTTTCATATACCAATTCTGTCCCTAGTTGAGCCCTTACAAGCTTCTAGAGGAAGTGGACATTTCCGTGAACTACCCAACTCCGTTATCATTTATGCCTAACCACTTTTAGAGAAGGAGGACACAAAGACTTACTTTATATCTATTAATTGTGGGTCCCATGACTTTGGTTCCTGTCCAAGGAATAAACCTTCGGAGGGATCCTAGCCCGAACCACTTAAGACCCAAACTAGATAAAAAGAGAGTCAACCACTTAAGATCTTCTCAAGGCGTAGTGAACCTGCCTATTATCACATGTAGTAGACTTATATATATATAGTTATATGTATATAGTTATATATATATATATATACACACACTAGACCTCTTACATTAAATCGTATACCTGTAGTTGCTAGATATGTCGGTCGGTTCTGGGCAGGCTTCTAATACAGGTTGGTTTAACCTTGTGTCTAGTGTACTAAGTTTTTGAATGGCCCATGGAACCTAGACATCTCACATTAGTCGAGCCTACTAGTGGTTGCCGGATTTGTCGGTGGGTTCCGGGCGGTCTTCTACCACAAATTGCAACTAACCTCTTATCTATGTGTCACTATTAATATATATAAATCTATTCTATATACGCACACACAAGCAGTCAATATATATTTATATATATGGGTACATTTCAAATTCGAACCTTATCCTAATCGCACTTACTACGGTAATATTACATTAATTACGTTGATTATGCTATATTAATAATCACATGAAACATTAAATATTCCAGAGGAAAATTTTAAACAATTAGTAGTGAATGGGAAACATACATACAGATTTCAACTTGCATCCTAGGCTTGTTGGAATGATCGTAATAATGAATTGAAATCAAGTACTACATACACTTATACATGTATGTTTATAATTTCTGTTTTATCTAGTTCACCCCTTTTTGGTGTTATGCACATAAAAACGTTTATGTTTGTTATATTTCAAGTATGAATATTTTTGGATTCAAAATAGAATCCAAACTTAATCAAATCATGAAATACTCAAATTTAAACCTTTTTAGGTTACAATCAAATGTTTAGTAAAGTGAATTACACAAAGAAACAACAGTAGCAACACCCCTTTTCATCTTTAACAAAATATTAAAATCAAAAATCCACAAAACCCAAATAAACATAACAATTCATACGCAAATATAAAATAGAGGATTTGGTGGTTTTGGTATTTATATTATCAATTTCCAAATCTTCCTAGGCATATCTGTCAACATGATAATATAATAAAAATATGAATATGCATAAGTAAACGATATTTTACTCACAGATCTAAGAAAGAACAAAGAGATATCTATAGTAGATCTAGGTCTGCGCTAATTCTTTGCATCAAACGTGCTCTAATAATTCTCTTAATATATATATGTAAGAAACATGTATTAGAATCTTATATGTATATTTTTTACCAAATTCCAGAAAAGTAAACCTATACGAATTAGAGTTGAGAGGAGACAAGATAGAGGTTAGAGGAATAAAATAAATTCCTAACCTTCTATTTTTTGGAAATTAGTAATGGCAGAGAGGCAGCATGGAGACAAGGATAAGAAAATAGCTAGGAATTTAATGTGTGATATGAAGGGTTATATATAGTTGCCCATGTGAGCATAGACCATTGGATTAGTTTGATTTAATCCAGGCCTTTTATTTATATATATCCTCTCTAAAAAAAATCTAACCACATAGATTTATTGGGCTGTCCAGCCGCTAAGAGGTCGACCCGCGGTGGACACCCCTCTTGTGGTAGGACGGGTCGACCCCCTGGGGACTGGAACGCCTAATAGACATGCATTGCTAAGGTGTTAAATTTAATTAATACATTCCTTAATCTCTTAATCTTATTCCTTATATATAATATCCTTTGTCCCCAAGATATTATCCTTGTTTCAAAATTCAAATTCATCCTTTTTATTTTGAATATATTTTGGACACACATACACACGCACACACACACACACATATATATATTATCCGTTTAATTATATATATATATATATATATTGTGTTTACTATACAAATTCATTTGTTGATAACTTCTTCATACCTTGACCATTTTCAGCATATTATTTATGAAAACGGTTCATAATTTCGCCACGAATCCAAATAAAATAATTTCATAGAAAAGTTCCCAAAGCTGCAAAATCTCATTTTCCAGCCTTATTATTTAATTGCTTATTTTTATTAATCATTTATTATTAATACTTATGAATTTTACAGGGGGTTACATGGTATGTGGTCGTACGACTTGAAACAAGTTAATGTTGCATAAATAATTAAGAATCATTAATTCTCTAATACACTATGTTCCATAAGCTACCAAAATTAGACACATCATATACCATCTATGACACTTGTCTAATTCTTCCCATTTTCCTAAGTACTTAGGCATGTGCCACCTTTTATTTTTATTTTTCCATTCTCTTTTTTAAGCTTCTTTCCTCCATCGATCTCCTCTTTCCTGCTTCCTACACCAAATGCCACCTCTCCATCGCCTCCACCTCCATGTGCACCACCTACCAGTGCCTCTCCACCCCCTTGACTGGCCGTGGGCCCCTAAGCTCCAAAGCCTACCTTCTTCTTTATAACTCTAAAAGACTCCTCCTTTCCTCTTTAAACCAAGCCTACACCAACATAGCCTCCTCCTTCGACCCCACTAACCCTAGGCCAGCCTCCACCACCCCTAATCCGACCCCACTCTAGCCCACCAGTGTGTGGACCCCAATCCACTTAGTCGTGTCCCCATCACCCCTTTTAGCCCCTAGTTATTAGAAAAATCTCACCTTCCCTTTGGTTTGTTCAAATAAAGGTATCTATATGTATATTTACATAATAGCTAGGTTATTTGGAGAAAAAAGGTGGAATCTTGGTCATGTAGCAAGTTTGAAATCCTGCATTTGAAGCGTCATGGAGTTTGGATGGCTTTGGTGATAATTTCTCACTTTAACTGCTTAATTAGTTTGGTTAAATAGTAGCATATATTGTTCAATGTTTGATTGATGTGTAGTTAAGTAGCTGGTGCATTGTGATATGGTTTGGATGTTGAAATTGGTTAGTTATTGAGTTAACACAATGTTAAGAACATAAATAGTAGTGATTGTAGAGGTAAACACTCATTTACATGTCAAAATGATTCACTGATAATCATTTGTTTAAGTCAAGAAAACTGGGTAAACATGTTACATATAATGATAAGATATCATTGATTGGTTAATATTGACTGAGATTGATCAATGAAATTTGATGTTAGTTGATATGAATGGCGTTGTTAAATACAACAAGGATTGGTTAATAAAATTTAATATTTTACTTAACAAAGGATTGTTTTGGGATTAAGTGAATGACCTTAACACTTAGGTCAATGATGCCAATATGTGAATATTGGATGTTAATAGTTGTTTACAATTATAATTGGATGTATATGATATGTGAATATTAATATAATTATATTGTAATTGGTTGAATCTCATTCCAATACGAAATTAAATTGAATATTTTAATAATATAATATTCAATGAAAAATAAAAGTTTGAATTTGATGCCCGATTTTGGACGGACACGAAGTTTATAAAATTATGATGAATATTCGTAACTGAAATGATTTGATTTGAATTAATTTTCATCAATTTATAAATTGTTCAAGTTTTATTTTTGAAATGAATGGTAACGGGCGAAAGTGAAGCTCGGTTAGGTTATCTAGGAAGAGTATTAAAAGAAGTTTCTTTTCAAAGGTATCTTATTTATTTTTATAACGAATATCCAGAAAATTTGGACTTAAAATAATAAGTTTCAAATAATAATAATATTTTAATGAATTAAATAAAATTAAAATGGTTTAACATTAGAATATTTGATTTTAAAGGAAAATAGTGGGTTCCAATAATAATTATATATGTTCTATATAATTAATAAATTATTTTGGAAATATTTTACTTTGACTTTGATTATTAGTTAAATTTGGTCGGCATTGGACTTTTCGTGTAGCGACAGTTCGCGAAGTTCAACTATTAACTTAAAATCTACGTACCGGAAGATTCGACTATCGGATTCTCTTGAAACGAAAAACGCTGGGTTTGAAATGAAAATAGGTTTCAAGTGGAAAAAAGTTTTAAAATCCAATGGTTAGATTTTAAAATAAGTTCAATTCATAATTGAATAAAAGCAATGCCGGTGTAGTTTGGGACTCGAAATGGGACCTGATTGAAATGGCATATTTTTAAATTATTAAAAATAGGAATAAATTATGAAAAATCATAATATATGGTTTGAAAAGGTTTCGTATTGAATATCCCAAGTTTTGCAAAGATAAAAGATGTTTTAACTGAATGATTAGTTTAACAACTAAAGTAAAGAACCAGAAGAAATATGCGATAATTCCTAAGAGTATAGTTTAGCACCACCTGTGAGATCTAACATGAAACTTTTCTGCTAGGTTAGTGATTGGAAAAACTGAAAGGACATTGGATATTTAACGTAGAATAGACGAAGTTTTATGTGGACAAAAGATCTGGTGCTTTAAAATAACTTATTGGAACGAAAGGGTTAAATATAACCAAAGTTTTCCAAGGTATGAATTGGATTGGATTTGAATAAAAATAATCTTTGGATATTTTGAGTTTGAATTCCGTAATTAAATGGATGATGTTTAAGGAATTTGAAAGATATTGATATCATTATTCCCTCTATGGTATCAGTTAATTTTAGAATTTGATGTTGAATATAATTCGATACGGTTTCTGTTCAAAGCCTTGTATTTGATATCAAATTGGACTTTGGGGTTGTCGTGAATGATGTTTTGAGTAGCTTCTATTATTTAACTAAGTTAAGGACATGATTTATTTCCAAATTTAAGTAATCATTAAATAATAATTTTTGGAGATTAAAACTATGTTAGAGTTTTAATAAATCTTTCAACAAATATTTGAAATGTAAGATGGTAATTAAACTTTCCAAACATGAGGGATGTTAGATATGGAGTACCACCAGTTTTGCTCCATAGGAATGGGATAACGGTATGAGTATTACTTTTGTAAGGCTCGATAATCACAATTAGGCTTATAAAACTAAATATGAATTAAGTTATTGAAAAAGAGAATTTATAATCTTTTGAAATGATTTCCGAGGAAAGATTTAAACAAGAAGTTTAAATGAAGTTAATCCTTGATAAGATTTAAGGGAGTAATTCCCAATGTAAAAGAATATTCTGAACTGGAATGAGGCGCGTGATATATTCATATATCACTTGATTTTAATGATGCACTAGTTATTCGGAAAGAACGAGTTTTAACCCATTTTGAATAATTAATACGACAAGTCTTGACGATGATGGTTGAAGAACGGAGATCTCCACATCATCTTGATTGTTGCTGATGTATCGCCTGGAAAGTACATCCAAAACGAGGTTATAAGTGGTGGCCGTCTATGCATCCTTGGAGATCGATTGGATATGCAAGGGCCTTTTTCCTTTATTGGATATATTGGATGAGGAATAAGGTGTCTTCGGTTTCGTTTAAACCCAGAGCGAAATTTTAAATGGATTGTGTGTGACACCCCCGCATCCATTAATGTCACTCACAAAGGGAATGCATTAAGTTTCATGAAGCTTTATAGTAAGCAGAACAAAAATATTACAAGACAGATATATAAATAACAACGGAATAAAAACTTTATTTATCATAAGATACTATGGTCCAAAAATATAACGTGTCTGAAACACAGAAGCCCATTACAACATAAAAGCTACTGTCTTGTACTTCAAAAATATCAGAGTACATAAAAGAAATAAAATTCACCAAAACAAAATATAGCCATAGAAACTAGGATAGGAGCTTGAGCCATACATATCACTAGAATCACGGTCAAGCCTGAGAGTTCCCGCCCTGAGAACTTGCCGGGGGGGGGGGGGGGGGGAGGGAGGGACGGAAGAAAGAAGGAGAAACAAAAAGGGTCAGACATAAAGTCTGGCGAGTCTAGTTACTTTTAGCAAGTAAATAAATAAAAGTAGCATGATAGGCATATAAAGTGGATAAGAGAGATTACTACATAAAAGACAAGTGTGACAAGGTAGACAGGATAAGGTGTATACGCTTCCCTAATGATTACTCTGCACTATTACTAGTATACCCAGAATGAGATGATCCCTTCCACTATGAGATGGTAGACTTAGGCATACGTCCAAATGTATCCTAACTACTACCCTAATCAATCGGCTCCCTAATCCGTGTGGATACTCTGTGCTGACCCCACCATAGGATGTATCACGTCCTAAGGTGGAAACCCCTCGATGATATGCCTAACCTCATATCTACAGTTGTCACGGTCATCTTATCGCCTTCTTCCCGGCTTATGCATGCACATGTCCCGGTCGTTTTGCGCTGCCCACACCATTCTCCATGTTTGGATCTCATATAATCAGACCAATAAGCATGTCCCTTATCCGACCTAGTACGGAGTACATGTTTTGATACCTACTCCGGGTTACTGGATGAAACGGGTCCCACACAATATGATAAAACTTTTCCCTTTGTCTTGTATCCCCTACTAGGTTTTCATTGGCTATGTATACCACTAGGTGTCTTTAATTACATAACCTTATCATTTCCACTGTTTATGTTTACCCTAAAAGGTGTCTTTAATTACATAACTTTATTATTCTCACTGGTCATGTATACCACTAGGTGTCTTTAATTACATAACCTTATCGGGTTAAGTTTGTGGGCCTATATGAAAATATTACTCACCCCCTAGGATTTTACTTAACCCTTACTTTAGTTCATAATCATACAGTCCCTACGGATTAGATTAGGTTAAGTAGTCCAATTTAGTATGTCCATTTACGGTTTATAATGGGCTAGACCTCCCACATTAGGCCTACAACTTGTGGATGTTGGATATGCCGGTCGGGTCCGAGCAGACTTCTTGCACAACTTGTGTAACAACCCAGATTCCAACAGTCCGAATTATTTTCAAAAATCCAATCTATCGAAACCTGAGTTGGGTGCTCTGGTATCCTGTAGAAAAAAATGAGATAAAGAAACATGTCAAAACTCGTAAAGCATCTCACAGCGAAAGGAAATAAAGTATAATATTCAAATATTGCTTTACCTTATTAACAATACTACTAAACCTGTATCCAAAGCTGTACCATCTCTATCATGAACCTAACATGGAAGTATGTAATGAGGAGGGGGTTAGAACATAAGTTCTGTGTGAGTGGACTTAGAATAAACTTCTGTATAATCCTACATATACCGTTCAGTTACATTTTCTTGGTTATTAGGTTATTAAGAATGTTAGCTCTTTAAGCTGTGCTCATGTCCCACTAGTAGGTTCACCTGATAAAACATATATATATATAGATACCCCCAACTCGTCAAATTCTTTCCATGTATATATACAGTCCCTGGCCATATGTCGTACGGGCTTCATCATGTAAATCTATACTACTTTAGTGTAGTGCCACCATTCTCGAAATCGTTTGGACTGCCACTCTCGATCTTGCTAGATTCCGTGTATCATCTAGATCTAATCTAAATCAAGTGCTTCCTAGATACACCCAGGGTTTACGCTACCCAGGACACCTGGGGTTTATGTTACCTATTGAATGCTTCTCGGATTCAGGGTTTACGCGACCTAGGTTCAAATAGGGATTATGCTACCTATCGAACGATTCCCCCTAGTCTAGGACACACTACCCAAACCGTTATATGTTCCTAGACTTTCCTCATGTACGTGTCATGAATCGTTATCGGTGTCTAATTGCACATGTCCTCTATATGTGCAGTCTGAGTCCTGTGGTAGGGCAAACCAAGAAACACAGAACTCGGTCGGGGGCTTTAAGTTATCTGCCGATGCAAATCCTAAGGTCTGTTTTTACCTGTGTGTGGCTATGGTCCCACTTGACCCCTCCGTCAACTAATGAAAGGCACCCAAGAAAATCAAAAATTAGAACTGTACGCAGGCCCTCTATGCCCCCACAAACCTATTGGCCAACCTCACCCATAACTAGATAGCATGTATATGGTCTTTTGGAGTTCTCCGCCTTTCCACTTCACATGCTCGATTGACTCAAGATGGTAGGTAGACGACGACGTGCTATCACAGGGCTAATCTAGAGATCGTCGCCTTACGCTGGTTCACCCTAGTTTTTAGGTTGCCATATATTGCAACCAAGACATACTCTTGGTTCTTATAACGCAGACCTTAACCTCTGTGAGCCCAGGAGGATCATCTGCAACCTCACAGACGGATGCCAAGAGTACCCTCACGTCCCCTCGAGCCGCGTGCTTCGTAACCCAGTTCGTTGGAGCCTTCTTCATGATACGATGGACGTTCGCTCGTCCTCGTGTTCTACTTGGCTTTCTAGACTAAGGTTTACTACTTAGTTCTCTTAAGTAAGGTTTACTACTTAGTTTCCTGAGTCGTTCATTTTCTTAACTAAGGTTTACAACTTAGTCCTCTTAACTATGGTTTACTACTTAGTTCTCTTTCTCCTTACTTACTTAGTTCTCTTAACTAAGGTTTATTTCTTGGTTCTCTTAACCAAGTTTTGATACTTAGTTTCCTTTTTTTGTATTCAGCAAGTTACCCTTGCTTATTAATTCAATTTATATTTAACCCACTTAAGTCCATTAATAAGCCCACAACATGTTATTTTCCAATTTCATAAATTATTCCCTTTTAGGGTTACAACAACATGTTATACTTAATTCATAGTTAAGTCTGCCTTATCCCACATATATACTAATTAGGAGAATAACCCTCTAAACACCAGCCCTGAAGACCTAAATAAACATCAAACTGGCACCCAGAGAATTACTCAAACCAACCAACATGTATCATTCTAATTTACTTCTTTTGCATTCATATAACTTATATCATTTTTAATTTCACATTTCTCCTTCCCAAACCACTTTATTTAAGTATATCTTTACATATAAGTTATCTCATCTTCCTTATCATTTCCTATAACTTATCTTGTCCGATAAGTTATAATTTCCACTTGTCATCCTTTCTTGACTTATTCAAGTTTATTCATAATAGGTTATTTATCATTCCCCATTTCTTGTCATTAATTTTAGATTTGACTTAACCCTTTCATTTACTTAACCCGTTACTTAAACTTCACCCAATTCAATTAACTTATGATACCGTCAAGGGTTCCAATTGGTTAAGCATATCGAAATTTTATTTCACATGTCACTCGTGTCCCACTTAACCCTCTAACCATACCCATGTCGCCTACATGTCTTATTATGGTTAGTATTTCTTAATTTATTTATTATGCCGTAACGATGTATGATCTCTCACATTAGACATCCGTTCGTGGCTGCTGGATTTGCCGGGCAGTTCCAGGCAGACTTATACCACCCTCGTGTCATAAATCGTTATGCATCTAGTTCTTGCCGTTGACCTCTCACATTACACGTCCGCTTGAGGTTGTTGGATTTGCCAGGCGGTTCCAGACAGTCTTACACCACAAACGCGCCTAACCTCGTGTCATAGGCGTTCATTAACAATCGTCTTTCACCCAAATTCATGTCATGTGTTCCAAATTAAACTTAATTACAGTTCATGTCTATTCTAAGTGTCATAGGCCAATTATAAATTTACAGGCATGTTCATGTTCATTCTAGATATCAAATGTTAATTACCAATTCACAAGCATGTCCACGCTCAAGTTATGCCACTATTGTCAATTTCATATTATGCGTCGAGTTCCATAATTACATAAAAAACATGGTTTGTCCAACATATTCCATTTTTAATTATGTTTCTAGGATCTTAACGGCATATCCAATTTTCAAGTCTCAAATTCAAGCTTTACCCAAAAACCACAATTTATGTTCATGCTTATAATCCCATTAATAGGCTATGCCTAATCCTCTCAATCCCATAGTATGTAGATTTGAAATAAATCACCTTTTTCCAATCCTATCCCACATTTAATAATTCCAATTAAATTTACATAATTTCATGTTAACATCATAAATCAGAATTCATGATTATGCGCTATTCACGTTCCCAAGTCATATCCAAAGATTCATTATGGATTACGCTCCAAAATTACCCATTTACAAGCTGTATCACATTGATTTCCCAATATTTACAATAATAGTTGTTATGCCACAATCCCCAATATTTGCAATAATAATTGTTACGCCGCAATCCCAAATTACAGAGTATATTTCACGATTGCATAAAATAGATTATGTCCAACATTTCCATATTCCAACCGCACGTATGCATAATAAGATTTTCTTCTAGGTTCGAGCTAACCTAGATCCAAAAATAAAAAGGGGAAGGAGAATAAAAGGAACAATTATTGTAACATGAATCTTGAATTAAATTAATAACTGGGGAATGATGAACGATAATAATACTATTATGCAACAAATTTATTATAATTCCACTCACCCTGACTGGATTGGAGAAATAAATGATTTGTTGTTGATGTAGAACGCCGATTTAATCTTCTTATTTGATTATTGGTGAGGAGCATGAATTGTTGATGAAGAATTTTGTTACTTGATTTGATTAAACTCCAAAGTTGATGAAGAGCTTTCAATTTAATTTAGAGTTTTAGGGCGGCGGCCATGTTTGGTTGAAGTTTGGCGGCATGGAGGCATCAGAAGGATTTTTTTGTGAATTAGGGTTAGGTCCTGCTATGTATTTATAGGTGTAGAGAGTGTTTTAGAGCCGTTAGATTGACCTAGAAGCCATCAAATCCATACAACACATTAAAACACGTCACAATGCTCAAAAATGAACTCGGTCTGCTTCTGGACCGAAATTCTCATCCCAAGTTGAGAAAGGTCGACCTCCCCAAGGGGTAGGTCGACACCATGGTCGACCTGGTCATTTTTTCTGTTCTGAGCTGGTTGATTTCTGAATTTTTCTTGCATCCTTCGAAGGCCATAACTTCTTCATACGAAGTCCGATTTTCGTAAACTTATACTCTATTCCAAGCAAATTTCGAGAAGCACGCAATGGTGATGTCCATTTTACTTAATTCTTGATATTTAAATTAAGTATCCTTATCTTATTATCTTCTCCGTTACACACACTGTTATTGAATCAAACTTTCTTTCTCTTTCATGCATTAATTAATTTCCATTGTACATCACCATTATTAACCTATCTATGCATATATATACATTTTCAGCTATTTATAAAAAATGCGGGGTGTTACATTCTCCCACCCTTAAGGAATTTCGTCCCCAAAATTTGACAAAAGCAAAATAGATAATCCCTTGCAACTTCCAATTAGTGTTCATCCAATTATTGCAACATTGTGCACATGTGCAAAGTGAGATACATCATATTAATTCATGTATGCCTAATTTGGATCCACCTATATGTATGCAAACTTTAAAAACTCTTTCTAAACATGATGCTCACATCCTAAATATACTTGCAATTCTATATGAATGCAATATTTTTGAAAATCAAAATGTTTTTTATCCAAATTTTCCTACACTCTTACAGAGTATGAGCATAGTTCATCCAATTTTCACATCCAAAACCCTACCAACCATCATTAAATTCAAAATTTAGAAAAAACTATTTTTCCAAATTCGATTTCTTATGTTATGAAAACGGAAAAACTCACATCCTCCGTTTTTCTTTCCTAATTGTACTTGGATTTTTACATAGTAATTCTATAAAGATTTCCTATTTTCCTATCCAAGCACAATCACATAAGAAAATTTCTTCTTTTATTCCACTTATCTTGGAAAAATTTCATATTTATTTATCTTTTTCTTAAGATTTCCATTTTCTTTTCCCGTCACGTTTTGTTGCTTGATTAATTCAGTTGTTTTCTTGTTAGTTAGGCTAGTCTTCTTCTTAAGTTTATTTTTCAACCAAGCTCTTCTGTTTTCAACTCAAACTGCATTCTACATAGTTACTACTACGGGCCAAGAATCTTAGGACTTTGTCATCTCAGACAATTGCGAGTCCACAAAACAGGATCTACCCACTTACTTGCCCTTTACTACTTAGTAGTCACTACTAGTCCTTACTGTGTATTACTAGCCTATCCCTTTTTCTTTTTCTCAAGCAACAAATCTAGGTTCCTACGACTTATGCCTTCTACGGGAATTTTTTTCCTATTAGTTTAATATTAGCTAATCCCTGGCTGTAAATTGGCAAGAGAGTAACTCCCTAAGTATTAACCCCGAAGACCGAAATCAACATCAGATTGACACTCAGAGAAGCACTCAACTCAAGCAATCTCTAGTTGGTTCCAATTGTTTAGTTCATAGCTTTAACTTTCTCTTGTTCTATTCTAGGCACTAATCCTTACCTACTCCATTCTTTTTAAAACATGGTTTGGCCTCTTTCTTTTCATTACATTTTTCTTTCAAAAATTAAAAGTGTTAAAACTTTATTTTCTTTTCACAAAAACTTGCTTTTCCCAAACCATAAAAACATGTTACAAAGTAAAATTGCAAAATATTTTTTGTTTCCAAATCACAAAAATGGAGTAGACAAGGACAACTAATGGGTTACACTGTTCCTATTTACAATGTTAACTTCGGCCGCTAAGGTTAATGTATCTATTCTATTCTTACACTGTACCTCTTATTTTGTTCATCCAACAAAAATTTCTTTGTAAAACAATAACCAAAATTTATTGTTAACAGAACAGAGATTTCAAAACTTCTTTTCAATCCTTTCTTATATGAAAACTAGCGAGCTATACATGCTCTATAATATGCACCTTTTCATGAGAGAATTCTTTTAAAACAAGAAATCAATGTTTTACACAATATACCCCACTTTACTTTGAAACCCATCATGCACTAAAAACATCAAAATACTTTTAAGATCAAAACTTGGAAAAATACCACAAACTCTTTTACAGATTCAAGTTCTTAAAAGCTTATCATTGGGTTAGACTCAAAACGGGTCTTCAACTCACTAGGATTTCCTGAGCATTTTCGCAAATTTAATTCTCTCGACTATATGTACTCCTAATAGATATTTCATTTTTCAACCTTTTCTAGTTTCTAAGGTTACACTTCTAAACCCACTACTCCGAAATACTAACATTTCAGTTTCAATCTTATGGGATATTTTCTTTCTCTAACATCAAGTCATATTGTACACTTTCCAACCAATCCTCTTAGGGGTCTCAAAATTCCTATGTTCATTCCCTTAGTGTACAAACTAGATATCCCAACTATTTCCATGTCTAGTGGGATACTATATGGATCTAGGTTTATATATATAATATATTTATATTTTTGAAAGTACAAATATGTTCACTCATTATCTCCCTAAGATCGCTAAACCGAAGCTCTAATACCAGATGGAACAACTCGGATTCCAACAGACCGAATTTTTTTCAAAAATTCAATCTATCGAAACCTGAGTTGGGTGCTTTGGTATCCTGCAGAAAAAGACAGAGATAAAGAAACATGTCAGAACTCGTAATTTCGTAAAGCATCTCACAGCGGAAGGAAATAAAGTACAATATTCAAATATTGCTTTACCTTATTAACAATACTGATAAACCTGTATCTAAAGCAATACCATCTCTGTCATGAACCTAACCTGGAAGTATGTAATGAGGAGGGGTCAGAACATAAGTTCTGTGTGAGTGGACTTAGAATAAACTTTAGTATAATCATACATATACCGTTCAACTACATTTTCTTGGTTATTAGGTTATTAAGAATGTTAGCTCTTTAAGCTGTACTCATGTCCCACTAGTAGGTTAACCTAATACAACGTATATATAGCTACCCCCAACTCGTCAAATCCTTTCCATGTATATATACAGTCCCTTACCGTATGTCGTACGGGCTTCATCATGTAAATAGTGCCACCATTCTCGAAATCGTTTGGACTACAACTCTCGATCTTGCTAGATTCTATGTATCATCTATATCTAATCTAAGGTTTACTATCGAGCGCTTCCTAGATTCACCCAGGATTTACGCTACCCAGGACCCCTGGGGTTTATGCTACCTATTGAACGCTTCTCGGATTTAGGGTTTACGCGACCTAGGTTCAACTAGGGACTATGATACCTATCGAACGATGCCCCCTAGTCTAGGACACACTACAAGGGCGATATATGTTCCTAGACTTTCACCATGTACGTGTCGTGAATCGTTATCGGTTTCTAATTGCACATGTGCTCTATATGTGCAGTCCGAGTCCCATGGTAGGGCAAATCAAGAAACACGGAACTCAGTCAGGAACTTTAAGTTATCTGCCGATGCAGATGCTAAGGTCTGTTTTTATCTGTGTGTGGCAATGGTCTCACTTGACCCCTCCCTCGACTACTGAAAGGCACCCAAGAAAATCAAGAATGAGAACTGTACGCAAGCCCTCTATGCCCTAAAAAACCTATTGGCCAACCTCACCCATAGCTAGATAGCAAATATATGGTCTTTTGGAGTTCTCCGCCTTTCCACTTCACGTGCTCGATTGACTCAAGATGGTAGGTAGACGACGACGTGCTATCACAAGCCTAATCTAGAAATCACCGCCTCAAGCTGGTCCATCCTAGTCTTTAGGTTGCCTTATATTGCAACCAAGGCATACTTTTGGTTCTTCTAACGCAGACCTTAACCTGAGTGAGCCCAGAACGATCATCTGTAACCTCATAGAGAATGCAAAAAGCACCCTCACGTCCCCTCGAAGCCGCATGCTTCGTAACCTAGTTTGTTGGAGTCTTCTTCATGATCCGATGGACGTTCACTCCTCCTTATGTTCTACTTGGCTTTCTAGACTAAGGTTTACTACTTAGTTCTCTTAAGTAAGGTTTACTACTTAGTTTACTGAATCGTTCGTTTTCTTCACTAAGGTTTACAACTTAGTCCTCTTAACTAAGGTTTACAACTTAGTTCTCTTTCTCGTTACTTACTTAGTTCTCTTAACTAAGGTTTATTACTTGGTTCTCTTAACCAAGGTTTGATAATTAGTTTCCTTATTTCGTATTCACCAAGTTACCCTTTCTTATTAATTCAATTTATATTTAACCCACTTAAGACCATTAATAAGCCCACAACATGTTATTTTTCAATTTCATAAATTATTCCCTTTTAGGGTTACAACAACATGTTATACTTAATTCATAGTTAAGTCTGCCTTATCCCACATATATACTGATTAGGAGAATAACCCTCTAAATACCAGCCCTGAAGACCTAAATAAACATCAGACTGGCACCCAGAGATTTACTTAACCCAACCAACATATATCATTCTAATTTACTTCTTTTCCATTCATATAACTTATATCATTTTTAATTTCACATTTCTCCTTCCCAAACCTCTTAATTTAAGTATATCTTTACATATAAATTATCTCATCTTCCTTATCGTTTCCTATAACTTATCTTGTCCCATAAGTTATAATTTTCCACCTGTCTACCTTTCTTGACTTATTCAAGTTTATTCATAATAGGTTTTTTATCATTCTCTATTTCTTGTCATTAATTTTAGATTTGACTTAACCCTTCCATTTACTTAACCCGTTACTTAAACTTTACCCAATTCAATTAACTTATGATACCGTCACGTGTCCCAATTGGTTAAGCATATCGAAATTATATTTCACATGTCACCCGTGTCCCACTTAACCCTCTAACCATAGCCATGTCGCCTACATTTCTTATTATGGTTAGTATTTCTTAATTTATTTATTATGCCGTAACGATGTATAACCTCTCACATTAGACATCCGTTCGTGGCTGCTGGATTTGTCTGGCAGTTCTAGGCAGACTTATACCACCCTCGTGTCATAAATCGTTATGCATCTAGTACTTGCCGTTGACATCTCACATTACATGTCCGCTTGTGGTTGCTGGATTTGCCGGGCGGTTCCGGACAGTCTTACACCACAAATGCGCCTAACCTCGTGTCATAGGCGTTCATTAACAATCTTCTTTCACCCAAATTCATGTCATGTGTTCCATATTTAACTTAATTACAATTCATGTCTATTCTAAGTGTCATAGGCCAATTATAAATTTACAGGCATGCTCATGTTCATTCTAGATATCAAATGTCAATTACCAATTCACAAGCATGTGCACGCTCAAGTTATGCCACTATTGTCAATTTCATGATATGCGTCGAGTTCCATAATTACATAAAAAACATGGTTTGTCCAACATATTCCATTTTTAATTATGTTTCTAGGATCTTAACGGCATATCCAATTTTCAAGTCTCAAATTCAAGCTTTACCCAAAACCCCCAATTTATGTTCATGCTTATAATCCCGTTAATAGGCTATACTTATTATTCCCCTCAATCACATAGTATGTAGATTTGAAATAAATCACCTTTTTCCCAATCCTATCCCAAATTCAATAATTCCAATTAAATTTACATAATTTCATGTTAACATCATAAGTCAGAATTCATGATTATGCGCCATTCACGTTCCCAAATCATATCCAAAGATTCATTATGGATTACGCTCCAAAATTACCAATTTACAAGCTGTATCACAAAGATTTCCCAATATTTGCAATAATAATTGTTATGCCACAATCCCCAATATTTGCAATAATAATTGTTATGCCCCAATCCCAAATTACAGATTATGTTTCTCGATTGCAGAAAATAGATTATACCCAACATTTCCATATTCCAACCGCATTTATGCATAATAAGATTTTTGCCTAGGTTCGAGATAACCTAGATCCAAAAATAAAAAGGGAAAGGAGAATAAAAGGAACAATTATTGTAACATGAATCTTGAATTAAATTAATAACTGGGGAATGATGAGCGATAATAATACTATTATGCAATAAATTTATTATAATTCCACTCACCTTGACAGGATTGGAGAAATAAACAATTTGTCGTTGATGTAGAACGCTGATTTAATCTTCTTATTTGATTATTGGTGAGGAGCATGAATTGTTGATGAAGAAATTTGCTACTCGATTTGATTAAACTTCAAAGTTGATGAAGAGTTTTTCAATTTAATTTAGAGTTTTGGGGCGGCGACCATGTTTGGTTGAAGTTTGGCAGCATGGAGGCGTCAGAAGGAATTGTTTATGAATTAGGGTTAGGTCTTGCTATGTACTTATAGGTGTAGAGAGCGTTTTAGAGCCCTTAGATTGACCTAGAAGCCATCAAATCCATACAACACATTAAAACACTCACAGGTGCTCAAAAATGAACTCGGTCTGCTTCTGGACCGAAATTCTTGTCCCAGGTCGAGATAGGTCGACCTCCCTAAGGGGTAGGTCGATACCATGGTCGATCTCCCCCTTGGGAGGTCGACCTCATGGTTGCCCTGGCCATTTTTTTCCTGTTCTGAGCTGATCGATTTCTGAATTTTTCTTGCATCTTTCGAAGGCCATAACTTATTCATACAAGTCCGATTTTCGCAAACTTGGACTATTCCAAGCAAAATTTTTGAGAAGAACGCAATGGTGATGTCCATTTTACTTAATTCCTGATATTTAAATTAAGTATCCTTATATTATTATCTTCTCCGTTACACACACTGTTATTGAATCAATCTTTCTTTCTCTTTCATGCATTAATTAATTTCCATTATACATCACCATTATTAACCTATCTATGCATATATATATACACACACACACACACATTTTTAGCTATATATAAAAAATGCGGGGTGTTACAAGTTGGGCCTAACGTCATGTCATAGCCCATCTCGTATTTGTGCACTTAGATCTCTCACAGTAGGTTCAACATTAGTGGTTGCTGGATATGCCGGTCGGGTCCGGGCAGACTTCTACCACTAATGGAACCTAACCTCATGTCATAAGTGCAATTGCAATTTCTAACTTAAATTATTAGACATTTTATTCTTATCCAATTCTTACCTAGGTCTTTATAGGTGATTATGCCCCTTTTTCCCCATTTTGAATTATATGTCCAATTCATATAAACATTATTTAAATAATGCCAATTCTGACCTTTTACCCCCGTTTCCTAACTAAAGCATTCACAAATATTTGGCGGCATCTAGGCTAGAAAGTAGCCTAGCCATCAACAGTAAAAGGGAAAGGTGATGGGAAAAATGACAATAGTGATTGTGCTGGCATTAACGTAAAATAGCATGGTGATAGGGTGGACATATAAGTTTAAATTTGATGAAATTTTGGCAGTTAACTAATTCTAACATAACTATGATGTCATAATAAGCAGAATAAGATCTAAATTAACAATTTATATGTCTAACCTGTTTAGATCTAATATGATAGGCATAAGTTGATAAGCTAGATCAAATTAGTAATTTAGATGTCCACATAATTTAGACTCAACAGTTAAAAATAGATATAACACAAATAAGGTAAAGATCCACATCATATAATGTCATAGAAGTTACAATAGATCCGACAAGATAGAGATTTAGATCCAAGTTACAACAATTTAGAATGTCATATGTTCACAATTTACAATGGATCCAGTATAATATAGGTACATGAAAAAATCCAAACCATAGTCATATCACATTTACTTTTAAATGTTTAAATCTAAAAGCAACTAGGAACTCACAGAGTTTGGATTAGAAATTAGAGAAAGAATGGATCTTGAATCTCTAATTGATTTGCTTAAGTTGATAGTTGTAGAAGATAACAGATCCGTCTCAGTTCATACACCGGCAGCATTTGGCCTCCATGATTTCCAATAAAGAAAATAGGAGAAATGGACATGTATTTATAACTACCAGCACCTCTGAAACCGACTGCCATGTTAGCCCTAGGGGTGTCTACATCCGTGTAGGGGGGTCGACCCTGGTGTCGACACCCCTATGGGGGTCAACCCCCTAGAGTAGGAAATTTGCCGCCTTTCAACATTTTTGATTTTTGAACGCTTTTGGATAAGGTTCCGACTCATATCTAACTCATGTGAATATATATATATATATATATATATCTTCTACGCGTATACAAACTTAAAATCCTCATAACTTGTTCATACGGTGTCCGTTTTACGCAAACCAAATGTGTATCTTGCCCAGAATTTCGAGATAGACGCAACAACACAGTCCGTTTCCCTTAATTCTGAATATTAAATTAATTATTATTTAATTTAACCTCTTTTATTGTTGTTAAAAATACGGGGTGTTACATTTCCCCCACTCAAGGATTTCGTCCCCAAAATCTCTAAGTTGAGAAGAATGCATATCCTACCATCCATCATCCAACTACTCATCCATCAATAACTGGCATACGTTGTCCTTAAAGATTTCTAATGCTTATATGATTTGCAAAGGTGTGTGTTTATGTACCAATACTAATGCGAAGATCAGGCGGTATACTGGTTCAGTTAACCTCCTTAATGCAATGTATGTTAGTGCCATGTATCCAATATGTATGAAAATAATTATATAATAACATGTGAGTTCTATATGTGTGCACACTTATTTGTCCAGATGCAACATCCATATGCTAATACATCCATTTCCATCCATAAAAGAAAAGAAAATGCACACAATACATATGCAGTACGAAAGTGGTTGAGCCGATATAGTGCCTAATGTGTGTGTATTTGCATCCACATGCAGTGACTAGCAAACACTTGCATCCATCAAACATAATATGTCTCAAACACATGTTTACATCCATAAGATTCCTATCCAAAGATCGAAAATACTATGGATAGGATATATTGAAATGATAGAAAAAAGCACAAATAATTTTTTTGGAAAAGGAGTTAAGAACATACCCTCTAAAAGAAAAGGGTACGAAGCCTGGATCTTGTCTTCAGTCTCCCAAGTTACATCCTCTGGGTTAGCTCCCCATTGAACCTTTATCAACTTGATCTCTTTATTGCGTTACTTCGTAACTTCTGATCCAAGAATACGGGTAGGATATACTAGGCTCAACAACTTCCGCGGTGTCATGCAAGCACTTCCGCAAATGAGAAACGTGGAAAACATCATGAACGCCGGATATATTTTCTGGAAGCTTTACTTTAGAGGCCATTTGGCCAATCCTCTCGGTTATGGGAAATGGTCCCACAAACTTAGGTGCCAACTTCTCTACCGATTCAAAGCTAACCACATTCCTCAGAGGTGACACTTTGATAAAAACTAAGTCTCCCACTTCGAATTCGATGTTAGTCCTTCTCTTGTTTGCATAGGATTTCTTCCTATCTTGAGCTATCTTCATCCGCCGTCAAATAAGGTCAATCTTCTCGGACGTTTCTATAACCATATCCGGTCCAAGTAATAACCTTTCTATAGATTCCCACTAACAAGTTGGTGATCTATAGGGTCGTCCGTATAATGCTTCGAAGGGTTACATGCCGATGCTAGTTTGATAACTGTTGTTATAGGCAAACTCTACTAAAGAAAGATGCTCTTCCCAAGTCCTTCTGAAGTCTAGTATACACAGCCTTCAAAGATCTTCAAGAATTCTGTTCACCCTCTGCATCTGCCCATCTGTCTAAGGATGATAAGTGGGTCTCAAACACAACTGTGTACCTAATGCTTCTTGCAAGCTCCTCCAAAATTCACTAGTGAAGATGGGGTCACAATCGCTCATGATGCTGGAAGGTACTCCGTGAAGACAAACTATCTCTCGGATATAGATTGCTGCCAACCATGATGTCATCCTCTTACTCTTAACTGGAATAAAGTGAGCACTCTTAGTGAGTCTGTCTACCGCAACCCAGATACTGGTGTTGCCTTTCTTCGATCTAGGGAAACCATCTATGAAATCCATAGAGAGACTCTCCCATTTCAACTGAGAAGCCTCCAAAGGATGAAGCAAACCGCCGTGCTTCTTTTGCTTAGATTTGATTTGCTAACATACCAAACATTGAGAAACAAATTCGGCCACATCTTTCTTCATCCAAACCCAAAAGAAAACCCTCTTCATGTCTCTGTACATTTTATCACTGCCTAGATGAATAGTCATCTTAGAATGGTTGGCTTCTTATAGGACCACATTTATCAAGCTTCCAGTTTGAGGAACAGAATGCCTTCCATCTCGTCGCAACCACCCCTTTATATCTATGGTATGTTGAATGAGGTGACTAGAAGTCTCTCCTTTCGGACCTTATCCATAATGTCTAAAATCTCTAGGTCACCTGGCTGTGAAGCTCCTATCTGATCCATAAGAGTTGGTCGTATCTCCAATGATGCAAACAAGTCAGGAAAAATCTCTATGGAGGGTGTAAAGTCAAAGGTTTATATGAATTCCAAGCTCTTCCTCTCCACAAACAGAAGACTTAAGGCCATCCTCTGCCCAGTTAGTGCATTAGCTACCACATTACCCTTGCCTGGGGTATAAGCAATTTCAAAATCATAAGAAGGTAAGAACTCCATCCACCTTTGTTGCCTTAAATGAAGATCCTTCTATGAGAACGGATACTTAAGAGATTTATGATAGGTGTATAACTCGAACTTCTCTTCAAGTAAATAATGACGCCACATCTTTAGTGCGAATACTATGGTAGCTAGTTCTAGATCATTGGTAGGGTAGTTCTTCTTATGAACTCTCAACTGTCTACCCCCATAACACATTACCTTTCCTTCTTACATCAGAACCGCACCAAGCCGTGTACCACATGCATCAGTGTAAATTGTAAACACTTTGTTCCCATTGGGCAAAGTCAAGACTAGGGCTATTGTAAGATTCCTCTTCAAACATTGGAAAGCAACATCACAATCTATATCCCATGAAAACACCAAGTTCTTCTTCATCGGCCTGGTGAGTGGCCTTGATATCTTTGCGAAGTCCTTAATGAAATTCCTATAATAACCTGCCAACCCAAGAAAGCTTCTCACCTCTATTGCATTTTTAGAAATCTGCCAATCTTGCACCGCAACTACTTTCGTGGGATCCACAACTATCCCTTCTTTGGAGACTATTCCCTAAGAATCTCACCTCCTTTCTCCAAAAATGACATTTGGAGAAATTTTCCTTAAGCTGATGGTTACAGAGAGTTTTTATAACTGCTCTCAAATGCTAGGCATGCTCTTATTCGCTCTTGGAGAAGATCAAAATATCATCAACAATGACTATGACAAATTTATTTAGGAACTCCCGAAACACCCTACTCATCAAATCAACAAAATAGGTGGGTGCATTTGCAAGCCCAAAAGGCATAACTAGCCATCCAAAGAAACCATCTGGAGTCCTAAAAGCGGTCTTATCTATGCTGTCCTCAGCCACCCTCAACTGATGAAACCCCACGGACAAGTCTAACTAAGAGAATACTGAGGCACCAACAAGCTGATCAAATAGATCATCAATCCTTAGGAGTGGGTGACTATTCTTCATAGTGAGTTTATTCAACTCTCTATAGTCGACACAAAAACGAAGCGAAGCATCCACCTTAGTTGTGAATACAACTGGAGCACCCCATTCAGATATGCTTCGTATAGTGAATCCTTTCTCAAGTAGCTCCCCTACTTGCTTACTCAGCTCCCTCCTTTCCTTTGGAGTCATATGGCACATTGGCAATGCAACTGGATTTTCATTGTCCACCAGATATATATGAAAGTCGATCTCGCGCCTCAGAGGTAAACCCCGTAGCTCATCAAAGACATAGAATAATCTCAGACTACTGGAACAGATTGCAGATCATCGATAGACGCATCAAGAGACTCTAGGAAACTAAGCATAACAGACCCTTGGGGGCCACAAGAAATCTCGAGGGTCCTCCCATGACAAGTCAGAAGCCTAACGACCCTCCTCTCATAATCCAGAATGGCACCATACGTGGTAAGCCAATCCATTCCTAGAATCAACCCATAGCCCATAAACCCGAGCACATATGTGTCACATTCAAACTCGATGCCTAACACAGATATCCTCAAACCCGGACAAATCATAGATAAATGAGCTGAACCACCAATGGGGTTTGGGACAACAATATGATCCACTACCATACTAGTAATTAAGTGCAGAGATTCAACCACATAAATAGATATAAATGAATGTGAAGCGCCAAAATCAAAAAGTGTTCTAATTGGATGGTTTGAAAGAGAAATTAAACCTTCCACAGAAATTTTTCTACCTCTATCAGGAGCACTGATCGCGAGAGCATGCATTTTCCCTCCATAAGTTCCTACCCTTTGACTTTATCCATGTGATTCCTGTTTCTTCGGGCACTCCCTAGCAAAGTGCCCGACCTCTCCCCAGTTGGGGCAGGTGTTCTTCCTTCTTTTACAGTCTTTTATCAAGTGACCCTCTTTCCCGTAACTGTGACACTTCCTTTTCTCCTTACCCTTGTCATTCTTTCTTCCTTTCTTATGTTGCTGCTGTTGTTGTCCCTTCTTAGGCCACACTGTAACACCCCACCTCTTTTAAGGTCACTCACAAAGGGAATGCCTTAACTTTGGTGGAGTATTTTAGTAAACAGAACAGAAACTTACAAGACAGATAAAACAATACTTGAAAAAAATTTATAACTTTATTAAAACAGAAACCGAAATAAGCTTGGTTACATCCTTTCAAATCACAATATCAGAATTCAAGTACAAAATATCATTCTTGTACAAAAGCCTTCAGAATGCATAGTTTAAAATCATAATCCCCACAGAAGAAGACAAGCCATACTTTAAGCACTTCAAGCGGAAGAAATCTGGATCGAGCTAGAGTACTCCCTTCTACAAAACCTGGGGGGGAAGGGAACGGAAGAAAGGAGGCGAAACAACAAGGGTTAGACAAAAAGTCTGGCAAGTCCAGTGATTTTCAGTTATGAACAGATAATAATAACATGACATGAAAATAAAACTGGATGAGAGATAACAGTAACAGGTGTAGCGGATATTACAGAAGAACAGAATGACATAAGCTATTTCTTTACACTTCTCTGCAATAATACTAGTATAACAGAATTAGGTTTCACCCTAATGTCTAAACTGAAACAGAAACGGGTACAGAATAATTTCCATAGAAGAGAGTGCTAGTAGTGGGCCTTTACCATCAGAACAGAAACAGACAGAAGCAGAAACAGATTAATCCCTACGGAAACAGAATGTAGAATTAGGTGTACACTAGTAATGGGCCTTTACCACCCCAACAGATGGTACCACGCAGAAACAGACAGGTGTTACCACCCAACAGAAATAGACGGTACCAACAGAAACAGACAGAACTAATTGTACCATAAAACCCAAACCTAAGCGATCGGCTCCCTAATACATAAATACCCTGTGTCGGCCCCACAGTAGGGTGTATCACTCCCTAAAGTGACAACCAATTGGCACAGACCTATTTACAGATGTCACGGCGTCTTACATCCTCAGAGGCAGACCGGGATCCATGCACGCACATGACCCAGTTGGAACACACCAGCAACACCCCTCGCCATTATCAGAATGAACCGCTTATAATTAGTTCAGTAAGCGTGCCCGGACACTACCTACTGTTGGGTCAAAGTTTTGATACCAGAAAGGGTTACTGACTAATATGGGTCCCAAACAACAGATGACACAAGTAAATTCCCTCCTAACCTTGTGTCCCTAGACTAACAGATTTCAGATTAACTTGTTTACAAGTTCAGACAAACAGAGATCAGATTTACTAGTTCACAGATCAGAAAATCAAACCAACAAGTTTTCAGACTAATGGATCAGATGTACAGATTTAATAGAATTTCAGATTTGTCTAACTTTGTATTAGGCCTACAGATTCATGAACGAGTTTATTATATATATTAGTCCAGTTGGTTTAACCCTATCCACCCAACACGTTTTGGACATCATTTTTATCTCAGATTTGCATTAATTAATTATTAATGCACAGACCTCTCACATTAGGTCGCTAGCTTGTGGCCGTTGGATGGGCTGGGCGGTTCCGGGCAGACTTCTGCCATAAGCCAGACCTAACCTCGTGTCTAAGCATATTATGACTAACTTCTCACATTAGATTCTATTGTTTGCGGCCACTGGATGTGCCGGGCGGTTCCGGGCAGGATTACGCCGCAAACTCATTCAAACCTCGAGTTAGCCATGTTTATCTTTGCGGCCAATTAATTAATAATTTACCATTTATGCCCACGCCTAATATACATGTCAATTATTCATAGCTAATTCAGATTATGTCAAAAACAGCCTGAATATATCAACTTAGCAGATAACAGATTTTCGCAGATTAGGCGACTTAACGGATTCAGCAGATTAAGTAATTTAGCAGATTTAGCATATAACAGATTTGGCATTTTCAACAGACTTAACAGATGACAAATTTGGCAGATGAACAGATCTAGCAGACTAGGCAGTAGAGCAGAACTAGCAGATTAAGCAATATAACGGAACTAACAGATTAGACAATATAACAGAACTAGTAGATTAGGCAAATATAGCAGAACTAGCAAATTAGGCAAATATAACAGATTTAATCATTCCTTAAAATTTCATAAACATATCTTACCTAATTATAAATTTGGCCTAACTTTGCATGCCTAAATAGTTGTCATGATTCACACTATGATCATATACCCCACATTTGCATTGAATTTACATGTCACGGATTATGGTCATAATTTACATGTCTCAATTTAGTTCAACTTGCCTAGTACAAAAGATTCACATATAAATTATACCAAATATAGCCTTCGATTTCAATGCATGTCATATATTCCAAAATCTCCCACTTAGTTGTTATTCACATTTGATAGTTATCAAATCTTAATATAGATCTTCACACCTAAGTCATATTCTCTTTCAAATCCTGAATTGTTATATAAACAATATGCCCAACAATCTAGTTATAACAGATCTTAATTCAAAATATGCGTTATATCCAATGTCTCAAGTCACATGTTAACATACCATGGTTCCTCTTCTTCCAATTCACAGAATATGCATAGATCTAAATCTAGTTTACAACCTATGTCCTTTTTCTTAAATCAGTCATAGATTAGCCATGTCCAATTATGCCACATTCATTATTTGTCCCAAACATTTTAGCGTTCGTGCGTTAATCTCTTAGGAGATTGGCGCAGGCTCGTAGTAGCATGGCTATAGAACAGAAAGAAGAAGAGATACAGAATAAAACAGATCAGAACAGAACATACACAATCTCAAATTCAGATTTACAATCATGTCACAATTATGATTAAAGTTTATATCGGAAAATAACTGCACTTGCCTTGATTGGATTCTAAAAGAAAGATAGTTGTAGCGACGTTAGTTGATCTTCTTTAACCATTGTTGAAGTTTCAAGCTTGAATTGAGTTGCTTAGGTTGATGTTTATTAGCTTCTAGTTTTGATTCCAGCAGAGTAGCGACGCCATTTTTATTTTTATTTAGAACAGAGGCAGAGTTGAAGCAGAATAGAATTGTGTGTAGAGAAGGCTAGGTTTGGGGCTGTTTAAATAGGTTTAGGCAGACGAATCTTGGCAGAAAACGAGACCAGATACATAAGAATGCACCCAGGCCCAAAACCAGGTTCGGGGACCAGGTCGAGCCCTAGGTCGACTGCCCAGTCCACCTGGTCGGGGGGGGGGGGTCGACTGCCCAGTCGACTCCCCAGTCCACCTGGATACTGGTCGGGAAATTTCCCGCCCAGTCCGTTAATTCGAAATTTGAATTCGAATTCGAGCTGTTTTGAACTCTGAAAGTTCCTGAAACTTTGGAGGGCCATAACTTGGTCATACGGACTCCGATTCTCGCAAACTCGGACTCGTTTTCAAGCAGAATTTTGAGATGAACGCAATGGCGCAACCCGCTTTCCCTGATTCTTTTTTTATATTTAAATTACACTTAGATTTGTAATTCTTAAGTTCACAGAAAATATGGGGTGTTACATTCTCCCCTCCTTAAAGGATTTCGTCCCCGAAATCTTCAAGTTAAGAAGAATGTGTCCTACCATCCAACATCCATCTACTCAATCATCCATCACTGGCGTCCATTGTCCTTAGAAAGTTATAATGTTGTATGAACATATGCAAAAGTGTGTGTATATGTTCCTTATCTAATGCAAAGATCAGGCGGTCCACTGATTTAGTTGACCTCCTTAATGCGAATTATGCCAGTGCCATGAGTCCAACATGTATGCAATTTTCCTACTCGATACATATCATTTCTATATGAGTGCACAACCATTCAGTCATATGCAACATCCATGTGCTGAGTCAATCATTTTGCATCCACAAAAATTGAAAATGCTCACACATCCATATGCAGTATGAGAGTGTTTTCGAGCCGATCTAGTGCCTAGTGTGTGTATATGCATCCACGAGCAACCACTAGCAACCACTTGCATCCACTTGCAACCATCAAACATAACATGTCTCAAAAACATGTTTAAACTCATTAGTTTCTACCTAAAGTTCGAAGCTTCGATCGATAGGATACAGTCGAATGACGAAAGCGAGTAAAGATAAAACATAAACTTGGTTCCCATTAGACATGGGTCCTAAGTATCTTCCCCGAAGACCGAAACCAACATCAAATTGACACCTAGAGGATTACCCTCTTTAGATAATGTCAAAACTGGAAATCTTAACCTTATCGGGAATATTCAGATATTTACAGATTACTGGTACAGATCAGGTTACTGAACTAAGCATGATAAAACCCAGAATGTATGCGTCCTACTTGACGCCTAACACAGATATCTCTCAAACCCCAATCTATCACAAACAGATTAGTCATAACCCTTATGGGTTTGAGTCTACAGCGGAATTAGAAACAATACTAGTATTAAAGTGCAGAGTATCGATTACAGAATTAAAATGCCAGAATCAGAAAGAGTTTTAACTCAACAATCAGATAAGAAACTTAAGCCTTCTACTCAAATTTTCTTATTTCTACCCTATCTACCAGTCCCTTGAGCATTCGCCTGTCCTCCAGAAGTGGGTTCTACCCTCTGCCCTTGCCCTCGTTTCTTCGGGCCGTCCCTAGTGAAGTGTCCCATCTCACCACAGTTGAAGCAAGTGCCCTTCCTTTTTCTGCAACCCTTGTTCAGATGAGTCGAGCTTCCACAAGTAAAGCACTTTTTCCCCTTCTTATCTTCATACTTCTCATCCTTCTTTTGTGTTTCCTTTTTGGGCCATGCTTTCTTATTCTGTGGTTCTTCCTTCTTTGACTCTTTCGGGCCCTTGTCTTCCTCGTGCAGTAGTGCCATATCCACCAATTTCTCGTAAGTCACTCCCATGGGTACATGGGTCATGGCTAGGCTGTGCAGTGGCTCGTTCAATCCTTTAACAAAGCGGAGAGCCTTTTTATGCTGAGTGTTGACTAATTCCAATCCGAACATAGCCAGTTGGTTGAACTGGTTGACGTATTCCTTGACCTTCATACTTCCTTGCTTAAGAGATAAGAACTTTTCCAGTTGTAGACTTCGTTCAGCTTGCGAGAGGAATTTTGTCTCAAACCTTGTTCTGAAATCCATCCATGTTTCAACTGGCCTCTCGGCGTTAGTGACTTCCCACCAATAGGAAGCTTCGTCTTTGAGCAGCCATACCGCCAACTGTACCTTCTGCCTATCGTCCACCTCGAAGATAACGAATAGATCCTCAGTTTCTTTGAGACAGTTCCTTGCTTCTACGAATGATTCAGTTCCCTTGAAATCCTTCCCACCCATGGCCCTAAAATCTCTACAGATCTTTGAGAAAGAAATTGCACGAGGAGGGGGTGGAGGAGGGGGATCATTTGATGGACCTGCGGCTGCGGTCCTAGCCTCAAGATATTGACGAAACCAACCGGGGACATGAACACCCTCTGGTATCTCAGATGCTTCAGAAATGCTGAAACGAAAAAGGAAAGATTCAATTACAAAAAGGACTGAAGGAAAAGTATATGGCTCTTGGGGATTATGTTTTTCAAAATAAGCTTTATTTTTGAAAATACTTCCTTTCAAAACCTTTTTGAAAATAGTTTTCAAAAACTTTACCCAATCTGGTAACCTTCGGCTCTGATACCAAGTGTAACACCACACCTCCGTTAAGGTCACCCACAAAGGGAATGCCTTAACTTTGGTGGAGTATTTTAGTAAACAGAACAGAAACTTACAAGACAGATAAAACAGTACTTGAAAAAAATTTATAACTTTATTACAACAGAAACCGAAATAAGCTTGGTTACATCCTTTCAAATCACAATATCAGAATTCAAGTACAAAATATCAGTCTTGTACACAAGACTTCAGAATGCATAGTTTAAAATCATAATCCCCACAGAAGAAGACAAGCCATACTTTAAGCACTTCAAGCGGAAGAAATTTGGATCGAGCTTGAGTAGTCCCTTCTACAAAACTTGGGGGGGAACGGAAGAAAGGAGGCGAAACAACAAGGGTCAGACAAAAAGTCTGGCAAGTCCTGTGATTTTCAGTTATGAACAGATAATAATAACATGACATGAGAATAAAACTGGATGAGAGATAACAGTAACAGGTGTAGCGGATATTACAGAAGAACAGAATGACATAAGCTATTTCTTTACACTTCTCTGCACTAATACTAGTATAACAGAATTAGGTGTCACCCTAATGTCTAAACTGAAATAGAAACGGTACAAAATAATTTCCACAGAAGAGAGTGCTAGTAATGGGCCTTTACCACCCGAACAGAAACAGACAGAAGCAGAAACAGATTAATCCCTACGGAAATAGAATGTAGAACTAGGTGTACACTTGTAATGGGCCTTTACCACCCCAACAGATGGTACCATGCAGAAACAGACAGGTGTTACCACCCAACAGAAACAGACGGTACCAACAGAAACAGACAGAACTAAGTGTACCCTAAAACCCTACCCCAAACGATCGGCTCCCTAATACATAAATACCCTGTGTCGGCCCCACAGTAGGGTGTATCACTCCCTAAAGTGACAACCAATTGGCACAGACCTATTTACAGATGTCACGGCGTCTTACATCCTCAGAGGCAGACCGGGATCCATGCACGCACATAACCCGGTTGGAATGCACCATCAACACCCCTCGCCATTATCAGAATGAACCGCTTATAATTAGTTCAGTAAGTGTGCCCGGACCCTACCTACTGTTGGGTCAAAGTTTTGATACCAGAAAGGGTTACTGACTAATATGGGTCCCAAACAACAGATGACACAAGTAAATTCCCTCCTAACCTTGTGTCTCCAGACTAACAGATTTCAGATTAACTTGTTTACAAGTTCAGGCATACAGAGATCAGATTTACTAGTTCACAGATCAGAAAATCAAACCAACAAGTTTTCAGACTAATGGATCAGATGTACAGATTTAACAGAATTTCAGATTTGTCTAACTTTGTATTGGGCTTATAGATTCATAAACAGGTTTATTATATATATTAGTCCAGTTGGTTTAACCCTATCCACCCAACATGTTTTGGACATCATTTTTATCTCAGATTTGCATTAATTAATTATTAATGCACAGACCTCTCACATTAGGTCGCTAGCTTGTGGCCGCTGGATGGGCCGGGCGGTTCCGGGCAGACTTCTGCCACAAGCCAGACCTAACCTCGTGTATAAGCATATTATGACTAACTTCTCACATTAGAACTTATTTTTTGTGGCCACTGGATGTGCCGGGCGGTTCTGGGCAGGATTACGCCGCAAACTCATTCTAACCTCGAGTTAGCATGTTTATCTTTGCGGCCAATTAATTAATAATTTACCATTTATGCCCACGCCTAATATACATGTCAATTATTCATAGCTAATTCATATTATGTCAATAACAGATTGAATATATCAACTTAGCAGATAACAGATTTTCGCAGATTAGGCGACTTAATGGATTCAGCAGATTAAGTAATTTAGCAGATTTAGCATATAACCGATTTGGAATTTTCAGCAGACTTAGCAGATGACAGATTTGGCAGATGAACAGATCTAGCAGACTAGGTAGTGGAGCAGAACTAGCAGATTAAGCAATATAACAGAACTAGCAGATTAGGTAATATAACAGAACTAGTAGATTAGGCAAATATAGCAGAACTAGAAAATTAGGAAAATATAACAGATTTAATCATTCCTTTAAAGTTTCACAAACATATCTTGCCTAATTATAAATTTGGCCTAAGTTTGTATGCCTAAATAGTTGTCATGATTCACACTATGATCATATACCCCACGTTTGCATTGAATTTACATGTCACAGATCATGGTCATAATTTACATGTCCCAATTTATTTCAACTTGCCTAGTACAAAAGATTCACATATAAATTATACCAAATATAGCCATCGATTTCAATGCATGTCATATATTCAAAAATCTCCCACTTAGGTGTTATTCACATTTGATAGTTATCAAATCTTAATATAGATCTTCACACCTAAGTCATATTCTCTTTCAAATCCTGAATTGTTATATAAACAATATGCCCAACAATCGAGTTATAACAGATCTTAATTCAAAATATGCGTTATATCCAATGTCTCAAGTCACATGTTAACATACCATGGTTCCTCTTCTTCCAATTCACAGAATATGCATAGATCTAAATCTAGTTTACAACCTATGTCCTTTTTCTTAAATCAGTCACAGATTAGCCATGTCCAATTATGCCACATTCATTATTTGTCCCAAACATTTTAGCGTTCGTGCGTTAATCTCTTAGGAGATTGGCACAGGCTCGTAGTAGCCTGGCTATAGAACAGAAAGAAGAAGAGATACAGAATAAAATAGATCAAAACAGAACATATACAATCTCAAATTCAGATTTACAATCATGTCACAATTATGATTAAAGTTTATATCGGAAAATAACTGCACTTGCCTTGATTGGATTCTAAAAGAAAGATAGTTGTAGCGACGTTAGTTGATCTTCTTTAACTGTTGTTGAAGTTTCAAGCTTGAATTGAGTTGCTTAGGTTGATGTTGATTAGCTTCTAGTTTTGATTCCAGCAGAGTAGCGATGCCATTTTTATTTTTATTTAGAACAGAGGCAGAGTAGAAGCAGAATAGAATTGTGTGTAGAGAAGGCTAGGTTTGGGGCTGTTTAAATAGGTTTAGGCAGACGAATCTAGGCAGAAAACGAGACTAGATACATAAGAATGCACCCACGCCCAAAACCAGGTTCGGGGACCAGGTCGACCCCCAGGTCGACTGCCCAGTCGACCTGGTCGGGGGGGAGGGGGTCGACTGCCCAGTCGACTCCCCAGTCGACCTGGGTACTGGGCGGGAAATTTCCCGCCCAGTCTGTTTTGGGTTTTGAATTCGAAATTTGAATCGAATTCGAGTTATTTTGAACTCTGAAAATTCCTGAAACTTTGGAGGGCCATAACTTGGTCATACGGACTCAAATTCTTGCAAACTCGGACTCGTTTTCAAGCAAAATTTCGAGACGAATGCAATGGCACAACCCGCTTTCCCTGATTCTTATTTTATATTTTAATTACACTTAGATTTGTAATTCTTAAGTTCACAGAAAATACGGGGTGCTACACACACCTTCTTATTTTGCGTTATTTCCTCAACCTTAACCTCCTTCTTTTCCGCTTTCTCTTCCTCATAAATCAAGGCCATATAACAAGTCTTTCAAAAGTGGATCCCGTTGGAATATGGGACATGGCTAACCCACGAAGGGGTTCATTTAGCCCTTTAGCAAAACACAAAGCCTTATTATGCGGCGTGTCTACTAGTTCCAGTCGAAATCTTTCCAATTGGTTAAATTTGTTTACATACTCTTTAGCTGTCAAGTTTCCTTATTTGAGTGCTGAAAACCTATCCATCTGCAAGCACTTCTCAGCTTGGGAAAGGAATTTCATCTCAAATCTCTATCTAAAGTCATCCCAAGTTTCCACTGGACGGCCTGCTTGGGTTACCTCCAACCAAAATGAAGCTTTGTCCTTCAATAGCCAAGCAGCTAACTCAATCTTTCTTCAATCCTCTACTTCAAAGATTATAAACAAGTCCTCGGTCTCCTTGAGCTATTTCCTAGCTTCCACAAACATCTTGGTTCCATGGAACGACTTCCCTCCTATAGCACGGAAATCTTTGTAGATCTTTGAGAAGTTGTCCGCCGGAGGAGGAGGAAGAACGACGTGTGCAGCTGGGGGAGGAACGTTTCCTTGGCCTTCGGTAGGTGCCATGGCCTTCAGATACCTATTTAACCATCCTGGTATCGTAACGCCCTCTGGAATGTTGGGTTCCCCAGACATGCTAAAAAAGAAAATGAAAGAGATTCAGACAAGGGATCGAAAGATATTACTTATGACTTTTGGGGGAATGTGTTTAAAAATAGACTTTTCTTTTTGAAAATACTTTCTTTTTAAAACCTTATTGAAAATAGCTTTCAAAAACTTTTATCTAATCTAGTAACCTTCAGCTCTGTTACTAAATGTGACACCCCATGTCCATGAATGCCACTAACAAAGGGAATGCATTAAATTTCGTGAAGCGTTAGCAAATAGAACAGAAATATTACAAGACAGACATATAAATAATAGCGGAATAAAAACTTTATTTATCATAAGATATTGTGGTCCCAAAACATCACATGTCTGAAACACAAAAGCCCATGACAACATAAAAGCTACTGTATTGTACTTCAAAAATATGAGAGTACATAAAAGAAATAAAATTCCCCAAAACAAAATATAGCCATAGAAACAAGGATTGGAGCATGAGCCATACATATCAGCAGCTCCAGCAAAAGTAAGCAGAATCATGGTCAAGCCTAAGAGTCCCCGCCCTGAGAACCGGCGGGAAATGGAAGAAGGAGAAACAAAAAGGGCCAGGCATAAAGTCTGGCGAGTCTAGTTACTATTAGCAAGTAAATAAATAAAAGTAGCATAATAGGCATATAAAGTGTATAAGAGAGATTAATATATAAAAGACAGGTGTGACAAGGTAGACGGGATAAGGTGTATACGCTTCCTTAATGATTACTCTGCACTATTACTAGTATAACTTGAATGAGATGATCCCTTCCACTATAAGGTGGTAGAATTAGGCATACGTCCAAATGTATCCTAACTACTACCCTAATCGATCGGCTCTTTAATCCACGTAGATACTCTATGCCGACCCACCGTAGGATGTATCATGTCCTAAGGTAGCAACCCCTCGATGTTATGCATAGCCCCATATCTAAAGGTGTCAGGGTCATCTTATCCCCTTCTGCCTGGCTCATTGTCTATGTATACCACAAGGTGTCCTTAATTACATAACCTTATCATTTCCACTAGTTATGTTTACCCTAAAAGGTGTCTTTAATTACATAATTTTATTATTCTCACCGGTCATGTATACCACTAGGTGTCTTTAATTTCATAACCTTATCGGGTGAAGTTTGTGGGCCTATATGTAAATATTACCCACCCCCTCAGACTTGCTTAACCCACCCATTGTCCAACCAATTTTACTTAACCCTAACTTTAGTTCATAATCATACAATCCCTATGGATTATATTAGGTTAAGTAGTCCAATTTATTACCATGTCCGTTTATGGTTTATATTGGGTTAGACCTCCCACATTTGGCCTACAACTTGTGGATGTTGGATATGCCAGTCTGGTCCTGGCAGACTTCTCTCACAAGTTGGGCCTAACCTCGTGTCATAGCCCATCTCGTATTTGCGCAATTAGACCTCTAACATTAGGTTCAACATTAGTGGTTGTTGGATATGCTGGTCGGGTCCGAGCAGACTTACACCACTAATGCAACCTAACCTCGTGTCATATGTGCAATTACGATTTCTAATTGTAATTATTAGACATTTCATTCTTATCCCATTCTTACCTATGTCTTTATAGGTGATTATGCCCCTTTTTCCCCATTTTGAATTATATTTCCATGTAACCCCCCGAATTATTAACGACACTGAAAGAGGATAAATTAAATAATAATTAGTTTAATATTCAGAATTAAGGAAAACGGACCGGGCCATCGCGTCTCGAAATTCTGGTCAGGATAGTCATTTGGTTTGCATAAAACAGACACAATATAAAGAATTTATGAGGGTTTTAAGTTTGTATACACGTAGAAAGAGCATATATACACATATGAGTCACGTATGAGTCAGATATGAGTCAGACCCTATCCAGAACAGTTCGAAAATCAAAAAATTCGTTAAGGCAGCTAATTTCCCGCTCTAGGGGATCGACCCCGCTAGAGGGGTGTCGACACCCAACTTAAGGGGTGTCGACTTATGGGTCGACTGACCCACACTAGTCTCGACACCCCTAGGGCTGAGGTGGCAGTCGGCTTCAGAGGTTCCGACAGCTATAAATATGTGTCTAATTCTCCTATTTCTTCATTGGAAATTATGGGAGCCATATGCTGCTGGTGTGCAAACTGAGACGTATTTGTTTTCTTTAACAACATACAACATTCAACATTCAACTTTGCAAATCAAACCCAGAAATTCAAGATCCATTCTTTCTCTATTCTCTAAACCTAACGCTGTGAGTTTCTAGTTGCTTTTATGTATAGAAAAATAAAAGTGAATTATGAAAGACTGTGAATTGGATATGATGTAAACTATGAATCAATGCTATTGTTAAACCTTATACTATGTCATGATAGATCCATTTCTCTAGATCTAGTGCAATTGTTGTTATTCTATTATGTTACCTATGTGGATCTTGAATCGTAACTATGTTGTGGTGAATGTAAATCTGTTAATTTGGACAGTTGCAACATTGGTTAGATCTAACTCTTTATGTAAATCACCTTTCATTTTTCATATTGCGATCAACTTAGATATGTTGTAAGTTGGACATGTGAACCCATATTTAGATCTAAACATGCTATTATGTCATTCTAATGGTGCTAGATCTAATTTAACCTCTAGATCTGAATTATGTGATCTAATTTATCACCTTGTGTTATCATGTTAGATCTAAACCAATTGGACATCTAAACTGCTAATTTAGATCTTACTATGCTTATTATGACATAATAGTGCTTATTGTGACATAATAGTTATATTGGATGCCACTAATTCATCAGTTTTATGTCCACCTTATTATGATGTTAATTACATGCCCATGCCAGTATGTATGTTCACCTTATCATCGTGCTAGTTTTTGTTTATGCCAAGATGATCACTTGGTTATATTCCCATTATTTTCCCTATTATCGTTTGTGACTAGGCAATTGACTAGCCTAGGCATGCCACCTATTTATGAGTGCGCTAGTTAGGAAACGGGGGAAAAATGTTAATATTGGCATAATTTGAATATGAACATTTTTGGACATATAATTCAAATTATTGGGTAAAATGGGTATTAGCACCTATAAAAGAAAAGGATTAATTAATTAAAAATGGAATGTCTAGTAATTACAACTAGGAATTGAAATTGTACTTATGACACGAGGTTAAGTTGCATTAGTGGTTGAAGTCTGCCCGGACCCAACTGGCTTATCCAGCAGCCACTATTGCTGAACCTAATATGGGAGGTCTAAGTACGCAAATACGAATTGAGCTAGGACACGAGGTTAGGCCCAACTACAGAATAATTCTGCCCATACCTGACCGGCATATCCATCATCCACATGTTGTAGGCCTAATGTGGGAGGTCTAGCCCATTATAAAACATAAATGGACATGGTAATGAATTGGATTACTTACCCAAATCAAATCCATAGGGATTGTATGATTATGAAATAAGGATAGGGTTAAGTAAATTGATTGGAATAGTGGATGAGTTAAGTAAATCTGGAGGGGTGGATAATATTCACATATAGGCCCGAAACCTTAGCCCGATAAGGTTATGTAATTAAAGATACCTAGTGGTATACATAACCAGAGGAAATAATAAAGTTATGTAATTAAATACATCTTTTAGGGTAAGCATAACTAGTATAGGGCTATGTAATTAAAGACACCTAGTGTTATGCATAGCCAGTGAAAATCCTAGTGGGGGATGCAAGACAAAGGGGAGAGCTTGTATCATATTGTGTGGGACTCATTTCAGTCGATAAACCGGAGTAAGTATCAAATAAAATACTCCGTACTAGACGGAGAGGGGACACGCTTACCGACTGATTGTAAGAGATCCAAACATGGAGGACATTGTGGAAGGCGCAAATCGATCGGGCCATGTGCGTGCATAAGACGGGCAGAGGGGGATAAGACGACCGTGACACCAGTAGATATGGGGTTGTGCATATTAGTAAGGGGTTGCCATGTAGGACATGATACATCCTACTGTAGGGCTGGCACAGTGTATCTACGGAGTAGGGAGCCGATCGATTAGGGTATTGGTTAGGGTATATTTGGATATATGCCCTATGTCTACTGCCTTATTGTGGAAGGAATCATCTCATTCTGGTTATACTAGTAATAGTGAAGATTGATCACTAGAGAAATGTATACACCTTACCCTGTCTACCTTGTCACACCTGCCATTTATGTAGTGATCTCTCTTATCCACTTTATATGTCTATCATGGCACCTTTATTTACTTACTGGGTAAAAGTAACTAGACTCGCCAGACTTTATGTCTGACCCTTTTGTTTCTCCTTCTTTCTTCCGTTCCCCCCACCAAGGTTCTCAGGGAGGAAACACTCAGGCTTAGTCAGGACTCAGATACCAGCTTGCTAGGAGCTACTTCTGAAATATGACTTAAGTTCTTGTCTCTACTATGGCTTAACTCTTTCAATTGGGGAATTATTTTTTATATTCTTATGTACTCCGATGATGCAAGACACAAGTTATTTTATTGTAATGGTTTTTGTGACTTATGGTATTGCAGATCACGGTATTATGATTTATGTTTGAAATAAAAATTTAAATTTTCGCTGCTATTTTATTTATATCTGTCTTGTAATTATTCTATGTCTGTTTACCTATAACGCTTCACGAAACTTAATGCATTTCCTTAGTGAGTGACATTAACGGACGTGGGGTGTCACACTTGTTATCAGAGCTGAAGGTTACCAGATTAGATTAAAAAAATTGAAAATTATTTTCAAAAGGGTTTTAAAAGAAAACATTTTCATAAAGAAAGGTCTGTTTTGAAAAACATTTCCCAAAAAGCCATATGTAGTATCCTTCGGTCCTTTATCTAAATTTCCTCCTTATTCCTTTTTCAGCATGTCTGGGAAACAAAACATTCCGAATATCCCAGAGGGCATCACAATACCCGGATGGGTCCGTAGATATTTGGAGGCAACGGCGCCGGCTGGCCAAGGAAATGTTCCTCCCCCAGCTACACCATTCATTCCTCCACCTCCCCCTCCAAAAGCAGATAACTTCGTCAAGATCTGCAAGGGCTTCCGTGCTATAGGAGGGAAGCCATTCCATGGGAACGAGACATTCGTAGAAGCTCGGAATTGGCACAAGGAGACCGAGGACTTATTCATAATTTTTGAAGTAGAGGATAGAAGGAAGGTCCAGTTAGCCGCTGGCTACTTAAGGACAAAGCCTCATTTTAGTGGGAAGTCACTCAAGCTGAACGTCTGGTGGAAAGTTGGGAAGATTTTAGATAGAGGTTCGAAATGAAATTTCTTTCCCAAGCTGAAAGCATCATACAGATGGAGAGATTCTTAGCACTCAAACAAGGAAATTTGACGGTAAAAGAGTATGTGAATAAATTCAACCAGCTAGCAAGGTTCAGTTTAAAGTTGATGGATATGGTGCACAAAAGGACTTTGCGGTTTGCTAAAGGGCTAAATGAGCCTCTGCATGGTTTAGCCTTGTCCCATATTCCAATGGGGCTACTTTTGAAAAGCTTGTTGGTATGGCCCTAATGCATGATAAAGAATAGGGAGAAAAAAGGGTTGAGTAGACATCGCAAAATAGGAAGGTGTGGCCCAAGAAGGGGAAGCAGCAACAGCAGCAACAACAGAAGAAAAGAGGGGAAAATGATAAAGGAAAAGATAAGAGAAAATGTCACCATAGTGGGAAGGAAGGTCATCTGGTTAAAGATTGTAAGCAAAGGAAGAACTCTTGCTACCACTATGGAGAGGCTGGACACTTTGCTAAAGAGAGCCCGAAGAAACAGGGATCACAGTGACAGGGTCAAAGGACAGGGACTTCTGGAGGGTAGGTGCATGCTCTCGCGATCAGTGCTCCTGATAGAGGTAGAAAAATTTCTGTGGAAGGTTTAATTTCTCTTTCAAACCATCATATTAGAACACTTTTTAATTCTGGTGCCTCACATTCATTTATGTCCAATTCTGTAGTTGAATCTTTGCACTTAATTACTTGTATGGTAGTGGATCCCATAGTTGTTTCAAACCCCATTGTTGGTTCAGCTCATTTATGTATGATTTGTCGGGGTTTGAAAATATCTGTGTTAGGTGTCGAGTTTGAATGCGAAACGTATATGCTCAGGTTTATGGGCTATGGGTTGATTCTAGGAATGGATTTGCTTACCATGTATGGTGCCATTCTGGATTGTAAGAAGAGGATTGTTAGGCTTCTGACTTGTCATGGGAGAACCCACGAGATTTCGTGTGACCCACAAGGGTCGGTTATGCTTAGTTTCCTAAAGTCTCTTGATGCACCTATCGACGATCAGCAATCTGTTCCAGTAGTCTTGGATTTTTTCCAATGTTTTTGATGAGGTTCGGGGTTTACCTCTAAGGTGAGAGAACGACTTTTGTACATATTTGGTGTATAATGCAAAGCCAGTTGCATTGCCAGTACGCCACATGGCTCCGAGGGAAAGGAGGGAGCTGAGTAAGGAAGTAGGGGAGCTACTTGAGACAGGGTTTATCAGACGAAGCATATCTGAATGGGGTGCTCCAGTAGTATTCGCAACCATGGAGGATGGTTCACTTCATTTGTGTGTTGATTATAGAGAGCTGAATAAACTCACTAAGAAGAATAGGCACCCGCTTCCGAGGATTAATGATTTAAATTATCAGCTTTTTGGTGCCTTGGTATTTTCCCAGTTAGACTTGGCCATAGGGTTCCATCAGTTAAGGGTTGCTGAGAACATCATAGATAAGACTGCCTTTAGGACTCTGGACGGTTTCTTTGAATGGCTAGTTATACCTTTTGGGCTGAAGAATGCACCCGCCTATTTTGTCGATCTGAAGAGTAGGGTATTTCGGGAGTTCCTAAATAAATTTGTTGTAGTCTTTGTCGATGATATTTTGATATTCTCCAAAAGTGAAGAAGAGGATGCCCAACATTTGAGAGAAGTTTTGAAAACTTTCCGTGACCATCAGTTTAAAGCAAAATTCTCCAAATGCCATTTTTATAGGGAAGAGATGAGATTCTTAGGGCATGCAGTCTCCAAAGAAGGGATAGTTGTAGATCTTTCGAAGGTGGTTGCAGTGCAAAATTGGTAGATTCCTAAAAATTCAACCGAGGTGAAAAGCTTTCTTGGGTTAGTAGGTTACTATAGGAAGTTCATTAAGGACTTCGCAAAGATATCAGCCCCACTCACCAGACCGACGAAGAAGAACTTGGCATTTTCATGGGATATAGACTGTGACGTTGCTTTCCAACGACTGAAGAGGGCTCTGACAATAGCCCCAGTCTTGACCTTGCCTGACGGGAATATGGTGTTTACTGTTTACACTATGCGTGTCGTATAGGGCTTAGTGCGGTTCTAATGCAAGTAGGGAACGTAGTGTGTTATGTTGGTAGACAGTTGAGAGCTCATGAAAAGAACTACCCCACCCATGATCTAGAGCTAGCTGCCATAGTGTTTGCGTTAAAGATGTGGCATCATTATTTACTTGAAGAAAATTTCGAGTTATACACCGGTCATAAATCTCTTAAGTATCTATTCTCACATAAGGATCTCAATTGAAGGCAACAACGATGGATTGAGTTTCTAGCTTCTTATGATTTTGAGATTTTTTATACCCCTGGAAAGGGTAATGTGGTTGCAAACGCACTAAGTAGGCAGAGGATGGCCCTAAGTCCTCTATTTGTGGAAAGAAAGAACTTGGAGTTCATATTAGCTTTTGATTTTAGACCCTCCATCGAGATTTTTCCTGATTTGTTTGCATCCTTGGAGATACGACCGACTCCTATGGACCAGATAGGAGCTTCGCAACAAGGTGGCCCACAGATTCTAGACATAATGGATAAGCTCAGAAGAGGGGAAACTTCTGGTCACCTCAGTAGATATGCCATAGATGAAAAGGGGTGGTAGTGACGAGATGGAAGGCTTTGTGTTCCTCAAACCGGAAGCTTGATAAAGGTAGTCCTAGAAGAAACCCACCATTCTAAGATGACCATTCATCCAAGTGGTGATAAGATGTACAGAGATATGAAGAGGAGTTTCTTTTGGGCTGGGATGAAGAAAGATGTGGCCGAATTTGTTTCTCAATGTTTAGTTTGCCAGCAAGTCAAAGCTAAGCAAAAGAATCCCAGTGGATTATTTCATCCGTTGGAGGTTCCGCAGCGGAAATGGGAGAGCGTCTCTATGGATTTCATATATGGTTTGCCTAGATCGAAGAAAGGCAACACTAGTATCTGGGCTGTGGTGGATAGACTTACTAAGAACACTTACTTTATTCCAGTTAAGAGTAAGAGGACGACATAATGGTCGACAGCAATTTATGTTTGTGAGATAGTTCGTCTTCATGGATTACCTTCCGGCATCATGAGCGATCATGACCCCTTCTTTACCTGCGAATTTTGGAGGAGCTTGCAAGAAGCATTAGGTACAAATTTGTGTTTGAGACCCACTTATCATCCTTAGGCAGATGGGCAGACGGAGAGGGTGAACATGCTTCTTGAAGATCTTTAAAAGATGTGTATCCTAGACTTCAGAGGGACTTGGGAAAAGCATCTTCCTCCAGTAGAGTTTGCCTATAATAATAGTTATCCAGATAGTAGCAGCATGGCACCCTTCGAAGCATTGTACGGATGATCTTGTAGACCACCAACTTGTTGGTGGGAATCTATAGAAAGATTATTACTTGGACCAGATATGGTTAGGGAAATGTCCGAAAAGATTGACCATATTCGATGGTGGATGAAGACAGCTCAAGATAGGCAGAAGCCTTATGCAAACAAGAGAAGGAATGACCTAGAATTGTAAGTGGGAGAGTTAGTTTTTATCAAAGTGTCACCTCTGAAGATTATGGTTCACTTCGGATCGGTAGGGAAGTTGGCACTTAGGTTTGTGGGACCATTTCCCATAACCAAGAGGATTGGCCAAATGTCCTACAGAATAAAGTGCCCAGAAAATCTATTCGGTGTTCATGATGTTTTCCATGTTTCTCATCTGTGGAAGTGCTTGCATGACACCGCGAAGGTTGTTGAGCCGAGTGTGTTGGAAGAAGTAAAGCGGAACGGGAGGTGACAGTCGGGCGAGTCCCTACCCGTATTATGGGATCAGAAGTTAAGAAGCTACGCAATATAAAGAGGTCTAGTTGCTAAAGGTTCAATGGGGAAATAGCCAGAGGATGCGACTTGGGAAACTGAAGACAAGATTCGCACTTTGTACCCTTTCTTTTTTGAGGGTATGTTCTTAACTCATTTTCCAAAGTTTTATCAGTGCTTGTTTCTATCATTTGAGTATATCTTATCCGTAGTATTTGTCGACCTTTAGATATGAATCCTATGAATGTAAACATGTGTTTGAGACATGTTATGTTTGATGGATGCAAGTGTTTGCTAGGGGTTTCCTGTGGACGCATACACACACAGTAGGCACTAAGATCAGCTCAATTACTTTCATACTGCATATGGATGTGTGTGCATTTTCTTTTCTTTTATAGATGGAAGTGGACGTATTAGCATATGCATGTTGCATTTGGACGAATGAGTGTGAACACATATAGAGCTTACATGTTATAATAGGATTATTTGCATACATATTGGATTCATGGAACTAACATGCATTGCATTAAGGAGGTCAACTGAATCAGTAGACTGCCTGATCTTTCGCATTAGTGTTGGTACATATACACACACCGTTGCATATATTCATATAAGCATTAGAAGTCTCTAAGGACAATGTATGCCCGTGATTGTTGGATGAGTAGATGGATGATGCATGGTAGGATATGCATTCTTCTCAACTTAGATATTTCGGGGACGAAATCCTTTGAGTAGGGGAGAATGTAACAGCCTGAATTTTTAATGACACTAGAAGAGGATAAATTAAATAATAATTAGTTTAATATTCAGAATTAAGGAAAATGGACTAAGCCATCGCATCCGTCTCGAAATTCTGGTCAAGATAGACATTTGGATTGCATAAAACGGACATCGTATGAAGAAGTTATGAGGGTTTTAAGTTTGTATACGCGCAGAAAGAGCATATATACACATATGAGTCACGTATGAGTCAGATATGAGTCAGACCCTATCCAGAACAGTTCAAAAATCAAAAATTCGTCAAGACAGCAAATTTCCCGCTCTAAGGGTTCGACCCCCCTAGAGGGATGTCGACACCGGGGTCGACCCCCCTTAAGGGGTGTCGATCTATGGGTCAACCCACCCACAGAGGTGTCGACGCCCCTAGGGATGAGGTGGTAGTCGGTTTCAGAGGGTCCTGCAGCTATAAATATTTGTACAATTCTCCTATTTCTTTATTGGAAATTATGGGAGCCATATGCTGCTGGTGTGCAAATTGAGACGGATTCATTTTCTTCAACAACATTCAACTTTGCAAATCAAATCTAGAAATTCAAGATCCATTCTTTCTCTATTCTCTAAACCTAACGCTGTGAGTTTCTAGTAGGTTTAGATAAATAAAAGTGAATTTTGAAAGACAGTGAATTGGATATGATGTAAACTATGAATCAATGTTATTGTTAAACCTTAAATTATGTCATGATAGATCTATTTCTCTAGATCTAATGCAATTGGGGTTATTCTATTATGTTACCTATGTGGATCTTGAATCATAACTATGTTGAGGTGAATGTAAAACTATTAATTTGGACAGTTGCAACATTGGTTAGAACTAACACTTTTTATAAAGCACCTTTCACTTGTCATACTGCGATCAACTTATATATCTTTTATGTTGGGCGTGTGAACCTATATTTAGATCTAAACATGGTATTATGTCATTCTAATGGTTCTAGATCTATTTTAACCTCTAGATCTGAATTATGTGATCTAATTTATCACCTTATGTTATCATGTTAGATCTAAACCAATTGGACATCTAAACTGCTAATTTAGATCTTACTTTGCTTACTTTGACATCGTAGTTATATTGACTGCCACCAGTACATCCGTTTTATGTCGATCTTATTATGATGTTAATTACATGTCCATGCTAGTATGTATGTTCACCTTATCATCATGCTAGTTTATGTTTATGCTAGATGATCACTTGGTTATATTCCCATTATTTTTCCTATTATCGTTTATGACAAGGCTATTGACTAACCTAGGCATGCAACCAGTTTATGAGTGCGCTAGTTAGGAAAGGGGGGAAAAAGGGTTAATATTGGCATAATTTGAATATGAACATTTTTGGACATATAATTCAAATTATTGGGTAAAATGGGTATTATTACCTATAAAAGGAAAGGATTAATTAATGGATTAATTAATTAAAATGGAATGTCTAGTAATTACAATTAGGAATTGTAATTGTACTTATGACACGAGATTAGGTTGCATTAGTGGTGGAAATCAGCCCGGACTCGACCGACATATCCAGTAGCCGCTAATGTTGAACCTAATGTGGGAGGTCTAAGTACGCAAATACAAATTGGGCTAGGACAAGAGGTTAGGCCCAACTGTGGAATAAGTCTGCCCGGACCCAATCGGCATATACAGCATCCACACGTTGTAGGCCTAATGTGGGAGGTCTAGCCCATTATAAACCATAAATGGACATGGTAATGAATTGGACTACTTAACCAAATCAAATCCATAGGCATTGTATGATTATGAAACATGGTTAGGGTTAAGTAAATTGATTAGAATAGTGGATGGGTTAAGCAAATCTGGAGGGGGTGGGTAATTTTTACCTATAGGCCCACAAACTTTACCCGATAAGATTATGTAATTAAAGACACAAAGTGGTGTACATAACCGAAGGAAATAATAAAGTTATGTAATTAAAGACACCTTTTAGGGTAAGCATAACTGTTATAGGGCTATGTAATTAAAGACACCTAGTGGTATACATAGTCAGTGAAAAACCTAGTGGGGGATATAAGACAAAAGGGGAGAGCTTGTATCATATTGTGTGGGACCCATTTCAGTCGGTAACCCAGAGTAAGTACCAAATAAAATACTCCGTACTAGGCGGAGATGGGACACGCTTACTGACTGATTGTAAGAGACCCAAACGGGGAGTATGGTGTGGGCGGCGCAAACCGACCGAGCCATGTGCATGCATGAGCCGGGTAGAGGGGGATAAGATGACCGTGACACCAGTAGATACGGGGTCGTGCTTGTCAATGAAGGTTTGCCACTATAGGACGTGATACATCCTACCGTGAGGTTGGCACAAAGTATCTACTGATAGGGAGTCGATCGATTAGGGTAGTGGTTAGGGTATATTTGGACATATGCCCTAATTCTGCTACCTTATAGTGGAAGGGATCATCTCATTCTGGTTATACTAGTAATAGTGCAGAGTGATCATTAGAGAAGTGTATACACCTTACCCTGTCTACCTTGTCACACCTGCCATTTATGTAGTGATCTCTCTTATCCACTTTATATGACTATCATGTTATTTTTATTTATTTACTGGCTAAAAGCAACTAGACCCGCCAGACTTTATGTCTGACCCTTTTGTTTCTCTTTCTTTCTTCCGTTCCCCGAGGTTCTCAGGGAGGAAACACTCAGGCTTAGTCAGGACTAAGATATCATCTTGCTAGGAGCTACTTTTGAAGTATGGCTCAAGTTCTTGTCTCTACTATGGCTTAATTCTTTCAATTGGGGAATTATATTTTTTATATTCTTATATACTCTGATGATGAAGACAGAAGTTATTTTATAGTAATAATTTTTGTGACTTATGGTATTCTGGACCACGGTATTATGATTTATGTGAAATAAAAATTTAAATTTCCGCTGCTATCTTATTTATATCCGTTTTGTAAATATTATGTGTCTGTTTACTTATAACGCTCCACGAAACTTAATGCATTCCCTTAGTAAGTGACATTAATGGACGTGGGGGTATCATAGTCCAATTCATATAAACATTATTTAAATTATGCCAATTCAAACCTTCTTCCCCTGTTTCCAAACTAACACATTCACAAATATTTGGTGTCATCTAGGCTAGAAAATAGCCTAGCCATAAACATTAAAAGGGAGAGGTGATGGGAAAAATGACAATAGTGATTGTTCTGGCATAAACATGAACTAGCACGGTGATAAGGTGGACATATAAGTATAAATCTGTTGAACTTGTGGCAGTTAACTAATTCTAACATAACTATGATGTCATAATAAGCATAATAAGATCTAAATTAACAATTTAGATGCCCAACTGGTTTATATCTAATATGACAAGGTGATTAACAAGATCTGATTAGTAATTTAGATGTCCACATAATTCAGATCTAATAGTTAAAAATAGATCTAACACAAATAAGGCAAAGATCCACATCATAGAATGTCATAGAAGTTATAATAGATCCGACAAGATAGAGATTTAGATCCAGGTTACAACCAATTTAGAATGTCATATGTTCACAATTTACAATGGATCCAGTATAATATAGGCATATGAACAAATCCAAACTATAGTCATATCATGTTTACTTTTAAATATTTAAATCTAAAAGCAACTAGGAACTAACAGAGTTTGGATTAGAAAATAGAGAAAGAATGGATCTTGAATCTCTAACTGATTTGCTTAAGATGATAGTTGTAGAAGATAACGAATCTGTCTCAGTTCAGACACCAGCAACATTTGGCCTCTATGATTCCCAATGGAGAAAACAGGAGAAATGGACACGTATTTATAGTTGCCAGCACCTCTGAAACCGACTGCCACGTCAGCCCTAGGGGTTTCAACACACCCCTGTTGTGGGGTCGACCCAGGTGTCGACACCCCTGTAGGGGGTTGACCCCCTAGAGCGGGAAATTTTGCGCCTTCCGACATTTTGATTCTGAACGCTTTTGGATAAGTTTCTGACTCATATATGACTCATATGTATATATATTCCTTTTGCATGTATACAAACTTAAAATCCTCATAACTTCTTCATAAGGTGTCCGTTTTACGCAAACCAAATGTCTAACTTGCCTAGAATTTTGAAATGGATGCAATGGCGGAGTTCATTTCCCTTAATTCCGAATATTAAATTAATTATTATTTAATTTATACTATTTTAGTGTTGTTAAAAATACGGGGTGTTACATTGTGTGTTTTACATTGTGTTTCATAACATAACAGATTAGATGTTATTAATGATATATGTGGTGGCGGAGAATTTATTCTCTTATCTTAACACCCTTCTTTGAGACGTATTAGTTCAAAGGCTATATTATTAATAAAAATTGATCATATGTGCAAATTGACAATGTGGCATGCTAAGATGCTGATAGATCAAAGCTTTTGTTGGAAAGCAGAGCTTTGTGGATAATGATCAAAGAGTAGCTGATATAGCATAGCTTTGTGTTGAAACATGACTTTGATAAGCCTCACAAACCGAGAATTGCTGAAACGCGATGAAGGACAACAAAGCAAGGACATACATTTCGTTCTGGCTAGAACTCATGTCATGGTATAGAACCTAGGAAATTTACTTATGTGGATGTTGTAATCGAGGCGTCTCGGATAATGAGTCAAATAAGACCGGTGAACGTTATGTTCAAGGGTAACCCTAATCCAACCGGGAATTGGTGGGTTGACTCTGCCTCTCCAATCGATACATGTTTTCCCTGGAACATTTTGCTAGAGATGTTCCGAAGTTTGGATAAGGGAGATCCTTTGCCTTGGTCATTGATGGAAATCCAACTTCCAAAACAAACCTTGTGTTTTCTGTTGTAAACCTATATGGCGACATAGTAGGATGGGTTATGCATGAGTAGTTGTCCGGAGATGAGCAGAGGCTTACACGTATTGTAACACCCCACCTCCGCCAATGCCACTCTTACAAGCACACTAGCTTTGGAGGGGCGTTAAACAAGGTAAACATGCATGCAGATATCATAAGGCAGAACATATAAGTATTAACAGAGTAAATAAAGCAGCGGATAAAAACTAACATTTCCAAACCATAGTCAAGTTACATCAAAGTACTTGGTCATTATTTTCCACAAAACAAAGTCTAGAAACATAAACTAAAAACTGGAAAGAAAATCATAAAGTAACTATCCCCAAGGTAGAATAAAGCCATAGCAAGCTCAAGTCCAAACCGTACATGAGCTATCCAGAAAAGCAGCTAAAGGTCCAAGCTAGGTGCTAGTGTTCCCACCCTGTAAACCTGAGGGGGGGGGGGACGAAAGAAAAGAGGCGAAAGAAAATGGGTCAGCCAAAAGACTGGTAAGTCCTATCTACTATTAGTATAAAAACTAATAAAGTTAACTGGACATGTAAAACAGAGATGAAACATAGGATGATAACTGGCATGGTGAAAAGTTAACAAGATAGATCAATTGTGGCATCGCATATACAAGGTTAAGTTTTGCACCAAGTGTACTAGTATTCCAAACCATGTCAAGTATAAGCAAGAAATGATCCCTTGGCCCAATCTTGGCCCAATATCATGAGATGACCTAAATCAAGGTCCAATAACACGGTCTGGTCGATCGGCTCCCTAAAAGCCTAACTCGTCAAGTGTCGGTGTCATACGGTCCAACCACGAAGTGTAGTCAAACTGTGCTAGGTCCACCCTAGGGTGTATCAAGCCCTAGGGTGCCAACCACGGACACAAATCAAGCATGCACAGTCTAAAACTACTGGTGCCCGTGTCTGCTTTTTCAACTCCGGACTATGTGCATGACCATAGCCCGCCTGAACCTACACCGGCGCACCTACTCAGCCGTCGTTTTGGTCGCTTACATGTCAGCCCAGTAATCATGCCCCACCCTAGCCTAGTCCCTAGGGTATCGTTATAACACCCCGTATTTCTGTTAATACTAATATTCACAAATTAAAAGAATTAATATTGAGAATTTGCACGAAATAGCCTTAAAAAGGCATATAACAAATTTGAGATATGTGAATTGCCTTAAAAGGCGAAAAATGGAATTAAGACATTAATTGGGAAATTAATGTGTAGAAATGGTCACAAGTTAATTATGGATTAATTTGAATTCATGAATAGGTGCGTGTGTATATATATATATTTATATATATATGGGCAGTTAATGTAAACATGAATAGAAGTTTATTAATTTGCTGAGTGTTTGCTGAGTCACTTCTGACTCATTGCTGACTCAATAAGATAAACCCCATCTGGTGTGAATGGCTGCGGTTATTTCTAGGTTAAATCTAATGGCCTAAATGAATCCTAACATCTATAAATAAGTGGGTAGACTCTAACCTTAAATCACTTGAAAAATTGGAGAGCTACCGACATGCCGTTGCCATGGAATTCAGCATAGCCGTCACAAACTAAAGAAGAAGAAGGCCTAATCTACAAACTAAATCTACTCAAATCAAATCAAAAGCTCTCTCTCTTTCTATTTCTCTTCTTTAAAATTGTGAGTATGATGAATCTCACAATATTATTATAAAATAATTTGATTAAGTTATGAATGGATCACAAGAAAGTGATATGAATTGTTATGTATTTGTAAATTATGTTGTGGATCTCTTGTTATGCTATTATGTTATCATATATATGTTGTTATGTTTTAGTGATTATGTTGTAAATAATCCTATGCTATGTCATATGTGATTAATCATGCTATGCTATGTTGTAAATCATATCATGCTATGTTGCGAATTATGATATGCTATGTTGTAAATCTTATATATGTTGTAGATCTCATATTATCACATATGTTGAAATACTTATGTTATTTGATAATGATGTCATGTTAAGTTGTGTTGAATCATACAAGTTGTAAAATCATGATGTTAGTATTTATGCGAATTGGATCATGTTTAAAGTTTATGTTTTTTTATAATAGATCTTGATTATGGGAATTTGCCTATTGGGTTAGGTGTACCCATATACATGAATCTACAAATTAATTGGATCTTGAATATGGGAATTTGCCTATTAAGTTAGGTGTACTCATATACATGAATCTATGATTAAATGAATTTTGATTTTTGGGAATTTGCCTATTGAGTTAGGTGTACCCATATAAAACCATATTGTTAATGATGTTGATTCACACATGTCCTATACAAGTTTATGAAATTTGATCAAAATCATATTATGTGAATTATGAATAAGTTGACACCCTTAGATCCATGACATGTATAACCTTATGCAAGTTTTACCCCTTGTTATGATTTATTTAGTCACATATATATGTTGTTATTGTGAATATTTTCTTTTATGCTATGAGTTAGACTAATCGGGTCTAGCATACATTTTGCGAATAAACGTTCAAACGTGGGGTAGGGGTAATATTAGGAAATTAATAAATTGGGGTGCAATTGATAAGATTTTGCATGCCTTAAATGGATGTCCATAATTGAGTCAATTATGGACATTGTTAAATTTGGAATTAATTAATAATTCAAGTAGGGAATTATTAAAATTGGGGAAAGTGGATTATTAATAATAAACAATGCTTAGGACACGAGGTTGGACCCGTTTGTGACGTAAACCTGCCCGGACCCGCCCGGCAAATCCAGTAGTCACAAATGTCGGCCCAATGTGAGAGGTCCTAGGCCCAAACTAAAGCATAACAGTTGTAAAGACACGAGGTTAGACTCTTTTGTGGTGTAAGACTGGCCGGACCCGCCCGGCAAATCCAGCTGCCATAAATGCCAGTCTAATGTGAGAGGTCTTTATGAGGTTATGGCCTTAATGAATTAAGAAATACTTAGCCAAATAATCATGTAAGGTGGGACAAGGGGGTTAAGTAGGTGCCTTGGGTGGCATGAGTAATCTAGTGGTTACCTTTAGAGGCGTTTGAAATACGATTAGACTTAACCAAATACACATGTAAATGAACATGACTAAGTGGGTTAAGTGGATGGACTAATGGGACAAGCTTAGGTGGAATGCTTGTGGGAAATAATGGGGGCCCATTTAAACTAGTATCCCAAAACGTATCTTTGTGGGCTCGACCCAAGTCGAGGACCGGACACGCATACTGGGTTTGACTATAAGAGGCCAAAACAGGGAGCGGTGGCAACGCAAGTCCAATGGGTTTCATATGCGTGTGTGGACCCGGGCTGGTAGGTAAGACGTTGTTGCATCGTGTAGGTATAAGCCGTGCATCTCCGTTATATCGGGTTGCCACTTTAGGGGAATGATACACCCCACTGTGGGGCCAGCACGGGTATCTACGAGTAGGGAGCCGATCGAAAAATGGAAAGTGGGGTACACCTAGTGGAGATAGGGGCAGGCGGCACCTATGTAGTCAGCTAGGAGTACGTAAAGCCATTAAGAAAGTTTCTAAGTGAAGCTAAGTGGAATCAATCTTTAGGGTGACTGGTGTGGTGCAGTATAGTGTTTATCCTTTAGTATTTAGGAGTGCCTATAACGTTTCCTTTAGCGATTGTCTATGTCCTTAATCTGCTCTTTCATAGACACTTCCTTGTTTTCCAGCTTATGCCTTAGTCCAGTTATTTTGATAATAGTATTGTAGAATTATCATACTCGCCAGACTTTATGTCTGACCCCCCCCCCTCTTTTTCATCTTTTTCTCCTTTCAGGTCCTCAGGTTGGGCCAAGTTCCAGTGGAGTCTGATTGGATTGCTTATCTCTTGGAAAGCTTGGACTGCTGAAGTAAAGTCCAGCTTGTTATCTTTCTTTTTAATGGCTATTTATGTAATGGGATTATGTACTTGTTTTATCAAGATAGATATTGTACTTGACTTTGATTATGGTGTTATGATGTAATCAAACATGTTTTGACTTCTGCTGCAATTGAAATAGAGTTTTTAAATTTCTACTATTTTATATCTGTCTTGTTGAAATTTTACTGTTCTATATTCACCTAAAACCTCCATAGAAGTTAATGCATTCCCTTTGTGAGTGACATTAATGGACGTGGGGTGTTACAATCATGATACAACCAAGAGGGTTACTGGTGAAAAGGACCACGTAACTAGGGTTTCTAACGGGTTAAACGTGGTTAACCCTATCCAATCAAGTATCAAATTGGTTAAGTGTACCCAAGGTTCATGACTTAACCCCATCAACCCATCGTGTTTAATTGGTTAAGTATTCAAGTGATCCATGACTTAACCCTATCATGTGGTATTAATTAATTTAATGCACCCAACCTCTCACATTAGACCTTGTTGTGGTTACTAGTTAAGTCGGGCGGGTCCGGGTAGCTTTACACCACAACTTAGTCTAACCTCGGGTTTCAGGTGCGACATGACCAACTACTCACATTGGGTCCTATTGCTTGTAGCCACTAGTTAAGCCGGTCGGTTCCGGGTAGATTTATGCTACAAACTGAACCCAACCTCGAGTTGGCCATTCTCATGTTTTCTAGAAGTCATGTCCAAGTTCATGTTCATGTTTCAAGCATAATCACATGTCATATTTCGTGTCATCTTTTCAAGTCATGTTTTTATGTCATTTTAGTTTACCCATAACGTAACCCCATCGCATGTAAGTTCGCATAAACGCAAATAGATCTCAAAGAGGGAACTTAGAAGCATGACATAATTATTAAGGCTTGGCCACAAGTTAAACATGGTGGCATATGAGGCAAATGTGTTTACAAACTTGCATATTACATTATAAGCCTCAAAACATGCATGATATCAACTTTAGCAACATAGATGAAACATGATCATAAATGACATAGGATGATAGCTAGTGATTCACATATAACATCATATGCAAGATATCATAAGGGTTATGAGAGTTTCTATGTTGCTTTATGCAACATAACATTTCAAATCAAAGCTCATAGCTTTTTATGCACAAAGTCAAGGTAATAGCTTTACAAACATGCATAGAATAAACCTATGCATAACATGATAGAATCAAAGCACAAATCATATTTAGGTCCAAACTCAAACTTGCAACATGTCATATTTAACTTCATAGTTGGAATCTAAGAGTAGCATAGGGCTTACAATGCTATGAAGACTTATAAAATAAAATAAGATTGAGACGAAGCCACTAGCAACTCTAAAAACCCCAAAATGATAAGCTCCAATGAAAACCTTTGAGAAACAAGAAGAAGATCCTTGCTTTGATGAAGAAAGATTGAACTTTGGCCTTGGATCAAACTTAGAAACTCTCAAACAAGCTTAGAAACTCTCATATGAATGAAGATGGAGACTATGACAAGAGGGTGGAGGCCATGATTAAACATTTTGGCATAATCTAGTTGTAGGATTGATTTATGATGGTTTAGGCTAGGTATTAGGGTCCTTTTATAGAAGTTTAGGTTAGTTTAGGCCATAGGATTAACCCTAATTCAGATCTGGGCCTTTAAAATCCGTCACAAGTCTTAAAACATGTCTTGAGGAACAAGTCCGATGTACCCAGGCCAAACTGGCCGACCACCCAAGTCGACAGGGGTGTCGACTGGGCAGTCGACACCACCTGGGGTGTGTCGACTCCCAAGTCGACTCCCCAGTCGACTTGGGGGTGGTGGGAATTTTCCCGCCTGTCCTGCTTGGCTGATTTTGAATCTGTTTTTAAACTTGAATTTTTCTGAAAACTTTGACGGGCCATAACTGGGTCATACGGACTCCGATTTTTGAAAACTCGGACTCTATTTCACGTATTTTTCCGAGACGAACGCAATGGCACAGCCCGTTTCCCTTGATTCAGACTTTATCATTTAATCCTGCCTTGATTTATGTTATAACATGTTATTTAAAAATACGGGTTGTTACATCCTCCCCACCTTAAAGGATTTCGTCCCCGAAATCTTCAAGTTAGGAAGAACGTATCCTACTATCCATCATCCATCTACTCACAACATCATCTACAAGTAACCATTGTCCTTAACAAATTCTAAATGTTGTATGATTATATGAAAAGGTGTGTGTATATGTACTTACCTAATGCGAAAATTAGGCGGTTACTGATTCAGTAAACCTCCTTAATGCATATGTATGTTAGTGTAATGAGTCCATATGTATGCAAATTCCTAACATAATTCATAATCTCTATATGAGTGCACATAACATTCATCCATATGCAACATCCACTTGATAGCATAACAAATTTCGTCCATGAATAAGTATAAGCACTCATGCATATGCAACATGAAAGTGTGTGAGCCGATCTTAGTGCCTAATGTGTATCATGCATCCACGAGTATCCACTTGAAAACACTTGCAACCACTTGCAACCATCAAACATAACATGTTTCAAATACATGTTTCATCCAAAGGGTTTCTACCTAAGGCTCTCATGACAAGATTGACGTAGTTACAAGATAAACAGGATAAACATGGATAGCAAAAAGAAAGATATGCTAAAAAGGAAAAGAGATCGAGAATGTACCCTCAAAAAGAAATGGATAAAGCCCACGCATCTTCTCCTCGGTTTCCCAAGTTGCATCTTCTTCGGCCTCACTCCACTGAACCTTCACCAATTTGACTTCTCGATTACTTATCTTCTTGATCTCTGTTCCTAAGATACGAATCGGAGCTCTCCTCAAGGTTGCCTCTTTCTCTACCTCCGCGTCTTCAAGAATGCTAGGTTCAACCACCTCAGCGGATTCATGTAGGCACTTTCGGAGATGCGAGACATGAAAGACATTATGCACTCCGGCCAGCTTCTCGGGCAATTCCATCTTATAAGCCATCTTCCCAATTCTTTCTATGATAGGGAAGGGTCCTACGAACCTTGGTGCCAGCTTCCCAACTGCTCCAAAATGAACCACATTACGCAAAGGAGAAACCTTCACGAAAACCATATCTCCCACTTCGAATTCCAAATCTGTCCTTCGCTTGTCAGCATAGGACTTCTGTCTGTCTTGGGCCGCTTTCATCCGTCTTCTCACCAATTCAACTTTCTCGGATGTGTCCCGTATCATATCGGGCCCAAGTATAAGCCTATCCGTTGTTTCCCACCAACAAGATGGTGACCTACACGGCCTCCCATACAAAGCTTCAAATGGTGCAATCCCTATGCTAGCTTGATAGTTATTATTATAAGCAAACTCTACAAGAGGAAGGTGGTCTTCCCAAGTACCACCAAAGTCAAGAACACAAGGCCTCAAAAGATCTTCTAGCACTCTATTCACCCTTTCGGTTTGGCCATCCGTCTGGGGGTGATAGGCTGTACTTAGATTCAATCGCGTACCCATCGCTTCTTGCAAACTATTCCAGAACTGGCTAGTGAAGATTGGGTCACGATCGCTAACTATGCTAGAAGGAACTCCATGCAATCTCACTATCTCTCGAAGATAAACAGATGCAAGCCATGATGCGGTCCTCTTGCTCTTCACTGGAATGAAGTGAGCACTCTTCGTAAGTCTATCAACTATGACCTATATGCTCGTATTCCCTTTCCTTGACCTAGGCAATCCATCCAAAAAATCCATAGAGATACTTTCCCACTTCCATTGCGGGACCTCTAATGGATGTAATAGCCCACCGGGTTTCTTCGACTCGGCTTTCACTTGTTGGCACACCATGCACTTTGAAACATACTCTGCCACATCCTTCTTCATTCCAGCCCAAAAGAAAATGCGCTTCATATCCCTATAAATCTTATCTCCTCCAGGATGTATAGTCATTTTTGAGTGATGTGCTTCTTCGAGAACTTTATGCACCAAGTCTCCCACTTGTGGAACGCATAGCCTTCCATCACGCCTTAGCCAACCTTTGTCATCAATAGTATATCTAGCAAGGTGACTAGATGTCTCACCACGAATCAACTTGTCCATGATCTCGACTATCTGCAGGTCTTCCTTCTGCGAAGTCCCTACTTGATCAAGAAGTGTAGGTCTAAGCTCAAGAGATGCTAACGAACCCGTCATCGACTCAACAGCCGTTGTGAAATCAAAGGTTGCCAAGAAATCTAGGTTCTTCATTTCAACAAACAAGAGACTCAAAGTCAACCTTCTTCTGCTTAGTGCATCTACCACAACATTACCCTTGCCAGGGGTATAAGCTATCTCGAAGTCATACGATGCCAAGAATTCCATCCACCTTTGCTGCCTTAGATTCAGATCTTTCCGCGAGAAGAGGTACTTGAGTGACTTGTGATCAGTATACAACTCAAACCTTTCGCCTAGAAGATAGTGGCGCCAGGATTTGAGTGCAAAGACGATCGCCGCCAACTCCAAATCATGAGTGGGATAGTTCTTCTCATGAACTTTTAGTTGCCTACCCCCATAACATATCACTCTTCCTTCCTGCATCAGAACATCACCTAACCCCGTGCCACATGCATCGGTGTACACGGTAAACATCTTACCGCCATCGGGTAATGCCAAAACTGGAGCTGTGGTAAGGGCCCTCTTGAGCCTTTGAAAAGCAAGCTCACACTCTAACTCCCATGCAAAGACTAAGTTCTTCTTCGTCAACTTAGTAAGAGGGGCTGAAATCTTAGCGAAGTCCCTAATGAACTTCCTATAGTAGCCTGCCAGACCGAGAAAGCTTCTTACCTCGGTTGCATTCTTAGGAGTCTTCCAGTCTTGAACTGCAACCACTTTCGTGGGATCCACAGCTATGCCTTGCTTAGAAACTATATGTCCAAGAAACCGAACTTCCCTTCTCCAAAAATGGCATTTGGAGAACTTGGCTTTCAACTGATGCGCTCTAAGCGTATCCATCACTTCCTTGGGATGTCTAGCATGTTCTTCCTCATCCCTTGAGAAGATCAGGATATCATCCACGAAGACAACACCAAACTTGTTAAGGAACTCCGTGAACACCCTACTCATCAAATCTACGACGTAGGCGGGTGCATTGGTCAAACTGAATGGCATGACAAGCCATTCAAAGAATCCATCTGGAGTCCTAAACGTAGTCTTATCAATACTATCCTCAGCCACTCTAAGCTGATGGAATCCGGTGGCTAGATCGAGCTGAGAGAAAACAGAAGCACCAACAAGCTGGTCAAAGAGGTCATCAATCCTCGGTAATAGGTGCCTATTCTTCTTTGTCAGCTTGTTCAACTCTCGATAATCAACACATAGACAAAGCGAACCATCCGCCTTAGTAGCGAATACCACAGGAGCACCCCATTCAGAAATGCTTCGCCTAATAAAAATCTTCTCAAGCAGCTCCTTGATTTGCTTACTGAGCTCTCTTCTTTCTCGTGGGGCCATGTGCCTAACGGGCAATGAAACTGGCTTGGCATTATCGACTAGATAAATGCGGAAATCTATCTCTCGTTTAGGGGGTAACCCCTTAACTTCTTCAAAGACATCGGGATATTCTCGAACCACCCTTACAGATTGCAGATCATCGATGGACGAGTCAAGAGATTCAAGATAACATAACATGACGGGATCCAACGGGTTGCATGAAATCTCTAGGGTATTACCGAGGCGAGTCATGAGCCTCACCACCCTATGCTCACAATCGAGAATGGCTCCATAACTGGACAACCAATCCATGCCCAAAATCAACCCGTATCCCGTGAACCCGAGAACATAAGCATTACACGTGAATTATACAGTCAAGATAGAAATCTTCAAATCCATACAAATCATAGATAGATGGGTTGAACCCTCAATTGGATTTGAAAAACTAACGGGATCCTCAACTAGACTAGTACTTAGGTGCAAACTTTCAACAATGTCAGAAGAAATAAAGGTATGCGATGCGCCAGAATCAAATAAAGTGCGAACAGGAAAATCAGAAATATAAACAAGGCTTTCTACAGAAATACTACCTCGGTCCTGAACTGGTGCAGTGTTGAGAGCATGCACTTGCCCTCCAGAAGGTCGTGCACGCTGAGTCTGCCCTTGCCCTTGTCCTTTCTTCTTGGGGCAATCCTTGCTAAAGTGTCCAGTCTCTCCACAATGAAAGCATTCTCCCAACTTCCTCTTCTTCTTCCTACAATCTTTGGCTATGTTCCCAACAATCCCACAGATGTTGCACTTTCTTGGGTCCTTTGCCTTGTTGTTGTTAGCCTTGTTGCCCTTATTGTTCTTGTTGTTCTTGTTGTTCTGATTGCTCTGATTCCCTCCCCACTTGGAGTCCACCTTCTTGGTTTGAGCCTCATTAGGCTTGACTTCTTTCTTGCCATTCTTATCGTCTCCCTGAAGCAATGCCATGTCGACTAGGCTTTCAAAAGTGGCCCCCATGGGTATATGAGACATGGCTAAACCTTGTAATGGCTCATTCAACCCTCGTGCAAAGCGTAGAGCCTTCTTCTGAAGGGTATTAACCATGTCCAAACCGAATCGAGCAAGCTGGTTAAACTTATTCACGTACTCTCTCACTGTCATATCCCCTTGCTTCAAAAATACAAACTTCTCCAATTGCAGATTCTCCTCAGCAGATGATAGAAACTTAAGCCCAAACCTCGTCCTAAAGTCGGCCCAAGTCTCTATAGGCCTAGTAGCGTTGGTGACCTCCCACCAATAAGCAGCTTCCTCTTTCAATAGCCATACTGCCAATAAAACCTTTCTACGGTCTTCCACATCAAAGATGGCGAAGAGATCTTCAGTTTCTTTCAACCAATTTCACGCCTCAACAAAAGTCTCCGTCCCAATAAAATTCTTGCCACCCATCGCCTTAAAGTCTTTGCAAACCTTCGCGAAATCTGCTTGTGGGTGCTGAGGAGGAGGAGGAACCTCAGTTACGGTGGGAGTATTTGCTGGGCCCACGTCGTTGGACCTAGCTTCCAAGTACCTTCGGAACCATCCGGGAATGGTTACTCCCTCGGGAAGGTTAAGATCGGTCATGCTGAAAAAAGGAAAAGATAGATTTAGAACGAGGAAACGAAGGATAGTGCTAATGGCTTTTGGGGAATAGCCTTTTAAAATAAACTAGACTTTCCTTGGAAAATACTTAATTGGTTTTGAAAATAGTTTTTAAAAAGGTAAGTTTTAAAACTTTTGTCCGGTCTAGTAAAACCTTATGCTCTGATACCAAATGTAACACCCCACCTCCGCCAATGCCACTCTTGCAAGCACACTAGCTTTGGAGGGGCGTTAAACAAGGTAAACATGCATGCAGATATCACAAGGCAGAACATATAAGTAAAAACAGAGTAAATAAAGCAGCCGATAAAAACTAACATTTCCAAACCATAGTTAAGTTACATCAAAGTACTTGGTCATTATTTTCCACAAAACAAAGTCTAGAAACATAAACTGAAAACTGGAAATAAAATCATAAAGTAACTATCCCTAAGGTAGAATAAAGCCATAGAAAGCTCAAGTCCAAACCGTACATGAGCTATCCAGAAAAGCAGCTAAAGGTCCAAGCTACGTGCTAGTGTTCCCACCCTGTAAACCTTGGGGGGGGGGAACGAAAGAAAAGAGGCGAAAGAAAATGGGTCAGTCAAAAGATTGGTAAGTCCTATCTACTATTAGTATAAAAACTAATAAAATTAACTGGACATGTAAAACAGAGATGAAACATAGGATGATAACTGGCATGGTGAAAAGTTAACAAGATAGATCAAATGTGGCATCGCATATACAAGGTTAAGTTTTGCACCAAGTGTACTAGTATTCCAACCCATGTCAAGTATAAGCAAGAAATGATCCCTTGGCCCAATATAATGAGATGACCTAAATCAATGTCCAACAACACGGTCTAGTCGATCGGCTCCCTAAAAGCCTAACTCGTCAAGTGTCGGTGTCATACGGCCCAACCACGAAGTGCAGTAAAACTGTGCTAGGTCCACCCTAGGGTGTATCAAGCCATAGGGTGCCAACCACGGACACAAATCAAGCACGCACAGTCTAAAACTACTGGTGCCCGTGTCTGCTTTTTCAACTCCGGACTATGTGCACGAACATAGCCCGCCTGAACCTACACCGGCGCACCTACTCAGCCGTCGTTTTGGTCGCTTACATGTCAGCCCAGTAATCGTGCCCCACCCTAGCCTAGTCCCTAGGGTATCATGATACAACCAAGAGGGTTACTGCTGAAAAGGACCATGTAACTAGGGTTTCTAACGGGTTAAACGTGGTTAACCCTATCCAATCAAGTATCAAATTGGTTAAGAGTATCCAAGGTTCATGACTTAACCCCATCAACCCATCATGTTTAATTGGTTAAGTATTCAAGTGGTCCATGACTTAACCCTATCATGTGGCATTAATTAATTTAATGCACCCAACCTCTCACATTAGACCTTGTTGTGGTTACTAGTTAAGCCGGGCGGATCCGGGTAGCTTTACACCACAACTTAGTCTAACCTCGGGTTTCAAGTGCGACATGACCAACTACTCACATTGGGTCCTATTGCTTGTAGCCACTAGTTAAGCCGGTCGGTTCCGGGTAGATGTATGCTACAAACTCAACCCAACCTCGAGTTGGCCATTCTCATGTTTTCTAGAAGTCATGTCCAAGTTCATGTTCATGTTTCAAGCATAATCACATGTCATATTTCGTGTCATCTTTTCAAGTCATGTTTTTATGTCATTTTAGTTTACCCATAACGTAACCCCATCGCATGTAAATTCGCATAAACGCAAATAGATCTCAAAGAGAGAACTTAGAAGCATGACATAATTAATAAGGCTTGGCCACAAGTTAAACATGGTGGCATATGAGGCAAATGTGTTCATAAACTTGCATATTACATTGCAAGCCTCAAAACATGCATGATATCAACTTTAGCAACATAGATGAAACATGATCATAAATAACATAGGATGATAGCTAGTAATTCGCATATAACATCATATGCAAGATATCATAAGGGTTATGAGAGTTTCTATGTTGCTTTATGCAACATTTCAAATAAAAGCTCACAGCTTTTTATGCACAAAGTCAAGGTAATAGCTTTACAAACATGCATAGAATAAACCTATGCATAACATGATAGAATCAAAGCACGAATCATATTTAGGCCCAAACTCAAACTTGCAACATGTCATATTTAACTTCATAGTTAGAATCTAAGAGTAGTATAGGGCTTACAATGCTATGAAGACTTATAAAATAAAATAAGATTGAGACGAAGCCACTAGCAACTCTAAAAAACCCCAAATGATAAGCTCCAATGAAAACCCTTGAGAAACAAGAAGAAGATCCTTGCTTTGATGAAGAAAGATTGAACTTTGGCCTTGGATCAAACTTAGAAACTCTCAAACAAGCTTAGAAACTCTCATATGAATGAAGATGGAGACTATGACAAGAGGGTAGAGGCCATGATTAAACATTTTGGCATAATCTAGTTGTAGTTTTGATTTATGATGGTTTAGGCTAGGTATTAGGGTCCTTTTATAGAAGTTTAGGTTAGTTTAGGCCATAGGATTAACCCTAATTCAGATCTGGGCCTTTAAAATCCGTCACAAGTCTTAAAACATGTCTTGAGAAACAAGTCAGATGCACCTAGGCCAAACTGGCCGACCACCCAAGTCGACAGGGGTGTCGACTGGGCAGTCGACACAACCTGGAGTGTGTCGACTCCCAAGTCGACTCCCCAGTCGACTTGGGGGTGGCGGGAATTTTCCCGCCTGTCCTGCTTGGCTAATTTTGAATCTGTTTTTAAACTTGATTTTTTCTGAAAACTTTGACGGGCCATAACTGGGTCATACGGACTCCGATTTTCGAAAACTCGGACTCTATTTCGCGTATTTTTCTGAGACGAACGCAATGTCACAGCCCGTTTCCCTTGATTCAGATTTTATCATTTAATACTGCCTTGATTTATGTTATAACATGTTATTTTAAAATACGGGTTGTTACACGTATCATTCCCATATATTCTCCCTGTGTTGTTTCTGGTCACTACTTCAGACGTTAGTAGTGTACCTTCCTATTTTTCTTTAGAGATAGTTTTAAAAGTTTTAATAATGATGGTATGGGTCATAAGCTGTATTTGAATTTTCCACTACTGTGATGGTTTAGTTTTTGGCTTATGCACTGTCTCGCCTGTTTTATATCAAGTTATGTTATTATTATATTTTGTTCCATGTGCTGTGAGATATACTACAGGTTCTTTGTTAGTTCATCGTCTTCCTTCTTTTCTTCTGACGACTGTCCCATGATGGTTGGACATCTGCACAACCCGTTTCATTACAAATGTCGGCTGGCGTGAGGCGGGCCATAACACTTTTCGTCCTCGAAAGGAGTGATTGTTAGAGATATACCAATGTATACTTCAAATTTTCATAATTGTTTGAAATTTTTCCATAACTAATTTAAATATCGATATTTAAGTCATCGATCCTCTTTGTTTATCCATCATGTTCAATTAACTTGGAAAGTCAAATTTCTTTTTTTATAGCTGGAGATCAGTTGATCAAATATGATTTTCTTTATCTTCCGAATCATATTTTATTTATTTCCATGCCTTTAAACTATATTCAATTTTCTTAGACCAATTACTGTCTCAAATTGTTTTGAGATATCTCCCAATTTCTCATTCTGTCTAATCTTCTAAGAGATTCAAAATCATATAATTTCGTTTTAAAACCAATCTCTTTTTAAATTTCAATTTATGCATAAGTTGAATTTATACATCTCAAATTATTCCAAATTCCTTATAAATCTCATTTGTCAATGTTTACTTATCCATTGTTCCACTTATTCCTTACAATCCAAGTTCAACAAAATCTCTTTATATTCAATCCATTTATTCTTTCCCAACACTCATTGAAGATTGTAAATAACATCTCCTCTTCAAGTCGTCAATTTGTAACTTAAAAGCTTGAAAATTTTCAAAATCTGAAATCCTTTATAATTTTTACACATAATGACATGACCGGAAATCCCTTCCCGCCTAGGCGGAACTGGAAGCGGATTGTGTGAGAACACAACGCATCTAAACGCAGAACGATAGAAATTTTCATTGCTATTACAATAACTTACATTAGAGTACAAGAATGTCAAAATACGAATAAATATTGCACAACGGATCAAAAATCATATCAGAGATTAAAAATTTACATAGCAATGGAAATAAAATGTATAAATGCAATGCACAACGGAAGTACATTGACTACCACAACTGAAAGAAATACACGGATACAAAGCTTTCCGAATATAGCTCCAGTTATAAACCAGAATCCTGTTAAATAGAAAACTGTAAAACCAAAACTACTGACTTCCCACGTGGAAAATACGGGCACCCAGAGTTTAGTGGAAAACAATAAACTCCAGGTCAGTCATGAGACCGGTGAAAGAACTTAAAACAGTGATTAAACTTTTACTTGGAAACAGGGTAAATCACGGGACCACGCCGTATGCGATGGAACGAGTTCACTCCCATGAATACTGTGAAATAAAACAATTTAGAAACAATGCAATGCTTTTCAAAAAAAATGAAGCTATTATAATACTCCGGTCCCGTCACTTATAATAGCTAAAGATGCCTGGTACGCCTTAAAACAAATCATTTTGATAATACTATAAGTGCATAGTGTCAAAAACAACTTCGAATATAAATGTATCAGTCTTAGACGGCATAGATACCATATACTATGTCGCCATATAGGTTTTCAACTAAAACGTAAAAGTTGTGTATTGGAAATTGGATTCCATCTATGAGTCGAAGCAAGGGGTTTCGAGACATTCTAACACATGTCTCAGGACTCAAACGCTGGTGACCCCTTGGATCTTCAGGGTCGGTCCTCTCTTACTTTTGAGGATTGGTAATTCTTGAACAATACATTTCTCGGTCCTATCAAACCTCCAAAAAATGGCCAATGTCGACCCAACATACTCGAGGCACCTCGCTATCCATCATCCACAAAAGTAAAAATGCATGGGCTACATACCATGGCACTAGCTCTAGCTACAAAGAAACGTATACACTCCTTGCGTCCCTTATCTCATTTTTGACTCATTCTGAGGTGTGAGCCTCTTGAATCAATGCTATACATAAATCTATGCTACTTAAAGTCGCACTCTGATCATCAACCACATGACTCTGCTTTTCAACAAAAGCCTTGCTCGTTGCATCTTAGCATGCCACATTATCAATCCATACCATACCATTGATTTCCACCAATATATAACCTCTAAACTCATATGTCTTAGAGCAGGGTGTTAAGCAAGAGAATAAATTATATTCCACCAAACGTATATATATATATATATTTAGCAGAAATAAAAGAATACATTGCAAAGTACAATGTCAAACATACAATCCATTCACAAGTTAGTTCTATGTCTGAACAAAACCGAAGGCACCTTATTTCTCATCCCATATATCCAATGAAGGAGAGAGGCCCTTGCATACCCGAACAATCAACAAGTACGTCTATACAACTACCACTATAACCCCTGCAAGGATGCAACTCAATCCATTCGATGTGAAGACTGTTGGTCTTACATTGTCTTCAATATCTTCGACTTTTAATCGTCTTAACAGTTATTTCGAATGGGTTAAGCCCGATCTTTCCAAATAATTCGCGCGTCTTATAATCATGTGATAAATAGACAAAGATAGCACACATCTCATTCCAATCCATAATATTCTTTTATTCAAATACTCACATCTTTGGGAAAGGTTCCCATTAATTTTATCAAAGATAAGTTCTTTTGAACTTATTCTTTAATATTCCTTTGAGTATCATTTTCAAAAGATTTTATCTTTCCACAACTTAAACCAAATTAAGGTTTAAGAACTGGTCGGGATTATCGAGCCTTACCAAAGTAACCATTTATTTTATTAATTCCAATCCCAACCTATTCATCCTACGGAGAAAAACTAGTAGCCCTCTATATCTAACGCTTACTATGTTTTCAGTAAATTTAATTACCGCTTAATGTTCAAATCTAATTAAAGATTTAACTATTGCGTGGAGTAAAATTGGTGGTATTCCATTCTCGAAGATTTATTGAATTTGATAAATCTAATTATCCCATTCTCATTTTAATCTACATAAAGATTCATTAAAACTCTAATTCAGTTTTAATCTCAAAAATCATTACTTAATGATTATTCAACCTTTGGAAATTAATCTTGTCTTTACTTGGATTAAAGAACAAATGTCATATTAAACACCGTTCACGATAAACCCAAAATCATCTTTCGTTTCATATAGAAATTTCACAGAAATCTGAACCATTTATAATCGATATAAATTTCCATATGAGACTAATACTATTAGTGGAATAACGGAGAAGCCTTTTTAATTTCCATAAATAGTAAACGTCTTCCTTCACAGAAGATCATTTCAATTATTATGAATTGAATTTCGTTCAACCCCAATTTAATAAAATAAACTAGAAAACTTCTCAAAATCTCAATCAAAAGGTTCATTCCGTTCACAAATGAGTTTAAGAAAAGTATTAATGAAAATTCCATTCATGTCAAACCGAAAAATCCCATTCTCCATTTAATTCCAATTTATATGTTGGAAACTTCTGGTTATGGCAAAACTGTTCGCATATCCAATTTATTATTTCTAAAAATCATTGGATCGTTATTCTAGTTATTAACTAGTTCATTCGGATGAAATACCTTTTGTCTTTTCAAATGGGGAATATTTCATCCAAAATCTTTCCAAATCATTTATTATGATTTTACATAATTTATACATATGTTTAATACTTTTAATAAGGCCCTTACAATTGGTTTCAAATATCGGCCACCGAACTGCATCCATAATGGCCATTTCCAAAACTGGTTTGGACATATTTTAATATCTAACTTTCAAATTTAAATCAAATATATTCATTGGAAATATCTTTTGGATACCAAGCCAACGGTTTCGATTTTAGGAGAATCCGACGGTCGGATCTCCCGTTACGTTCATTTCAAGTTAATGGTCGAAATTCACGAACGATCGTTGTGCGATATGTTCTATTCAGACTATTTAAATATATATAATATATTTCGTCGATTTCCATTCAAAAACGTATTTTATAAAATGTTTATACTTTCCTTTAGAAACGATTCCAACTTCCATTTCCAATTTAAATTAAACTTGAACATTGCATTTTATTATGATCTCAAAATAATAATATTTTCACAATGTAATATTTTGAAATTCAATCTTCTCGATATTCTTTTTAAAAACGAATAAAATCGATATAGAAACCGGTTCGAGTTAAAACAACGTTCATATACCTAACTCGGCTTCATATTTTTATATTTTCGTGCCTATCCAAAACTGAACATCAAAATCAACTACCAATTTGCCTTGAATATTACCTTATAAAAATATTCACATTTATTTCGGATTGGAATTTTTTTTAACCAATACCCATATAAATAAATTTATATGGATAACATTCATCATTTACATCCAACAATAGTTGCAAACAACTATCAACATCCAAAATGACATCCAATGTGCATTTTGTTTTCATATAAGCTTCAGTCAAATAATTGATGGTTACATAAATCCGTCAATCAACCGATTAACCGCAATTTCACACAAGGGAGATGTGTGAGTCAAATATCATCCCAAGACTTGTTTGGGGTTTTCAACCAACAACAATTATTTAATGAATCAATACTCGCATACAATGCACACACTGTAGTCATAAATAAATACTAAACTATCCAATGACGTATAGGGTGCCACAAGTGTCCATCCACAGAGTATGCAATGTGAGTGTCTCGTATTCATACAATGCTTCTAATGCAAATGATTTGTGAATAGTTCATGTGTTGAACTACGAATAATTAAGATAGAAATTCTCATATTTCTTTATAACATAATGACTTAACAAAATAATAATTTAGTGAGAGCTCTCACCCAAGCTAAACCAATCGTCACAACACTACTTAAGTAGAACTCTCATCGTGCACTCATCGTTTGTCGCTCTCCGCTACTTGAATTCACCATTCTAACTCTAGATTATGCAAACGACCTCCAATCTTCACCAAACATGATAATTAGTACAAAACGTTATTCTGGACAACTTATTCCTAGTGGACTTTTTTTCCCAAAATGCTCCAGTTCACCAGAAATTGCCAATCATTACATTAGGTCTACAGACTTTGATCGCACTTTCCAAGCAGCTTCGAACTCCAAAATTCGATTTTGATATGTCAAATTCATAGAGAAAAATGAGATCTATGACTTTCGGTGATGCGGCCTTGGCCAGAAATGCACGGGTCGAAGGATATGAGGCAAAGAAAGACAAGGGGGTTTATGAAAAATGGAACTAGAGCGAAAATGTGATTTTTATGAGTTTGCGGGCATGCGGGGCCCACGGGGCTTACTGTTCGGCACGGCATAGCGGAGGGAGAGGCCTGACTTAGCATGGCAGGGATTAGCGTGGTGATGTGGAGGCAACACGAGGTGGTTGGTGGTGGTTGAAGTGGTGTGGAAGCCTAAAAATGCAATCTTTTGCAAAAAGGAGAGAGTGAAGGGCTTTTTAGCAAAAGGGGAGAGGGAGGCTAGCGTGGCCTGACTTGGAGAAGATGCTGGCCATTGGCGCAGCAGTGGGGAGGGAGGGTGGTGGTGGCCCTAGGCGGCGATAGGAGAAGCTAAGGAGGAAGAGGGTGTCACCGTTTTTAAGTTTTTTCTAAGTTCCTAAACCGTCCTTTGTAAAATTAATGACAACCTTAGCACTAATCGCACTTAATTAACAAGTCATCATGTCATGGAAGCACCAAAGGAGGAGACCAAGCCAAGTGGAGGAGGGAGGTAACTTGGTGTCTAATTTTCATTAGCCCAACACTATTCATGAATTGATGGTTTATGACTATGTATTAATTCTAACGTGCAAACTTCGTTCTGGTCTCACGGCCGCACGTTAATTCCAAAACTTACAAAATTTGGAATCTCGCTACATGAAATTATGGTTCCAACGAACCAAGCCGTATCGAATTTGCAGACTGTTTGAAAAACTGCCTTATTTCTAGTTAAACCGAAAATTGACTGAATTTGCAGCTTACATTTATGTGTCGTTCTCTCACATACCGATTCCGTTGGACTTGAAATTTTGGATTCTACCATATTTCGACATTCCGGATCCAATTAAATTTGTTTCATCAAATTTCGAAATTGTTAGAAAAATGGTCGTTTTTCAAATGATTGATATAACTTTTAAGAAAATTAATTTTTAAATTCATACTAATAAATCAAATTAGTAATTTTACTGAGCTTGTTTTAAGTCAAATAAAGTATAAAAGCTAATTTTAAAATTATTCTCAAATTTATCAAGAAAAAATTAGCAATTTACATTCACAACTCAACAAAATATACTAAATTAAAATTTTAAATTGGTTCTGAAATTCCGGGTTCTTACAATCTCCCATACTTAAAACTTTTTCGTTCTCAAAAAAGAATAAAGCTGAAAGTTGTTTAATTAACCAACTAAAATTTCATTCTAGCTTGAATTCTTCAACTTTTCTATTTCTAAGAACTTTCAAATTTCCCTGAAATTTAACTAAAACCGTAAATTTCTGAAAAATTTCGCCATAACCTCCTTTGTACGGGTTGATCTGAAAAATTTATTGGGTTGTATTAGGCACCCAATAAATCATATATATCACATACAAATAAATTGTGTGCACCAACCATGATTTATATACCCTGCTCCCCCTATACCTAACTAAAACAAGAGAGACGTGACGTGTGTATTTTTGTCATCTCAAGACCTGTGCAGAGTTTGTTGTTAAATCCTGCAATTTTCCATAGTTACTCTTCAGTTCAACCTGTAATTCAGTCCTCGCCATACAAGCTTCTTGCTCGTATGGTAATCCAAACCTCGTCAGATAAGCACCAAATGCTTATATGGAATATGATACGCTATGCCATCTTCAGTAGTATGTTATGCGATATAGTCCATAATTTATTTGTTACTATCCTATGGCATATGTTTTAATTTCACACAGAACAACCATCACAGCGCATTCAAATCACTCACAGTAGTTTTATATAATAATAAAATTACGCAATCAACCCGTTAAGGTGCGCATCAAAAATAGCCTAAGGTTTCATCTAATTTATTTAAATCATACGTCATAAGTAATCAAATAGGAAATCAAACAATCTGACAAATAATCAATTGATTAACTAACTTTCTAAACATATAACTTTTATATACTTAAAAAAATAATTCTAAGATCGGATTATATATATAATCACAAATACGTTACTTGTAAATATGTCACTCTCAACTCATTTTACGACATTACTAACCTATCTCTAATGAGTTTCTCATTCTAGGATACTGTTGATCCTATCTCTAATGAGTATTCTTAAATAGAATGTTACTAATTCTATCTCTGATGAATTCTTTCGTTCGGTTCTAATGTGTCTTGTTCTCGAGCTTTGTAAACCAAAGCTCGGATACCAAGCTGACACGACCCGAAATTCCTGCCCGGCCTAGGTTGAACTGGAACGCGGATTGCGTGAGAACATGACATATCTGAACATAGAACAACAGAACTTTTCATTGCTATAATTCATTGCTAATTTAAAATTTTGATTTAATCTATTTTATAGAATTTTGAATATAAATTGCTAATTTTTGCTCAATAAAACTTGAGAAAGCTGACATGACCCGAAATCCCTGCCCGGCCTAGGCCGAATTGGAACACAGATTGCGTGAGAACACGATGCATCTAAACGCAGAACGACAGAACTTTTCATGGCTATTACAACAATTTACGTCAACGTACGAATAAATATTACATAGTGGAAAAATAATATCAGAGACTAAAAATTTACATAGCGGCGGAAATAAAATGTATAAAAACAATGCACAGCGGAAATACATCAACTACCACAACTGAAAGAAATACATGGATACAAAGCTTTCCAAATATAGTTCCAAATGTAAACCAGAATCCTGTTAAATAGAAATCTTCAAAACCAAAACTACTGACTGCTCGTGTGGAAAATATGGGAACCCAGATTTTAGAAGAAAACAATAAACTCTAGGTTAGTCATGGAACTGGTGTGAGAATTTAAACCAGTTATTAAACTTTTACTTGGAAATAGGGTAAATCATGTGACCACGCCATATGTCACGGAACAAGTTCACTCCCATGAATACTCTGTAATAAAACAATTTAGAACCAACACAATGCTTTTCAAAAAAAGTGAAGCTATTATAAGACTCAGATCCAATCACACAATGCAACGCAAGCCGAAAGATAGAGTTTTACCTTATAATAGCCAAAGATTCTTGGTACATCTTAAAACAAATCATTTTGATATTACCATAAGTGCGTAGTGTCAAAAACAACTTCGAATATAAATGTATCAATCTTAAACGGCATAGGTACCATATATTATGTCACCCTATAGGTTTATAACTAAAACCGTAAAAGTTGCGTATTGGAAATTGGATTCCATCTATGAGTCGAGGCAAGGGATCTTCCTCACCGGGTTCGAGACATTCTAGCACATGCCTCAGGATTTAGACGCGAGTGAGCCCTTGGATCTTCAAGGTCGGTCCTCTCTTACTTTTGAGGATTGGTTAATCCTGAACAATACGTTTCCTGGTCCTCAGACCTCCAAAAAATGTCCATTGTCGACCAGACATATCTGAGGTGCCTCGCTATCCATCATCCACATAAGTAATAATTCCTGGGATCCATACTATGGTACTACCTCTAACTAGAAAGAAGCGTATGCACTTCCTGCATCCCTTATCCCGTTTTCGACTCATACAAGGGTGTGAGGCTCGCGAATCAACGCAATACATAAAGCTATGCTACTTAAAGCTGTGCTCTAATCATCAACCACAAGACTATATTTTTCAATAAAAGCCTTGCTCATTGCATGTAGCATGACACATTATCAATCCAAACCATGCCAATTATATCTACCAATATATAACCTCTTAGCTCGTACGTCTCAGGGAAGGGTGTTAAGAAAAAGAATAAATTATTCGCCACCAAACAGATATATATTTAATAGAGATCAATGAATACAGCACGAAGTACAATGTCAAACTACAATCCATTCACAAGTTTTTTCTAGGTCTAAATGAAACCGGAGGCACCTTATTCCTCGTCCCATACGTCCAATACAGGAGAGAGGCCCTCGCATATCCGAATAGTCAATAAGTATGTCCAGACAACTACCACTATAATTCCTTCAAGACTGCAACTCCATCCAGGGCATCAGTAGTAATCCATTTGATGTGAAGATTTTCGGTCTTGCACAGTCTTCGATATCTTCGACTTTTAATCGTCTTAACAGTTATTCTATATAGGTTAAACTTGATCTTTCTAAATAACTCGCGCATCTTATAATCATGTGATAAATACACATAGATGACACACATCTCATTCCAATCCAAAATATTCTTTTGTTTAAATATTCACATCTTTGGGGAAAGGTTCCCAGTAATTTTATCAAAGATAAGTTCTTTTAAACTTATTCTTTAATCTTCCTTTGAATATCATTTTCAAAAGATTTTATTTTATCTTTCCACAACTTAAACCAAATTAAGGTTTAAGAACTAGTCGGGATTATCGAGCCTTAACGAAGTAACCATTTATTTTATTAATTCCAATTCCAATCTATTCATCCTATGGAGCAAAACCGGTAATACTCCATATCTAACACCCATTATATTATCGGTAAATTTAATTACAACTTAACATTCAAATCTAATTAAAGATTTAACAATCGCATGGAGTAAAACTAGTGGTACTCCATTCTTGATCATTTCTTGAATTTTAAAATTCTAATTATCCCGTTCTCATTTTAATCTACTTAAAGATTCATTAAAACTCTAATTCAGTTTTATCTCAAAAATCATTACTTAATGATTACTCGACCTTTGGAAATAATCTTGTCTTTACTTGGGTTAAAGAATAAATGTCATATAAAACACCGTTCACGATAAACCCAAAATTATCTTCCATTTTATATGGAATTTTCTCAAAAATCTGAACCATTTATAATCGATATAAATTTCCGTATCAGACTAATACTATAAGTGGAACAGCAGAGAAGATTTTTAAATTCCATAAATAGTAGATGTCTTCCTTCACAGAAGCTTATTTTGATTATTATGAATTGAATTCCATTCAATTCCAATTTAATAAAATAAACTGGAAAACTTCTCTACATCTCAATCAAAAGGTTCATTGCATTCACAAATAGTTTAAAGAACAGTATTAATGGAAATACCATTCAAGACAAACCCAAAAATCCCATTTTTCATTTAATTCCAATTTATATGTTGGAAACTTCTGGTTATGGAAAAACCGTTCGCATATCCAATTTATTATTTCTAAAAGTCATTGGATTGTTATTCTAGTTATTAACTAGTTCATTCGGATAAAAATTCTTTTTATCTTTTCAAATGGGGAATATTTCATCCAAAATCTTTCCAAATCATTTATTATGATTTTACGTAATTTATTCATATGTTTAATACTTTTAATAAGGCCCTTACAATCGGTTTCCAATATCGTCCACCGAACTGCATCCATAACGACCTTTTCCAAAACTGATTTGGACATACGTTAAAATCTAACCATTCAAATTTAAATCTTATATATTCATTGGAAATATCTTTTCGATACGAGCCCAACGATTCCGGTTTTAGGAGAATTCGACGGTCGGATCTCCCATTACATCCATTTCAAGTTAATGGTCGAAATTCGCGAACAGTCATTGTGCGATACATTCTATTCAAACCATTTAAATGTATATAATATATTTTGTCGATTTCCATTCAAAAACGTATTTTATAAAATGTTGATACATTCCTTTAAAAACGATTCCAAGTTTCATTACCAGTTTAAATTAAACTTGAACATTGCATTTTATTATGATCTCAAAATGATAATATTTTCACAATGTAATATTTTTAAATTCAATCTTCTCGATATTCATTTAAAAACGAATAAAATCGATATAGAAATCCATTCAAGTTAAAGTAGAATTCACATACCTAACTCGGCTTCATATTTTAATATTTTCGTGCCCATCCAAAATCGAACATCAAAATGAACTTCCAATTTTCCTTGAATATTACTTTATAAAAATATTCACATTTATTGCAGTTTAATTAAAAGTTTAACAATATCCATATAAACAAATTTATATGGATTATATTCATCATTTACATCCAACGATAGTTGCAAACAACTATCAACATCCAAAATGACACCCAATGTGCATTTTATTTTCATATAAGCTTTAATCAAATAGTGGACGCTTACATAAATCCGGTAATAAACCGATTAACCCCAATTTCACATAAGGGAGATGTGTCAGTCAAATATCGTCCCAAGACCCTTGTGGTGTTTTCAACCAACAACAATTATATAATGAATCATTACTTGGATACAATGCACACAACATAGTCATAAATAAATTAATACTCAAATATCCAATGTCATTTATGGTGCCATAAGTGTCCATCCACGGAATATGAAATGCGAGTGCCACATATACATACAACGCTTCTAATGCAAATGAATTGTGAATAGTTCATTTGTTGAACTCCAAATAATAAAGATAGAAATTCTCACATTTCTTTATAACATAAGGACTTAACAAAATAATAATTTGGTGAGAACTTTCACCCAAGCCAAACCAATCTTCATGACACTTCTTAAGTAGAACTCTCGTCCACACTCGCTGTTTGTCACTCTCCGCTACTCGAATTCACCATTGTGGGTCTTGAATTTGCACTACCTCCAATCTTCACCAAACTTTGTCACCAGCAAAAAAACATCATTCTGGACAATTTTTGCCTAGTGGATTTCTCCCTAATGCTCCGATGCGCTAGAAATCGCCAATCTTTGCATCAGGTTTGCAGACTTTGATCGCGCTTTCCGAATAGCTCCGAACTCGAAAAATTCGATTTTGATATGTCAATTTCGTAGAGAAAAATGAGATCTACGATTTTTGTTTATAGGGCCTTGGCCAGAAATACACTGATCGAAGGATATGAGGCAAAGAACGACAAGGGGTTTATGCAAAATAGGATCTTGAGAAAAATGTGATTTTGATGAGTTTACGAGCACGTGAGGCCCACAGGGATCGCTGTTCGATGTAGTACAATGGAGGGAGAGGCCTAACTTGGCATGGTGGGGATTGGCGTGGTGATGTGGAGGCCACATGAGGTGGTTGGTAGTGGTAGAAGTGGTGTAGAAGCCTAAAAATGCAATATTTTGCAAAAAAGAGAGAAGCAAATTGCTTTTTTAGCAAAATGGGAGGGCGAGGTCAGTGTGGCCTAACCTGGAGGAGGTGTTGGCCATTGTTGCAGCAGTGGGAGGGTGGTGGTGTCCCTAGGCGGTGGTAAGAGGAGCTAAGGAGGAAGAGGGTGTCACCATTTTTAAGTTTTTCTAAGTTCCTAAACCTTCCTTTGTAAAATTAATGACAACCTCAGTACTAGTCACACTTAATTAACAAGTCATCATGTCATGGAAGAACAGAAGGAGGAGAGTGAGCCAATTGGAGGAGGGAGGTGCCGTAGTTTCTAATTTTCATTTGCCCAACACTATTCATGAATTGATGGTTTATGACAATGTATTAATTCCAATGTGCAAACTTCATTCTAGTCTCACGGCCACACATTAACTCCAAAATTATGAAATTTTGAATCTCGCTACATTATGGAATTACGGTTCCAACGAACTAAGCCACGTCGAATTTGAAGACTATTTGAAAAACCGCCTTATTTCTAGCTAAAACTGGCTGAATTATCAGCTTACATTTATGTCTCATTCTCTCTCATACTGACTCCGTTGAACTGGAAATTTTAGATTCTACTATATTTTGACATTTTGAATCCAATAAAATTAGTTTCATTGAATTCCGAGATTATTAGAAAAATGATCCTTTTTCAAGTTATCGATATAACTTTTAAAAAATCGATTTTTAAATTCATACTAATAAATCAAATTAGTAATATTACCAAGCTTGTTTGAAGTCAAATAAAATATACAAAAAAATATAAAATTATTCTCAAATTTTATCGAGCAAAAATTAGCAATTTATATTCAGAATTCAATAAAATAGATTAAATTAAAATTTTAAATTAGTTCTAAAATTCCGGGTTGTTATACAACTTGAAATTCATCCAGAAAATATTTATATTATCACTTCAAAGCAATGATCTTGAAAATACTCTAAAATCCTCTTTCTTAACTTATTAAGTTAGGTACATTTTAATTTCAAATTTTTGATTTGAAAATACTTGATAACTCGAAGTTTGACAAGTCTATGGTCGTTTTTAAAGATGTTAGGCATACGCTGGTCAGGCGCATGACTAAAATCTCTAATTACTTAAATATACTTGCTATAACTCCTAGTGAAAATATTTCAAAAATTATTTTAAAAAAATAGATACGGAAAGTACCATTGCGATGTTGATTGTTCATGAATCACAGATACGCAATGGTTTCGTCTAGATACCTTAAAAAACATCTATATCCATAGGAAATCACTTTCCTATGAATTTCGTCGTGGACAGATCAATATAAGACATTTAAAAATCAAAAGAAAATATGAGGTCACTCAGAGTTGGCCTCTCTATCTCAGGGTCTCAAAAACAAACCAACAAATTATGAAGTTAAATCAAGTAACGAGGATAATTCAAGTCACGGAGACAAAAAGCTACATCAAACAGGTGGCTCAATATCACTAAGATAATCAACTACCATTTAATTTCCAATTATATTACATCATTAAATCTTGGTTAAAAGATGTATTCTTTTCTCAATTGGGTTTAAGAACAGTGTTATTAAAGATACCATTCACAGCAAACCCAAAATCCAATTTATTCATATTTTAAATAATTATATTAAGGCCCTTATAGTCAGTTTCTGATATCGGCCATCGAACTGCATCCATAGCGAACTTTTTCCAAAATTGATTCGGATGTATTTTAAAATCCTATTATTAGATTTCAAATATCTTATTATCACTCGAAAACTTTTTTCGACACGAACCGAACGGTTCCGGTTTTTTGAGAATCCGATGGTTGGCTCGCCCTTATGCAAATTCGAAGTTAATGGTTGAAATTCGAGAATGGTCGCTGCGCGATATGTTCTATTCAAACCATTTAAATATATATATATATAATATATTTCATCGATTTCCTCTTTAAAACATATTTTATAAAACGTTCATAAATTTATTTTAAAATGATTCAGACTTCTATTTCAATTTTTAAATCAAAATTGAACTTCTTATATTATTATAATATCAAAATATTTTTTTATTAAAAATATCAAATTTTGAAATCCATTTTCTTGATATTCATTATAAAAATAAATGAAATCGATAGAAAACTCCATTCGAGTTAAAATGGCGTTTACCAGCTTAACTTGGCTTTGTATTCATTCTGGTTATGAATAATTTAATATTTTAGTGTCCATCCAAAATCAAACATTAAAATCATATTTTGATTCTTCACTAAATATTAATCTAAAATATTTTTTATTTCTGAATTGGAATCAAACTCAATCAATTACCATATAAATTCATTTATATGGATTCCATACATTGCATGTATTCAAAAATAGTGATGAACAACTATTAAACATTCCATTCACATCTAGAGTGTAATCTACAACTGTATAAGCATTAATAATTAAATAACACTTAGTCCAGTCTGTCGATTAATCGATTGACATACAACCAAACACAAGGGAAATGTGTGAAGTTATTATCATCCCCAGACCCGTGTGGGGTTTTCAATCAACATCCAATGATTAATATTTGCATACTTGGTAGATGTAAAATTATCGTCCTAGTACCCGTGTGGGATTTACATCACATCCATGTGAACTTATATAATATTTTCACAGTTTAGTATAAACATTTATTTTTAACAATGTATATAATCATAGTTTAATAATGATATAATAAAAACTGTAAATATCTATCATCCACCAAACAAATATTGCAATAACCAGCAATCAACATATATTCTGCTATAAAAATAAATAATTATACAAAAGAATTGAGTGAGAAAGTTCTCACCATTGGTTACCACTCCATCATTCTTTAATTGATTATTTATAAAAACACAATTTCGTTAGAATCAGGCTGCTGAAATATGTGAATTAGAGAAACTGAAAAGTCACAAACAAAGGCTAAACGGTCCGGGCTCTGGCCGAGAAAAATCCTGGATGAATCTTGACTGTGGACCGATATCCCTTCGGTCCACAGTCATTACTAGTCGACTGGTCCATTTCAGACTAGTTGACCAGTATGAACCTGGGCCGCTGCCAGGTAAACCACCAGCCGACTGGTCTGAAATCGACCAGTTGACTGGTCTAGACTTGGGCTGTTGCCCAGGCCAGGGAGGGTTTTGACCCTCCCGGTCGACCCCCATTAATTATGCGCGATCATTCGAGTCTCGTGAACATTTCTTGATGTCAACGAGCCCTCTAATGATCACAACATCAAGTCATAGAACCCGAATGCACCGATTTTGGTTTTAATCTATAAAATGAACATAATATTGAAACAAAGCAATCAAACATGTTATAAGCAAACTATGAAATCTTAGAACTTGTCGTTGTGACAACGGAGCTTCACAATATCGCCAAAACAACTTATAGATTATGAATTAGATTATGTGGACAATTCTAATCATAATTTTCAGTTCAATGAAACATGAACACATGTAATCGGTTAAGTTGCACTAACCTAACCAATTCACTAGCATATACCAACTCCAAAATTACACTTTCATAAGCTGTTAGCTTGTGGCCTAAATGTGGGTTCATGAATAACTCACAGAGCTCTCACCTTTGCTTGCTAGAGGCCCAAAGAAACCGTAAACCAAGTAAGATCAATCTCTCTTCAAGCAAAACTCTTGAACCATCAATCTAAGAGCAAATAAATCAAATTCCTAAGAGTTAGGTTAAAGGAATTTTCAGAAATTGAAGAGAGAACAAGATGGAGAAGATGGAGAAGCTTACCCAAGTTGTCTCTTTTATTTTTCCCCTTGATTTGGGCTTGAATTGCAAAATCTGGCTTAGGAATTTTAATTTCCCTTTCCACTCTCCATTTTCTAATATTTTTGTTAAGTGTTGAATGAATGAGGGAGAGGGGCTGAATTGGGGCACTTAAGTGAAGTGGGCTAAGTTAGTTAACCAAGCCCTAGCCAAACTCCCAATTTTCACGAACTCGAAACATATCGAAGCTTATAGTTTTTGAGCATGCAAACGACATTTTGAACTCAATGCAAGTGGTTTTGAGTCCAGATTCGTCCATATGCAAAAAGTGATATTTGGTCTTATATCTAACGAAAAAGACCAAAATTTCTCTAGCTCCAAAGGTATTGATGCTTATAGTTTTCAAAGACGCAAATAGCATTTTGAACTCAATAGAAGCGGTTTCAAGTCCAAATTCATCCATATGCAAAATGTGAGTTTTCTACGGGCTATATATACCTTTTAAAAATATATTTAAATTCCATAGCGACTATTCTGAATTTTAATTTAGACATAACTTACAATTTATAAAATGAAATCTCAATTTCATATACCCGTTAGAAAATTACAATTCAAAACATCCCAACGTTTCTTGTTTTATCAAATTCTGATTTATATTGAATTCTATATATTCATTCAAAGTTTAAAATCAAAATTTCAAACTGTCGCGCCATTTTGAGTTCGTGTTAATTAAATTTTAAATTAATACGTTCTAACTACAATTTAAATAAATTTTAAATCGTTAATTCTCGAAATAAATTGTCCAAAATATTTAATTTCTATTAAGACCAATTAAAAATAAATTTTAAATTTGTTCCAAAATTTCGGGTTTTTACAATCTCCCCTACTCAAAACTTTTTCGTCCTCGAAAAAGAAGAAGGAAATGAAGGTCATTTACTTAACCAACTCAATCTTCACTTGACTCAAGTTCTTCAACTTTTTAACTTTTAAGAACTTTATAATTTCTCAAAATTTGGATAACGCCTTAAATTTTCCAAAATTTCGCCATAACCTACTTCATACGGGTTGACTGGTACAACCACAAATGGCATCTACAGGCTCTCATATATCAAAAGAAAATAAAAAAGCCAAGCAGCTAACCAATCAGCTCATAAAATCATCAAACCCAATCAAAACATTAAACATTTACCTTTTTGCTAGGCATACAATTTTATTCCTCTTCTTAGCTTCCGCGCAATAACCTGTTTAACAAATATATGCATATCCAATTTGAACTAAAATTTCAATTTAGTTTCACATTCTACTTGATTTGGCTTAATTTGTCTTTCATTTTCACATTGGTTTTATAATTCCAATATTTTTATTAGTTAAACTAACAATCACACATCACAACCAACAATCGATTAGTTGATTAGCTTTTCAAACATATATCTTTTATATATACTAAAAATCATATTTTCAATGCTAAATCACAAACATTAAACTCTGACTAAGTTTTGGTTCTCACACTAGTCAACTGGAAATATATAGACATCCCACTTTCGAAACTCAAACATAAATACTGATGATGAGATCTCAATCATCAGAATCTTCTCCGAGCGAGTAGAGTATGATTCTATATCTATCCAGTATATTTTAGACTTCGAATACACGTGGATCAGACGTATATGCAAAATTTTCTTGTACTTGATAGTCCAAAATCAATATAAAATAAAACACTCAAATACGTATAATAAGATATGATTTCCAAAATTAAATTCGTTTTTAATAAACAACAATCTTCAAACTCATTCTAGGATACCACTGATCCTATCTCTAACGAGTTATTCTTATAGGATGTTACTAATCCTATCTCTGATGAATTCTTTCGTTTCGTTCTAATGTATCTTGTTCTTGAGCTTTGTAAACCAAAGCTCTACTACCAAACTGTTGCGCACCGAATTCACCTGGCCTCCGAGGAGACGGGAAAACATAGAGTGGAAAATAATATCAGAGTTCAAATAAATAACATACGGTGGAACATAATATTAGAGATTTAAGTGGAAAAAAGCAGAAAATATAGTACATGAATATAATATGCAGTGGAAAATATCAACTACCGCAGCTAAAAGGAATACATGGTTGCAAAGCATTCCATATATAACTCTAGACGTAATCCAAGATCCTGTGGAAAGAAATATCTACCAAAATCAAAACTACTAGTTGTCCATGTGGAAAATATGGTCACCTAGAGTTTAGGTGGAAATAATAAACTCTGAGTCAGTCATGAGATTGGTGTGAGAACTAAAACAATTATTATTAACCTGAATTTTATGTTGGGTAAATCAAGGGACCACGCCGTATAATATGCAATGGGTTTCCTCCCAAGAATACCATAAACAAACAATGCAATGTTTTTTACGAAAATGAAGCCGTTATAAGACTCAGGTCCCATCACACAATGCAACACAAACCAGACGATAGAGTTTTACCTTATAATGGCTAAATATGCTTGGTATTCGAAAATTTTCTTTTATTATTACTATAAGTGAATAAATCAACTTCAAATATATATGTATCAATCATAGACGGCGTAGGTACCATATATTATGTCTCCATAAATGGGTTTACAACTTAAACCAAAAAGTCACATATTGGAAATTGGATTTAAATCATAAGTCAAGGCAAGGGATGGTCTCCTTACCGATTTGGATCACTTCTAGCAAGATGACCCAGGATCACACCTATGGGCAACCCTTGGATCTTGTAAGGTCGGTCCTCTCTTACTTTTGAGGATTGGTTATTCATGAACAATACATTTCTTGGTCCTATCAGACCTATCTCTGAGCCTTCTAGTCGACTCGATATATGAGGCGCCTTGCAATCTATCATCCACGTAAGTAAAAATGTCTGGGCTCCATACCATTACACCACTTCTAGTTAGAAAGAAACATATGCACTCCTTGCGTCCCTTATCCCATTTCTAACTCATGCCGAGGCATGAGGCTCGCGAATTAATGCTCTACACAAAGCTATGCTACTTAAAGTCGTGCTTTGATCATCATTCGTAAGGCCCTACTTTTCAACAAAAGCCTTGATCATTTACATCTTACCATGCCACATAGTCAATTCATTCCATATAACTGATATCTATCAATATATAACCTCTAAGCTCATACGTCTCAAAGAAGGGTGTTAAGTAAGAGAATAAATTCTCCGCTACCAAACAGATACATTTTTGATAGAAATCAATCAATACAGAACGAAATACGATGTCAGACATAATCCATTTACAAGTCCGTTCTCGGTCTAAATAAAACCGGAGGCACCTTATTCCTCATCTCATATGTCCAATACAGGAGAGAGACCCTCGCATATCCAGTCGATCTGCAAGTACATTTGGACGATCACCACTTATTCCCATGTCTTGGGTGTACATCCTAATCAAGACATCAGTAATCATCCAAACGATGTGAAGATCTCCGGTCTTCAACTAGCGTCTTCAAATCTTTGACTTTTAGTCGTCGTATCAGTTATTCAGAATGGGTTAAATACGGTCTTTCCGAAAAACTCGCATATCTTAAAATCAAGTGCCATAAAAAAACATCATACACCTCATTCCAATTTAGAATATTCTTTTATTCAAATGTTCTTTTCACAATTCAAACCAAATTAAGGTTTACTAAACTTGTCGAGATTAGAGAACCTTACCGAAGTAATCATTTATTTTACTATCCCAATCCCAACATATTCATCCCATAGAGCAAAACTTGTAGTACTCCATATCTTGCACCTATTGTGTTATCGGTAAAATTAATTACCATTTAACGTTCAAATCTAATTAAAGATTTAGCTATTGAATGGAGTAAAACTGGTGATACTCCATTCTCGAACATTTCTTGAATTCGGTAAATTTACTTACCTCATTCTCATTTCAATCTAATTAAAGTTTCATTAAAACTCCACTTAGTTTTAATCTCAACAATCATTACTCAATGATTATTCAACTTTAGGAAAATTAATCATATCTTTACTGGGTCAAAGAACCAATGTCATTTAAAACATAGTTCATGATAAACCCAAAAGCATCTTCCATTCAAATAGAACCTTCACGGAAATCATAACAGTATGAAATCGGTATAAATTTCCGTACCGTACTATTACTATAAATGGAATAACGACAAAGCCTTTTAAATTCCCTAAATAGTAATGGACTTCCTTCACAGAATCTCATCTCGATTGTTACTAAATCGAATTACATTCAATTCCAATTTTCTTTATTAAATTGGAAAACTTTTCTTTTGAAAAATTACATTAAATCTTGATTAAAAGATTTATAAATTCCAAATCATAACTTCAGTGTTAATCGGGTTTAAGAACTAATGTCATTTAAAACATCGTTCACAATGAACCCATAATCGACTACCATTTAATTTTCAATTATATTAATTAACTGGAAAACTTCATTAAATCTTGGTTAAAAGATTTATTCTTTTCTCAACTGGGTTTTAGAACAATGTTATTAAAGAAACCATTCACGACAAATCCAAAATCCAATTTATTCATATTTTAAATAATTTTATTAAGGCCCTTACAGTTGGTTTCCGATATCGGCCACCGAACTGCATCCAAAACAACCTTTTTCCAAACCGTTTTTTTTTTCAAAATCTTACTGCTGATTTCAAATTTCTTATTATCACTTGAAAGCTCTTTTTAACAAGAATCCAATGGTTCTGGTATTTGGAGAATCTGATGGTCGGATCTCCCGTTATGCAAATTCGAAGTTAATGATTGAAATTCGTGAACATTAGTTCTATTCAAACCATTTAAATATATATAATATATTTCATCAATTTCCTCTTTAAAACGTATTTTATAAAACGTTCATAAATTCATTTTAAAACAATTCCAACTTCCATTTCAATTTTTAAATAAGAATTGAACTTCCTATATTATTATAATATCAAAATAATAATATTTTCAAAATATCAAATTTTGAAATCCATTTTCTTGGTTTTCATTATAAAAATAAATGAAATCGATAGAAAACTCTATTCCAGTTAAAATGGCGTTTACTAGCTTAACTTGGCTTCATATTTACTCCAGCAATGAATAATTCAATATTTTCGTGTCCATCCAAAATTAGACATCAAAATCATGTTTTGATTCTTCACTGAATATTAATCTAAAATATTTGTTATTTTTGAATTGGTATCAGACTCAATCAATTACCATATAATTTTATTTATATCAATTCCGTACATCGCATGTATTCAAAAATAGTGGTGTACAACTATTAGACATCAATTTACATCTAGAGTGTAATCTTCAAATGTATAAGCATTGAATAATTAAATAACGCTTACTATGGTCTTTCGATCAATCGATTGACATATATCTAAACACAACGGAGATGTGTGAAGTTATTATCATCCCCAGACCCGTGTGGGGTTTTCAATCAACATCCAATGATTAGTATTTGCATACTTGGGCAATGTGTAAAATTATCGTCTTAATATCCGTGTGGGGTTTACATCACATCCATGTAAACTTTTCTAATATTTTCACAGTTTAATATAAACGTTTATTTAACAACGTATATAATCACAGTTTAATAATGATAACTTAAAACTGTAAACATCCAACATCCACCAAACAAACATTGCAATCATCGGCAATCAACATATATTCAGTTATAAAAGTAAATAAATGTACAAAAGAATTGAGTGAGAAAATTCTCACCATTGGTTTCCACTACGTCATTCTTTAATTGATGATTTATAAAAAAACAATTTCGTAAGAATCATGCTGGTGAAATCTGTGAATTAGAGAAACTGAAAAGTCACAAACTAAGGCCAAACGGTCCGGGCTTCGGCTGGAAAAAAACCTGGATGAATCTAGACTGTGGAACGAGGTCTCTCTTGTCCAAAGTCATTACCAATCGTGTAACACCCCACGTTCGTTAATGTCACTCATAAGAGAATGCATTATGTTTCGTGAAGCGTTATAGTTAAACAAAAACACAAACATTACAAGACAAATATAAAATAGCAGCGGAATTAAAACTTTATTAATCATAAAGCATCGTGGTTCAAAACATCATATCTGAAAATACATAAAGCTAGTACATCATTAAAATTTCTGTCTTGTACTTAAAACATCATAGTACAATAGTAAAAGAAGCATAATCCCCACAAGAAACACAACTATAATAGCAAAGATAAGAACTTGAGCAATACATCTAAGCAGCTCCAAGAAAGACGATATCAGAATCTGGATCAAGCTTGCGTATTCCCACCTTAAGAACCTGGGGGCGGGGGTGGGACGGAATAGAAAGAAGAGGAAACAAAATGGGTCATACATAAAGTCTGGCAAGTCCAGTTACTTTTAGCAAATAAATGAGTTAAAGTATTTTAACAGGCATATAGAATGGGTAAGAAAGATATCATCATAAAAGTCAGGTATGACAAGGTAAACAGCATAAACATAGTAGAATGTATACGCTTCCCTAATGATTACTCTACACCCATACTAGTGTCTTATTAACAAGATGATCCCCAACCAGTATAAGATAGTAGACTTAGGTGTACGTCCAGTGAGAGGTTTTTTCACCCCATACAATCAACAAGCAGCCCAACATACCGGAGTTACCCCTAAGGGTATTAACGGGCTCCCAACATACTAGAGTCTATGTCTACCCTAATTTCTACCCTAATCAATCAGCTCCTTACTCCGTAGATACCCTGTGATGGCCCCACGGTAGGATGTATCACTCCCTAAATGGCAACCCTTCGTTTTCAGGATGTGGACAACCATATCTACAAGTGCCAAGGTATCTTATCTTCCTCCGTCCGGACCATGCACGCACATGACCCGGTCAGTACGCGCCGCCCACACCACCCTTTCCGTTTGGATCTCATACAATCAGCCCAGTAAGTGCGCCCGACTCCGACCTAGTTCGGAGTACTCGATTGATACCTATATATGGGTTATTGACTAAAATGGGCCCCACATACAAGATGATGAAAGCTCTCCCCTTTGTCTTGCATCCTCACTACTAGGTTTTCTACAGGTTATGCCTACCTATTGGTGTCATAAAATTGCGTAACCCCACAGGTTAAGTTTGTGGGCCTATATATATATAAATACTACCCACCCACCCAAGATTTACTTAACCCACCCACTGTTTCAAACAAGTTATTGGTTAAGTTTGTGGGCCTAAATATACAAATATTTCCCACCGCCCTAAGATTTACTTAACCCTCTCATTGATTCGAGCAAGTTTACTTAACCCCTACTCAAGTTAACTAGTTTATGTAATCCTTATGGATTCAAACAGGTTAAGTATTACAAGTTAACAGGTTATCGTATTCACATTGACTTCTCTTCAAGTTGCCAAGTTCCCCTTGCTTATTAATTTCATATATATAATTTCATATATATATACAACTTAATCCATTTAAGTCTGTTAATAATCCCATAACATGTAATTCTCTAGATTGTTATTAGCGAAAGTGATCTACAATATCTTTTGAACTATCCATTGCCTGATTCGAATTCATTTCCATTAATCAAAATTAGTGCCATTTATTTCTATTCTCTTATATACATAAATTCATATATATATATATATATATATATGTTTATGCACTAAACCTCTCACATTAAGCCTTCATCTTGTGGATGTTGGATATGGCAGTTGGGTTCGGGCAGTCTTCTTCCACAAGTTGGACTTAACCTCGTGTCTTAGCACGTTATGCATTCATACATTTAGACCCCTCACAGTAGATTCACCACTTAATGTCGGGTGGGTCCGGGCAGACTTCTACCACAAGTGTAATATAACCTTGTGTCTAAGCGCGGTTACAATTTCAAATTATTGTAATTTTTGGCGTTTCCATTTTTAACCAATTATTCCTATGTCATTATTGGTTTTCATGCCCCTTTCCCAAGTCATGTTTGTAATGAACCATATGCCCCAACTTAAGGTCTTTTAACCACAACTTTGGTTCATGCCCAAATCCACATTTTAATTCAAGTTATGCCCAAATTTCCCAATACAAGTTATGCCCCACTTTTAACGGATTAAACAAGCTTCACTATTCTTTACAATTCCATTAACATGTTTCACTTAATCTTAAATTAAGCCTATAGATTTATATGTCCCAAACCAGAGTCATAATTTATTATACAAATCATGCCCTAATATTAGTCAAATTTCATAATATAGTTTATGCCCCCAGATTCCAATCGTGATCCAAAGTACACGTTATGCCCCTAAATTATCTTTTCCAATCATTCCCAATTTAACCCAATTTCGTTCGTACGCATATTTCAGCGATATTGGCCTAGGCTCGAAGGGAGTCTGACTATAAAAATAAAAAAGGGAATGAGAGGGAGGAGAACATAATAGGCATAAAATCAAAAGTAACAGAAATGGTTGCATGACAGCAAAAACAGGCATGTAAGAACAGATCTGATGAATAGATATAGGCATTTAAAATAGATATGATTAACATGTGATAATAGAACTGATTAGGCATAGTGACATGACCATAAAAAAGCATGATGAGATCTAATCAATGAATTAGATATACAAATAATGGCAGATCTGACATGATAAATAGGTATAGGTTCAGATCTAGTTCATAGTCATGTTAGAATAACTTAGATAAACAGTTTATAGTAGATCGGATATGATTTAAATAGTCACAGGAATAGATCCAAATTATAGTCATGTCAATATTTACTTTTTAATTATTTAGATCTAAAATTAACATAGACTCACAGTGTTTGGGTCTTGAAAAATAGAGAAGGGATTGCTAGCATTGAATCAGAGATCTCTAAGCTTGAATAACTTGATTTGTTAAAGAAGAAAATGCTTGATTCAATCTAGGCAGAGACAACATCAAGTCCTCCATTATTTTATGTGTGGAGACACAAGAGAAATGGGGTCCTATTTATAGCCTAAAGCCAATGAACCAGGTCAAGAAAAGAGTCCATATTCAGCAAATAGAACAATGCTCAGATCTATCGTAGGGGAGTCGACACCCCTCTTGAGGGGTCGGCCCAGGAGTCGACATCCCCTTAAGGGGTCGCCACCCTTGAGTGGGAAATTTCCCGCTTCCCCAATTCTGCACGAATATGAATTTCTGGACTTAATATATATATATATATATATATATATTCTTCTTGTGCGTATACAAACTTCAAACCTTCATAACTTCTTCATACGGTGTCCATTTTACGCAAACCAAGTGTCTATTTTAACCAGAATTCCGAGACGAACGCAATGGCATAGTCCATTTCACTTAATTATGAATATTTAAATAATTATTATTTAATTTATCATCTTTTAGTGTTGTTAAAATACAGGGTTTTACATTCTCCCCTAATCAAAGGATTTCGTCCTCAAAATCTCCAAGTTAAGAAGAATGTATATCCTAGCAACCACGTCCATCTACTCATCCACCAATCACAGGCATCCATTGTCCTTAAAAGTTACTAATGCTTGTATGAACATATGAAAAGGTGTGTGTATATGTCCCAATACGAATTAGAAGATCAGGCGGTCTATTGATTTAGTCGACCTCCTTTATGTAATGAATGTTAGTGTCATGAAACCAACATGTATGCAGATAATCCTATTATAACTTGTAAGTCTATATGTGTGCACACTCATCCATCCAAATGTAACATCCATATGATGATACACTCACTTTCATTCATAAAGGAAGAAAAATGCACACACATCCATATGTAGTATGAGAGGGATTGAGCCAATCTAGTGCCTAATGTGTGTGTATATGCATCCACGAGTGACCACTAGCAAACACTTGCATCCACTTGCATCCATCAAACATAACATGTCTCAAACACATGTTTACATCTATGAGATTTCCACCTAAAGGTCGAAGATTCGATCGATAGGATACAGACGAATGATAGAAACAAGTACGAATAAAAAGCTTTGGAAAATAAGTTAAGAATACACCCTTGAAAAGAAAAGGGTACGAAGCGTGAATCTTGTCTTCAGTCTTCCAAGTTGCATCCTTGTGGTCATCTCCCCACTGAATTTCTGTTAATTTGACCCCTTGGATGCATGGTTTCTTAACCTCTGATCCAAGAATACGGGTAGGAAATCTACTAACTATTGCCTCCCATTCACCTTTACTTCCTTAAGCATGCTCTGCTTAACTACATCTACTATATCATGCCAACATTTCCACAATTGAACACCCAATAATCTCTCTGGTCGCTTTACCCTATAAGCCATTTGAACTCAATATCAGTTCTTCCTTTTTCTGTGTGTGACTTCCGCTTGTCTTGAGCTATTTTCATGCGCCTGTAGATAAGAACAATCTTTTCTGAAGTTTCTCTAATTGTCTCAGGTCCAAGTAGAAGCCTAACTCTACTGTCTCAATTTTATATCCTTCTGTGAGTACAAAAACTTGTATGACTCATGTTCCATGTATAACTCGAATCTCTCTCTCCAAGAAGATATTGTCGCCAAGTCTTAAGCGTGATTACTATAGCAACAAATTACAAAACATGTGTAGGGTAGTTCTTATCCTGAACTCTCAAATGTCTACTCCCCTAACATATCACCCTTCCCTCTTTCATCAGAACCGCACCAAGTCCTGTAGCACATGCGTCAGTGTATACTGTGAATACCTTGTTCTCCTCAGGAAAGGTCAAGACAGGGGCTGTTGTCAGAGCCCTCTTCAATTGCGGAAAAAGCATCCTCTCATTCTATACCCCAAGAAAATGTCAGATTCTTCTTTGTCACCTGGTGAGTAGGGCCGATATCTTTGCGAAGTCCTTAATCAACTTCCTATAATAGCCCGCTAATCCAAGAAATCTTCTCACCTTTGTTGCATTCTTAGGAATTTTCCAATCCTGAACTGTAACTACCTTTGCGGGATCTACTGCTATCTCATCTTTAGAGACCACGTGCCCTAGAAATCTCACCTCCTTTCTCCAAAAATGGCATTTGGAGAACTTTGCCTTAAGCTGATGTGCACACAGAAATTTCAACACCCTCTCTCAAATGTTGGGCATGCTCTTCCTCACTCTTTGAGAAGATCAAGATATCATCAAAAAAGGCCATGACAAATTTATTTAGAAACTCCTGAAACACCCTACTCATAAGATCAACAAAATAGGCGGGTGCATTCATCAACCCAAAATGCATAACGAGCCATTCAATGAAACCATTTAGATTTCTAAAAGTGGTCTTGTCTATACTATCCTCAGCCAACCTCAACTGATGAAATCCCATAGCGAAATCTAACTAAGAGAAAACTGATGCCCTAACGAGCTGGTCAAACAGATCATCTATCCTTGGGAGTGGGTGCCTATTCTTCTTTGTGAGTTTGTTCAACTCTCTATAATCCACACATAAGCAAAGCGAACCATCCGCCTTAGTTGCGAATACCATCGGAGCACCCCATTCAGATATGCTTCGCCTAATAAACCCTTTCTCAAGTGCTCCCCTACTCGCTTAATAAGCTCCCTCCTTTCTCTTAGAGCCATATGGTACACAGGTAATGCAATTGGCTTTGCATTATCTACCAGGTGTATATGAAAATCGTTCTCGCGCCTCGGAGGTAAGCCCCGAACCTCCTCAAAAACATCTGAATACTCATAGGCTACTGGTATAGATTGCAAATCGTCGATAGATGCATCCAGAGACTGTACGAAACTAAGAATGAGAGACCCCTTTAGGCCACAAGAAATCTCGAGGGTCCTCCCATGACAAGTCAAAAGTCTAACGACCCTCTTCTCATAATCTAGAATGGCATCATACATGGCTAGCCAATCCATACCTAGAATCAAACTTGATCCCATAAAATTGAGTATATATGTGTCATACTCAAACTCGACGCCTAACACAGATATTCTCAAACCCCGACAAATCATGGACAAATGAGCCAAACCACAAATGGGGTTTGAGATAACAATGGGGTCCACCACCATACTAGTACTAAGGTGCAGAGACTCAACTACAGAATCAGATATAAATGAATGCAAAGTGCCAGAATCAAAAGAGTTCGAATAGGATGATTGGAAAGAGGAATCAAACCCTCAACAGAAACTTTCCTACCTTTATAAGATACACTGGCCACGAAAGCATGCATCTGCCCTCCAGAAGATCCCGCCCCTTGGCCTTGTCCTAGCTTCTTCGGGCACTCCCTACTGTAGTGTCTATCTTTGCCACAGTTGAAACAAGCATTATTACTTCTATTGCTTGACCAAATGACTCAAGTGCTCAAGACATTTCCTCTTGCTTTTATTTGAACTTTATTAGGCTCTCCTTCTTACATCTATGTTCCCTTCTTAAGCCACCATTTTTTTCTCGTCCTTGGGCTATGCTCCTTAGCCTTAACTCACTTATTCTCCTTTTTACCATCCTTGTGTAACATGCTAATAAGTCTCTTAAAAGTTGCCTCCATCGCATGGAAATCCTTACTAAGTTTAAGAGAAAATTAGTTGTAGGTGAAACTACCGCGCCTACCGATGGAGATTGGGCACTCCTTTGCCCTTCGACATGTGTTGTAGTTTTAACATGCCTACGGAACCATATCGCAATGTGGACATCCTTCAGAAAGAATCATTTCCCTAGACATGCAGAAAAGAAAAGGAAAAGGGACTCTGGCGGAGAATCAAGAGATATTTTATATGGCTTTGGGGAATATTTTTTCAAAATAGAGTTTTCTTTTGAAAATGCCTTATTTTAAAACCTTTTTGTAAGCGATTTTAAAAATCTTTTATCCGATCTGGTAACCTTCAACTCTGATACCAAGTGTGACACCCAACGTCCGGTAATGTCACTCATTAAGAGAATGCATTAAGTTTCGTGAATTGTTATAGGTAAACAGAAATAGAAATATTACAAGATATATATAAAATAGCAGTGGGATTAAAAACTTTATTAATCATAAAGCATCGTGATTCAAAACATCATATATCTGAAAAACATAAAGCCAGTACATCATTAAAGTTTATGTCTTGTACTTAAACATCAGAGCGCAATAGTAAAAGAAGCATAATCCCCAAAAGAAACATAGCCATAGTAGCAAAGATAAGAACTTGAGCAATACATCTAAGCAGCTCCAAGCAAGATGATATCAGAATCCTAATCAATCTTGAGTATTCCGACCCTGAGAACCTGGGGGAATGGAATACAAAGAAGAGGAAACAAAATGGGTCAGACATAAAGTCTGGTGAGTCCAGTTACTTTTAGAAAATGAGTAAAAATATTATGACTGGCATTGTAACACCCCGTAATTTTAAAACAGGACATAAGAGATCATTAAAGAATAATTAATCTTTAAAAGAAGAATTAAGGGAAACAGGTTGCACCATTGCTTTTTTCTTGGAATTCTACTTGAGATAGAGTCCGAGTTTGCGTGAAAAGGTTACAATATGAAGAAGTTATGGAGGTTAGAAGATTTCAGTTTAAACCAAAATTAAAATAAGATATTCAAAACAGCGAAGGTGGGCGGAGGAAGCGCGGAACCAGCCACGTTTGGGGTGTCGACCTGAGTCCCGCTGGGTTGGCACCTATGTCGACTCAGACACTTTGGGGTCGACATAGGTGTTGACCCCCCTTGTAGTGGTCAATCCCCTTAGCCAGATCCGAACAGTGACGATTTCTGACTTGCTAGGGCATCTGTGGCGGTTTTTGGATAGCGCTAATTAGTTTGGATGGTTTCGATTTCTTCTAGGTTGATCTAATGGATTACATTAATTTAAACTTCTATACAAACAAACCCAACCCTCAACCCTAAACCACACAATTTCATTTTAAGGAGCCGTCATGCTGTCCATGGCCAAACTAGTGTAGCCTCCAGTCTTCCCTAAAACCAGAAAACAAGTTAGAAGCTACGAATCAAATCTAAATTAGAGAATCGATAGTCTACATCAAAGGATAGATTTTCAGTTTCAGAAAACAGATCCCAGAAAACAAGATTTGTCCTTTGTTTCGCAAGTTCAAGTTACTTTCAAACGTGAATTCTTAATTGAAATTCTTGTCATGTAATAATCTGAATCCAAGCTATACCTGATTATGAGATAATCCTTTCAGATTTATCAAATCTATTTTATCAGATTTGTTCCTGCGATGTTATTCAAATCTATTTTATCGGATTTGTGCCTGCGATGTTATTCAAATCTAATCTATCAGATTTATGCCTGCGATGTAATTTTATTCAGATCAATACTTCTTTTATGATCCTGATATTGCTATTATCAAAACTAGCGTCGTATGGCTATTTTATGCCTAATCTTTTATGTTTCCTCTTCTTCCCCTTTTATTATGGATCTAGGTTGCCTCTAACCTAGACGAAAGCTTTTTATAAATATATACACGATTGGAATACGGGGGAATTGGGCTTAATCTATTTTTTTTGTACTATTGGGTGTAACTTGAAATTGAGGTTTGGGCATAACTTGTAACTGAGATTTGGGTATAACTTATAATTGATATTGGGCATTATTATCGTTATAACTGCAAGATGGGTTAATTGCTATATAAATCAAGTTTTGGGCATGGTTGTTATTGTTCCAAATTTGGGGTAACTTGAAACATTTAACCTAGATTGGGGGAAAATGTAAATTGGAATATTAAATCTAGATTATGCCTAACTATTGGCTGGGATACCAAGTATAATGAATATTTTAATTTTGGGGCATGATTATTATTGCAAATTTGGGAAGATTGGGTGTAACCTACTTTGAATTATAACTTGTAACTAAATTTATGGGACACAACTTGCAATTAGCTTTGTTGGGTATAACTTGAGAATTGGAACATGACTAGTTTTGTGAATTCAGGATAATTAGCATATAAAATCTAGACTTGGACATGTATGGTAAATATGCTAAAAAGATAAACATGCCCAACCTGAGGTTAGATTGAGTAGCAGTGTAAAACTGTCCGGAACCGCCCAACACATCCAATAACCGCAACAACACAGATCTAATGTGAGAGGTTAGCGCATTTATCCCAAAAACCCGAAGTTAGAATGAGTTTGCGATAGAAGTCTGCCCGGAACCGCCCGGCACATCCAGCAACCGCAAACAACAGTTTTAATATGAGAGGGTAAGGCGTTAATGATTGAATTAATGCTAATAAGAAAGACATGCTAATAACTGAATGGTAGGGTTAAATTAATTTAGGCAAAACTTAATCAATACAACATGTTAATTAAACAGGTGAGTAGGGTTAAGTTAATAAGAAACACTTAACCAATATGACATGATGAATGGGTAGGGTTAAGTTAAAACAAGAGAGCAACGCTTAACCAATATAACAGGATGCGTGGAAGGGTTAAGTTAAAACAAGAGAGGAACACTTAACTAATATAACATGATGAATGGGAAGGGTTAAGTTAAAACAAGAGAGGAACACTTAACTAATATAACATGATGAATGGGAAGGGTTAAGTTAACACAAGAAGGCAACACTTAACCAATGTAACTTGATGAATGAATGAGGTTAAGTTAATGGGAAATACTTAACCAATATAACATGATGAATAAACGGGGTTAAGTAAATAGGAAATACTTAACCAATCCAACATGACCAGTGAGAAGGGTTAAGAAGAAGCACTTAACCAACATGACTTGATGAGTGGGTGGGTTAAGTTAACATGAATGGACAACACTTAACCAATATGACATAATGTGTGGGAGGGTTACGTACATATCGGGTTGGTGGATAATATTAGTAAATATAGGCCCACAAACTTAACCATTAAGTAGATATATTTGAATCAGTGGGAGGGTTAAGCACATATCGGGTTGGTGGGTAATATTAGTAAATATAGGCCTACAAACTTAACTAGTAAGAAACCCTAGTAACAGGGACCCATTTCAGCAGTAACCCACATAGATGTATCAAGATACCCTGAAACTAGGTAGGGTGGGGCACGATTACTGCACTGATTATAAGCGGTCAAAATAGCGGCAGAGGGTACGTCAGTGTAGGTTCCAACGGAGTATGGGCGTGCACATATTCCGGAGTCGAAAAAGCAGGACTGGGTACCAGTGGTTATACACTGTGCATCTTGAATCTTGTCAGGTTGCTACCATAGGGACTGATACACCTTATATTGGGAGCAGCATAGGGTATCTACACGCAAGAGAGGGCCAATTGACACAGACACATGGAACATTAATACAAGTAGGGAGCCGATCGATAGCGTAGTAAGGGTACATCTTACATCTTCATGGTAATTAGGTTGATTGAGGTAAGATCCTCATACTAGATGTACACCTGAAGGCTACCACAATTGCGGGGATTGGCATCACGTTATCATATTATCATTTTACATAGATTACTAGTTGGGACACTAGTTAGAGGGTGCATAGATATAGGAATCAGAATAAAAAGGTAGTAGTGAAGCAGAGAAAGAGTAGATGTGCATTCAGTTTATCTTACTTATCATATCTTATGCTAATCTTAGGTTATCTTGTTATCCATGTTATCACGGTATTGTCTTATATTCAGTTTATTCATGTCACGAAGCTTTTTCCTATTTACATGCTGAAAGTCACTGGACTTACTAGACTTATGTCTGACCTACTTTGTTTTGCCTCTTTTCTTCCGTTTCCCTCCACCCCCCCCCCCAAAGGTTCACAGAGAGGAAATATTACCTCTTAGCTCAGTTTTCTTTCCAAGCTTGACGATAGTCGATGTATTGCTTTGGACTCTCTCTTCCACTGCTATGGCTGGTTCATGCTTTATTGGGGAATATCATTGTTATTTTTATGCTTCTTTTATACTTGGAAGTTTCTGAATCAAGACAGAAGTTTTATGTATTACTTTTAAGTATGATTGAGACAATTGTTTTAAAAGCTTGATTGAACCACATTGTTTATAAAATAACTTTATTTTTCGCTGCTTTATTTGTCTGTCTTGTAATTTACTTGCACATTTTTCTTAAAACGCACCACCGAAGTTAAGGCATTCCCTTTGTGAGTGACCTTAACAGGGGTGGGGTGTTTCACTTGATATCAGAGATGAAGATTACCAGATCAGATAAAAGATTTGGAAAATTATTTTCAAGACGGTTTTAAAGGAAGCATTTTCTAAAGAATTTTTTTGGCAGATTCCCAAAGACATATGCACTATCTTTTGATTCTCTGTTTGAATCTTAGTTTTCCTTCTTTACTGAGTCTCCGGGGCTCCTGGCTTTCTAGGAGGTTACCTCATTGTGGCATGGTTCCGTAGGCTTGATGAGGCTACGACACCTATCAAAGGGCGAAGAAGTGCCCCCATCTATAGTCGCAGTAGTTTCAACCGCGGCTAATTTTCTTTCAAGCATTGTAGGGTTTTCCGTGCGATGGAGGCAGCTTTCAAGAGATTTGTCAACAAGTTACACAAGGATGGCAAAGATGAGAATTAGAGAGTTTGGCTAAGATCACGACCCAAGGATGAGGAACTCAAGGATATAGACTTGGTTCACAAAAGAGGTAAAAAGAAAGAGGTGTAAGTGGAAGGATCACAGGACAAGAAAGGAAGAAAGAATAGGAAACCTAAGACAAGAGGAAGTGTCTTTATAATGGGTCATATAATTAAGGACAAGGGCAAGAACTAAGGACAAGATTTTCAAGAGGGCAAGTGCATGCTCTCACCGCCAGCGTACTTGAGAGAGAGGTAGTAAAGTTCCTGTTGAAAAGGTCTAGCTTTTCTTTTTGTTCATCCTGTTAGTACTCTTTTGATTTTAGCGCTTCACATTCGTTTATATCTACTTCCATAGTTGAGTTTCTACACCTTAGTACTCGTATAGTAGAAGATCCCATTATTGTCTCAAATCCAATTTGTGGTTCGGGTCATTTATCTTTGGTTTGAGAGCATTTGAGAATAATTATATTAAGTATTGAGTCTAAGTGTAATGCTTATGTTTTTGGTTTCATGGGTTATGGATTGATTCTAGGCATGAATTGGTTAGCTAGTAATTGTGAAAGGAGGTTAGTTAGACTTTTGACTTGCCTTGGGAATACCCTCGAGATTTCATGCGATCTTAAGGGATCAGTTAGGCTAAGCTACCTAGAATCACTTGATGCATCTATCGATGATTTGCGATCCGTTAGAGTAGTCCATGAGTACGCAGATGTTTTTGATTCGGTTAGGGGTTTGTCCCTTAAAACGCGAGATAGACTTCCGCATATATCTAGTTGACAATGCAAAGCTAGTTGCATTACCTGTATGACACATGACTCCAAGGGAAAGGAAGGGCTCAGTAAACAAGTAAAAGAGTTACTTGAGAAAGGGCTCATAAGGTGAAGTACTTCTAAATGGGGGTGCTCCAGTTGTTTTCGCTACAAAGGCGGATGGTTCACTTTGCTTGTGCATAGATGATATTTTGGTTTTCTCTAAGAGTGAGGAAGAACATGCTTTGCATCTAAGGGAAGTCTCGGATACCCTCCAAGCACATCAGCTTAAGGCTAGGTTCTCCAAATATCATTTTCGGACAGAAAAAGTAAGGTTTCTAAGACAGATGGTATCCAAGGAAGGGATAACAGTAGATCCCGCAAAAGTAGCTACGATGCAAGATTAAAGGTCCCGAGGAACGCAACAGGAGTAAGAAATTTTCTTGGATTAGTGGGCTAGTATAGGAAGTTAATTAAGGATCTTATGAAGGTATCGACCCCACTTACTAGATTGATGAAGAAGAATCTAACTTTTGCTTGGGATTTGATTCTGATGTCGCTTTCCAACGATCGAAAAGAGCTCTTACGATGACCCCAGTTTTGACTTTTACCTTACGGTAGTAAAAAGGTTTACGGTTTACATGGATGCATGCGGCACGGGACTAGGCATCATTTTTATGTAAGAAGGAAGGGTAAGGTCGTAGCGGATGCCTTAAGAAGAAAAAGGTTGACTTCAAGTCCTCTTTATGTGAAAAGGAGAAGTTCAGAATACATATCAACTTTTGATTTAAAAAACTTCAGTTAAGTTAGTAGCTGGCATCTCTAGGAGTAAGACCTACGCTTTTGGATCAAATAGGGACTTCATAAAGGAAAGAATCTCAGATAGCTGAAACAATGGATAAATTAAGTAGAGAAGAGACCTCTAGTCACCGTAATAAATAAGCTCGCAAGAAGCCATGAGTACACAGTTATGTTTGAGCACCACTTATCATCCTCTGACAGAAAAGGGTAAATAGGATTTTGGAAGACCTTTCAAGGAAATGTTAGCATGACACAGCAAGAGTTGTAATGCCAAATATACTAGAAGAAGAAAAGGTGGAATGAGAGGCGACAGTGAAATGAGTTCCAACGCATATTCTGGAAACAGAAATTAAGAAGCTACACAATCGTGAAGTTAAGACAGTTAGAGCAATATGGAGTGAAGCTCAAGAAGATGCGACTTAGAAGAATGAAGACTAGATACGCATGTCATATCCTTTTTGAGGGCATATCCTTGTTCTCTCTTTTTCTGTAAAGTTTATTTGCTAGTCTTTATCTTTTAAGTATATCCTCTGGATCCTATCCTCGATCCTTAGGTAGAAGCAAATGGATGTAAGCATGTATTTAAGACATGTTATGTTTGGTGGATGCAAGTGGATGTAAGTGTTTGCTAGTGGTTGATCGTGGATGCATATATACACACATTAGGCACTAAATCAGCTCCGTCACTTCCATATTGCATATGCATGAGTGAATTTTTATATATGGATTGAAACTTAATGTGTAATCATATAGATGTTGCATTTGTATGAATGATTGTGCACTCATGTAGAAGTTATAAAGTACGAATAGGAATAATCACGTACATGATGGACTCATGGCACTAACATAATCCGCATTAAGGAGGTCAACTAAATTAGTTGACCGCCCGATTTTGCATTAGATAAGGACATATACACACTCTATGCATATGTTCATGAAAAGCATTAGATACATTTTAAGGAAAATGGATGCCTGTGATTGAATGGTTGAGTAGATGGATGTTGGATGGTAGGATATACATTCTTCTTGACTTGGAGATTTCGAGGACGAAATCCTTTAAGGAGGGGAGAATGTAACACCCCGTAATTTTAAAACAGGACATAAGAGATAATTTAAGAATAATTAATCTTCAAAAGAAGAATTAAGGGAAACGGGTTGCACTATTGCGTTCATCTTGGAATTCTACTTGAGATAGAGTCCAAGTTTGCATAAAACTGATACAATATGAAGAAGTTATAGAGGTTAGAAGATTTCAGTTTAAACTAGAATTAAAATAAAGTATTCAAAACAACGAAGGCGGGAGGAGGAAACGCGGAACCGACCACGTTTGGGGTGTCGACCCGAGGCCCGCTGGGTGGACACCTATGTCGACTCAGACACTTTTGGGTCGACACCGTGGTCGACATAGGTGCCGACCCCCCTTGTAGGGGTCGATCCCCTCAGCCAGATCCGAACAGTGACGATTTCTGACTTTTTGCTGAGTCACTAGGGTATAGGTGGCGGTTTCTGGATAGCTCTAATTGGTCTGGATGGTTCCGGTTTCTCCTAGTTTGATCTAATGGCTTACATTAATTTAAACTTCTATATAAATAACCCCAACCCTCAGCCCTAAACCACACAATTTCATTTCAAGGAGCCGTCATGCTGTTCATGGCCAAACCAGTTTAGCCTCCAGTCTTCCCTAAAACTAGAAAACAAGTTAGAAGCTATAAATCAAATCTAAATTAGAGAATCAATAGTCTACATCAAAGGATAGCATTTTAGTTTAAGAAAACAGATCCTAGAAAACAAGATTTGTGTAATAACCCGGAAAATGCGAACCAATTTAAAATTTTTAAAATTGGTTATTACCAAAGAATTTGAATAATTGAAATAGCATATTTCAATAAAATAAAGAATTAGGTACAGTATTGCAGTTTGAAATTTTGAATGCAAACTTTGTCTGACTGTACCGGGTGGAAAATATAACGGATTTTAGCGAAACTGAAAATATTTAAATCTGTCTATGAATACCTTTCTAACGAATCTGAAAAATCGAAGTTTCATAACGGGAATCGAAAGTTATGGCCAAATGAATTTTCAGAAAGGTCGCTATATAACATATATAGCCCCTGAAAATTGATATTTTGTATACGACCTCGGAATTTGACGAAACCACTTTTGTTGGGTCCGGGATGTCAAACTATTGCTAAGTTTCAAATTTCATAATTTTTGAAGCTAGTATGTGAGCGGGGCAAAAGAAAATGTGATTGGTAAATTTCTGTTAAAATGGGTCGACCTAAAAATGGCCGTTTTTCAAATGAGCTCAGAATTCGACGAAACTGGTTTTGTTAGAACCATATCGTCAAAACAAAGCTAGATTTATTTTTCTGGAATTTTTCGATTCAGTTTGTGGCCCTGGCAAATTTAAATGTACGTTCAAATTAAATATTGAATGTTTTATACTTTAATTTGAAAATTAACTGACTGTAACAGTCGAATTGGCCAACGAAACATATCCCATTGTGTCCGGAATGGGGGTATTTAGCTAGGGGCGACAGTCGTTGGTTTGATTTCGAGTTCGTTTGCAAAAACACTATTTAAAATTTCTTATAAAGTCTCGACCAATAGGATTTTTTCTTTTAAAAAAATAATAATAATAAAAACCTACGAAACCCTAGCCGCCCCAGGCGATATCGACGATCCAGGAAGCTCGAAACTTCCCCTCGACTTTCCCGCCGCCACCTATAGGCCGCGCCACCACCACAGTTCGACAGCCCTTCCTCCCCTCTTCACATCCGACCAAACCTCACCCGCCACCCTCGCCTGTATCGCCTGAACCACCTCCACGAAGTCGCCGCCTTTCCGACGCTGCACCGCCTTCCTCCGACCACCGAAGGAGACCGCACCACCACCGATAGAGAGCTGATTCGTAGCTCTTCCACATCGCAAGACCTGATCGGAGCAACAAGGTGCGGTTTGATTTTAAAATTTAAACCTTGTTTTGAAGGTTTAAAAACCTTTCTGCTTCGACATTATGAAATGAAAATAACACTATAAAGCGTTGCAAAACTTTGAAAAATAATATCTTTTTCGTTCTTTAACGAAATTTGATGAAACAGGAGACACCGTGACCGCAAGGAGGCTCTCTACCATCTAGAAGAACCCGCGGATTTTTCTGATCTTCCTACAATTTTTAGCACTGCAATAACCAATGTGAGGAATCTAAACTAAATTGTGCGAATGGAATCGCGTTGTATAAATTATATAAGCGAAGTGTAAATTATGCACGCATTGTATACCTCATGTACATGTGTTGTATAAGTTATATTAGCGATGTATAAATTATACAAGCGTTGAATGAAACATATATGCTTTGAATTGTGTTGAAATGCAAGTGAATTATAATATATATATATATATATATATATATATATATATACTCCCCTCGTCCACAGACCATGGACGATATTTATTGCTTGTGATTGACGTGATATTATATGGTATGACGAATGGTTGGAAATAATTGTTTGTGGTTGATATTGTGGTTGAAAAATACCTTTGTGGTTGAAAAATACCTTTGTGGTTGAAAAATACCCTCTTGTGGTTGAAACAAATTAGAATAGGATTGTGAAAATGAAAATAAAACATGCCGCCTACATGCGAACTAGATGCATGATCCCCATTGTCAAAAACCGCGAGGTTTTTAGGTAGAGCGAGGAACATTACTAGGGACGGTCCCGGTTTTAACTACCCTGCCGTTATGCTGCCGAAATTTTCTGAAATATACATGTGTTAGAATAATTTTCACTCGTTGAAATAAATTATATATATTCAAACTATAGAAAATATTCATGTGTTGAGTTGCAATTCATTCGTTGAGTTGAAATTCATGTGTTTAATATTATTTGAATTTAAACAAATAGCTTTAGCGATAAAAATCACATTTTTATATATATTCAAACTATAGAAAATATTCATGTGTTGAGTTGCAATTCATTCGTTGTGTTGAAATTCATGTGTTGAATATTATTTGAATTTAAACAAATAGCTTTAGCGATAAAAATCACATTTTTATATATATTCAAACTATAGAAAATATTCATGTGTTGAGTTGCAATTCATTCGTTGAGTTGAAATACATGTGTTGAATATTATTTGAATTTAAATAAATAGCTTTAGCGATAAAAATCACATTTTTATATATATTTAAACTATAGAAAATATTCATGTGTTGAATATTATTTGAATTTAAACAAATGGCTTTAGCGATAAAAATCACATTTATATATATATATACAAACTATAGAGAATATTCATGTGTTGAATTGAAATTCGTTTGTCGAGTTGAAATTCATGTGTTGAATGTTATCGTATTTTAAAATAAAATGAATCGAAAATAAAAACTACATTTTTATTGTGAATATGAAGTGTTAAAAACATTCACGTGTTGAATAAATATTTTTGATGATAAAAATATTCCTTTTATCATGTATACGCTATGATAAAAATACACACGTGTTGAAATAAATAATAGTTTGCTAGAAATATTATTATTAGCTTTGTTCTGCATATATATACATGTGTTGAACAGGAAAAATGGATTAGCTGTAGAGTAAAGAAATTATTTGCGTGCCCGACAAATAGGTAAACCTTGATGAGTTGGCTGAGCAATTTTATTTTTATATCAACTCATGTGAATGCCATTGGATGCGGAGTGCTGGTTATTCTGTGTGAAATAATAAACATCGCCATAGGATAGTAACAATTAATTTTGAACTACACTACATGGCATACTTCTTGACGACAGGCATACTTCATCATATTCCACATAAGCAATTGGAGCTTGTGTGACGAGGTGGAAGATTTACCATACGAGCGAGAGGCTTGTATGGCGATGACTATATACTACAGGTTGAACTGATGACTGATATGGACTATATAAAATATAACGATAAATTGCCAGATTAATAAAAACCCCACACGGGTCTGGAGTTGACAATAATAACGTCTCTCTAGTTATTAGATACGGCATATGGACTATTTATTTCCACACGGAAACGAGGTGACGAGAATTTATTCTCTGGAGTGATTATCTATACATGCTCCCCCGTAAACACCAGAATATATCACTATAAATATGTGGATGCTTTTTAGGATTTATTGGGTAACTAACACGGCCCAATAAATTTCCAAACCCCTCCCCGTACAAAGGAGGTTATGGCGAAATTTTTCGAAATATTAAGGCATTAGTGAAATATTTGAAGTGAAAACGAAGTTGAAAATATAGAATGAGCTATAGTTGGAATTATAGAATGAACTATATTTATATATATAAATATAAATATAATTAAAAGGAATCGAAGCCGTGCAGTTCATGTTTCGGAATTATAATTTGAAACGATTAGTACGAGAAATCCGACCATCAGATTTTCCCGAAACCGCAATCGCTGGGTTTGCCTTGGAAATATCTTCCCAACGGCACCAACCTTGTAAAAATCCAACGGTCGGATTGTCCGGAATGTTTGATTCAAATCTGAAGAAAAACAACACCAGAATTGTTTATATTTATATATAAATATAAATATAATTAAATTAAATCGAATAACGACGCTGCAGTTCGAATTTTGAAACCGTAACTTCAAACGACTAGTGTGGGAGATCCGACCGTCGGATTTTCACGAAACTGGAACCGTTGGGTTCGCTTTGGGAATATCTTCCCACTGATATAGACTTTGTAGGAATCCAATGGTTAGATTTTCCGATATGTGTAAAACAAGTTAGAGGAAAAACAGCGCCAGTGCCACGGCACGACCTGAAACGTCGTTTAATTAAATATGGCCATTTTTAAATAAATAAAAATATTGAAAAATCGTTGTAAAATATTATAAGCAACATAGATTGCAAATAAACCAATTGGGCTTGAATTGTTTGATATTTGATGGTTGTATGTGCTTGACACGAAAATAACACTAAAGAACTGAAAGATGGATGTCGAATAATATAACCATGGAAAGAATCGATTTAAATTCTAATGACGTGAATTATTTGAAAAGGCCGAGCTAACCCTCATTTCAAATAATTTATCGAGCGATTCGAATTGGAAAATGCAAAGACGATTCAAGACCGACGATCTTCGTATCGGTTGGATGGGCGCTGCTGAGGTTCCTGACCGGAGTAGCTACTGGAAAGGGACGGAAGTAGTAGCCGTCTAACGTATGTGTCGATTGGACGGATATACGAGGAATTTGACGCCTTCGGTTTCGTTCAGACCCAGAACAGACTTGTAAATGGACTGTGTGTCTGACATTGGATTTTGTTCTATACTGATTGATCTCTGTTAAATATATATCTGTTTGGCGGCGGAGAATTTATTTTTTTGCTTAACGCCCTTCTCTGAGACGTACAAGCTCAGAGGTTATATATCGATGGAAATCAATCATATGGAGTGGACTGCCTATGTGGCATGCCAAGATGATGTGATCAAGGCTTATGTTGCAAAGAAAAGTCTTGTGGATGATGATCAAAGCACGGTCTACATGGCCTGGCTTTGTGTATAGCGTGGATTCGCGAGCCTCACACCTCAGTATGAGTTAAAAACGGGATACGGACCACTGGGAGAGCACGACGTTTCTTTCTAGCTATGGTGGTGTCAGTGACTTACTAGCCCTGACATTTATATCTATTTTTCACCTATGTGGTTGTTGGAATGCAAGGCGCCTCGATTATAGGTCTGTAAGGACCGGGAAACGTGTGTTCAGGAATAAATAATCCTCAAACGTAAGAGAGGACCGGCCCAACCGATCCAGGGTTGCCCAGAGTGTGTAGTCCTGAGGCATTCGCTAGAATGTCTCGAAGCGGAGAGGAGCTTGCTCCTTGCCTCGACTCATGACGGAAATCCAATTTCCAATACGAAATAACGGACTCGATTGTAGAACTAGTATGGCGACATAGTAGATGGTAGTTATGCCGCCTATGATTGATATTTATGGTGCTATTCGCTTTTGAAACATATATGCACTAGTAATAATATCAATTGATTTTGCTTTATACGTATCAAGCATATTTGGCCATTATAAGGTAAAACTCTATCCTCCGGCTTGCGTTGCAATGTATGATGGGACTTGAGTCTTATAATGGCTTCATTCTTTTTAAAAGCATTGCGTTGTTTTAAATGAATTTACTTTGTTTTAAATGCACTAGCAATCACTGGAGTAAACCCGTTCCGCGAAAGTGGCGTGGTCCTATGATTTGCTTATTACTGTTGTTTAACTGTTAAATAGATTCCTCATACCAGTCTCCATGACTGACTCGTTGTTTGTTTCACTTTGCAAAAGAGGGTGCCCTTATTTTCACACGGGCAGCCTAGTTCACATGTGACAGGTTGTTTTTGGCTCTGCACTATTGGATAGAGTGCATTTTGGCTTATGGCGAGGCTGACTTCACAGAGATGACTTTGACATTTGCTGCCATTATTGTACTTATATTATGATTCCGCCACTGGCGATGCAGACTGCTTTACTTTCAGTACTTCCTATTGTATGTATACGTGCCGCCTTCGGCGATGTAGACTGATACCCTTATTATGTCTCACTGCATGTATGTATTCCGCCTCTGGCGATGATGACTGATCACTTCCCTTTTATCTACTAAGTTATATCCTACGCTGTGCTATTCTGATGTAGTTACATGTTGTGATTCCGCTGTCATATCCATGTAAAATTATTCTATTTATTGTTTTTGCTATTATCTGTACTCTGCTATGATGATTGATGTGTTATATTCCAATGATTATCCTTAATACCACCCCTCGGATTTTGGGATCATCTCAATTTGTCCTTTGTTTCGCAAGTTCAAGTTACTTTCAGATGTGAATTCTTAATTGAAATTCTTGGCAAGTAATAATTTGAATCCAAGCTATACCTGATTATGAGATAATCCTTTTAGATTTATCAAATCTATTTTATCAGATTTGTTCTTGCGATGTTATTCAAATTTATTTTATCGGATTTTTGCCTGCGATGTTATTCAAATCTAATCTATCAGATTTATGCATGCGATGTAATTTTATTCAGATCTATACTTCATTTATGTTCCTGATATTGCTATTGTCAAATCTAGCGTCGTATGGCTATTTTATGCCTAATCTTTTATGTTTCCTCTTCTTCCCCTTTTATTATGGATCTAGGTTGTCTCGAACCTAGGCGAAAGCTTGTTATATATATATATATATATATATATATATATATATATACACACACAAACACACACACAATTGGAATACGGGGGAATTAGGCCTAATCTATTATTTTTTACTATTGGGCGTAACTTGTAACTGAGGTTTGGGAATAACTTGTAACTAAAATTTGTATATAACTTGTAATTGGTATTGGGCATTATTATCGTTATAATTGCAAGATGGGTTGATTGGCATATAAATCAAGTTTTGGGCATGGTTGTTATTGTTCCAAATTTGAGGTAACTTCAAACATTAAACCTAGATTGGGGAGGGGGGGGAATGTAAATTGGAATACTAAATCTGGATTGGGCCTAACTATTGGCTGGGACGCCAAGTATAATGAATGTTGTAATTTTGGGCAAATTTGGGAAGATTGGGTGTAACCTACTTCGAGTTATAACTTGTAATTAAATTCGTGGGGCATAACTTGCAATTAGCTTTGTTATAACTTGAGAATTAGAACATGACTAGTTTTGTGAATTTGGGATAACTAGCATATAAAATCTAGACTTGGACATGTATGGTAAATATGCTAAAAAGATAAACATGCCTAACCCGAGGTTAGATTGAGTTGCGGTGTAAAACTGCCTGGAACCTCCCGGCACATCCAGTAACCAACAATACAGATCAAATGTGAGAGGTTAGCGCATTTAGCCCAAAAACCTGAGGTCAGAATGAGTTTGTGGTAGAAGTATGCCCGGAACCGCCTGGCACATCCAGTAACCGCAAACAACAGTTCTAATGTGAGAGGTTAAGGCGTTAATGAATGAATTAATGCTAATAAGCAAGACATGCTAATAACTGAATGGTAGGGTTAAGTTAATTCAGGCAACACTTAACCAATATAGCATGTTGATTAAACAGGTGAGTAGGGTTAAGTTAATAAGAAACACTTAACGAATATGACATAATGAATGGGTAAGGTTAAGTTAAAACAAGAGAGCAACACTTAACCAATATAACATGATGCGTGGAAGGGTTAAGTTAAAACAAGAGAGCAACACTTAACTAATATAATATGATGAATGGGAAGAGTTAAGTTAACACAAGAAGGCAACACTTAACCAATGTAACTTGATGAACGAATGAGGTTATGTTAATGGGAAATACTTAACCAATATAACATGATGAATGAACGGGGTAGAGTTAATAGGAAACATTTAACCAATTCAACATGATGAGTGAGAAGGGTTGATAAGAAGCACTTAACCAGCATGACATGATGAGTGGGTGGGTTAAGCTAACATGAATGGACAACACTTAACCAATATGACATAATGTGTGAGAGTGTTAAGCACATATCGGGTTAGTGGGTAATATTAGTAAATATAGGCCCACAAACTTAACCATTAAGTAAACATATTTGAATCAGTGGGAGGGTTAAGGACATATTAGGTTGGTGGGTAATATTAGTAAATATAGGCCCACAAACTTAACCAGTAAGAAACCCTAGTAACAAGGACCCATTTCAATAGTAACCCACAAAGATGTATCAAGATACCCTGAAACTAGGCAGGGTAGGGCACGATTACTGGGCTGATTATAAGCGGTCAAAATAGCGGCATGGGGTATGTCAGTGTAGGTTCCAACGGAGTATGGGCGTGCACGTATTCCGGAGTGGAAAAAGCAGGCACTGGGTACCAGTAGTTATACACTGTGCATCTTGAATCGTATCGGATTGCTATCATAGGGACTGATACACCTTATGCACTACACCAAAACAACACATTTGGCACACCAAGATATGGTGATTTGATACGGCTTAAAGCCGTATCAAACTTGATGGTGCTCATAGCCGTATCAAATTCATTTGGCACACCAGGTAGCGATCCGCACCACCCCAATCTTCTAAAATCTAACCCTTCATTTACGATGCGCTGGATTAGTTCATTTAATACGTCTTTCAACCGTATCAAATCCACTTCGTATTTTAGCTCCCTCAGTTTCGCTATTTTTCATTTCTCACCGTTCCTAATGTTATACAATCCTTAAATCAACGAGAAACCCTATCTCCTTCGTCTCCACTTTCCTTTTCCACTTCGTATCAAACCTGCGCTCCCACTTTCCTTTTCCACTTCGTATCAAACCTGCGCTTCTTTGATTCTTTGATGAACTTCAAGCATCGTTGTCCTTGGTCGGTCGATATGGCTTGCGATCGAAAACATTCTGTGATTATTTTTGATTTGAAATTGTTTTTTCTTTGAATTGTTGCCTTGGTTTTTCAATATAATTGCAATTGTGTGTAATATATAGGGTTTAGAAATCCCCTAATCACTTCGCTTATTATTCCCCGTGGTAAACTTCAGGTTTGTTCTAATCCAGCTGTCTTGTTGCTGATTATTGCCGCACCAATTGAGCAATTTGTTTCACACTTTTTTTTACTCATTTTAAACTGATGTAACCTAATCTAACAAACCCTTTCTTTTGTGAACCACCTTCTATTTTTCTATAGCAGAAAATACTAATATTGTTCTCTATGATAAAAACAGTGTATATATATGGCTTTGCACTTTTATTCTTCTTGCTGATACAGTATTATCATGATTCACAATGAGCTCGATTACATTATGGTGGGAAGTTGTTCTAAACATGGTAATCCTAAAAAAAATAAGACTGGATGAGTTATTAAAACAAAGCTAGGTTAAATTGGTTATATGGTTTGAAATAAAAAGATTATAATGCATTTCTACTTAAAAATTACTATCAATTCATTAATTTAGTGGATTGAGAAGGAATATAAAAATTCCGTCCTTTTAATGCTATGTACATATCAGTTGATAATTGTCAGGGCTGTATAAATGCTTGCAGTTTTACTTGATTGCTCACCGCTTCATGATACCTCTTCTCCACTGACTTTTCAGTATACAATGGAGAAGTGTCTACATTTACTTGTATTTTAATTGCATTTATTTTTCCTTGGCATATCTGAGGTGTTGCAGTTTGCTAACTTAATTAACTGAATGGATGTTATTCCTTCTTTGTGCTGACTGTGACTTTGATGTCAGATGAGCCTACTTGTATCAGCACATAGGGCACATTTAAATTAAAGATCATTTTTTTTTCGTTTTCATTTTGATTGATAATCGCATTTTAAGTGGTTGGTATCTTTTGTTGTGTGAAATACTTGTCAAGGTAAAACTTCTGTTAACCTACTGGTCTTCATTTAGAAATGGAATATTGATTCCAAAAAAAAGTTTCCTGAACAATCAACAGTTGTTACTTGCTAGTATTTTATAGCTACATTAATCTTCATTGAATTGATCATTGTATTGAATCATATGACCTTTATACATGAAGGATTTGATGAAGTGCATCGGCTTGGATTGCAAAGTGAAACTGAGCGGGTCCGTTGTTATTTCTCACAATATATTTTGATGTTGCAGAAATTGGTGAATTAATCATTTAACTTGTTACACATTGTTTTTCATGTTCTTATTCTATTTAGATGGTCAGGCATGTATCAGCTTCTGCATGTTCACCAAATATTTAAGAATGCATCCGCTCTTCTTAGTTCAGCACTAGTAAATATCATATCATTATGCTAGTGCTGCAGTTGTGCTCAATTGGATTGAAGTTCATTGTTTCTAGGTTCCTGTTAGCGGATATTCTTTTAAACGATACGGATTATATACTCACTCAAATACTACTCTTTTCCATGAGATTTGACAAATTTTACTAACTTTTTAACTTTCACACCATTATTTTTTTGTGTTTAACTTGAAATAAGTATTTTAAATTGTGGTCTTAAGCTTATAGTCGAAGAAACAATCAATTGTAAGCGATGATAAATAAGTAGTGATAAATTAGACGACAATTGAAAAGCGAACAAGTTGATTTTCTTTAGAGGCAAAATGGAATGAAATTTAGAAAACAAATGCCTATTTTTTGCAAAAATAAATATATTCACACCTTAACCTGACTTTATATCTTTCATCTGTATTGGTTTTCTAATTTTCACCCTACATTTTTCTGGCGAACTGAGTTAAGGACTAAACTTATTAGACATATCCGCTTATGGTTCGTTGTATCAATTCATCACTCTTGAATTACGCTTATTGTTTTCCTGTTTTTACCATAGAAATGTGCGAATACTATTCAGATTTAGTTGTATCAATTCCACTTCATTTAAAACCGCAGTTGAGGACCGAGGAGAGGAGCAGTGGTGGAAGACCGGAAGTGGAGGCATGTATGTTTCAGACTTTCAGCTTAGTACCATAGAAGTATCACTATATCAGTATGTAATATGTAATATGTATCTGTATATTGTAACTTAGTAGTGAAACTGAAGTCTATGAGCCGTATCAATCCATATATTATGTATTATTGTATGTAATATGTATTATATGTATTATTGTATCTTAGTATGTAATATGTATCATTGTATTATTTTTCAGGATTTCAAGCTAATTGTATTTTTTTAAATTGATAAGGCTTTAATCCGTATCAAATTATTAATTTGATACAATTTAAAGCTGTATCAAATTAATCAATTGATACGGCTTAAAACCTTATCAAATTCATAATTTGATGCGGTTTTAGCAGTATTAAAATACCAATTTGATACGGTTTTAAGCCGTACGGCTTAAAACCGTATCAAATCCATTTTGATACAGCAATGAGCACTGCCAAATTGGCAATTTTGGTGTAGTGATGGTGGGACCAGCACAGGGTTCTACACGCAAGAGAGGGCCGAGTGACACAGACACATGGAACATTAATACAAGTAGGGAGCCGATTGATAGGGTAGTACGGGTACATCTAACATCTTCATGGCAATTAGGCTAATTAAGGTAAGATCCTCATACTAGATGTACACCTGATGGCTACCACAATTGCGGGGATTGGGATCACGTTATCATATTATCATTTTACACAGATTACTAGTTGGGTCACTATTTAGGGGGTATAGAGATATAGGAATCAGAATATCAAGGTAGTAGCAAAGCAGAGAAAGAGTAGAAGTGCATTCAGTTTATCTTGCCTTACCATATCTTATGCTAATCTTAGGTTATCTTGTTATCCATGTTATCACGGTATTGTCTTATATTCAGTTTATTCATGTCATGATGCTTTTTGCCTATTTACATGCTGAAAGTCACTGGACTTACCAGACTTAAGTCTGACCTAGTTTGTTTTGCCTCTTTTCTTCCACCCCCCCCCCCAAGTTCACAGGGAGGAAATATTACCTCTTAGCTCAGTTTTCTTTCCAAGCTCGAAGATAGTCGATGGATTTCTTTGGACTCTCTCTTCCACTGCTATGGCTGGTTCATGCTTTATTGGGGAATATCATTGTTATTTTTATGCTTCTTTTATACTTGGAAGTTTTTGAATCAAGACAGAAGTTTTATGTATTAATTTTAAGTATGATTGAGATAGTTGTTGTAAAAGCTTGACTGAACCACATTGTTTATAAAATGACTTTATTTTCCGCTGCTTTATTTGTCTGTCTTGTAATTTACTGCATCTTTTACCTAAAACGCTCCACCGAAGTTAAGCATTCCCTTTGTGAGTAACCTTAACGGAGGTGAGGTGTTTCAGGCATATAGAATGGATAAGGAAGATATCATCATAAAAGGCAGGTATGACAAGGTAAATAGGATAAACATGGTAGAATGTATATGCCTTCCTAATGATTATTCTATACCCATATTAGTATCTTATTAACAAGATGATCCCCAACCAGTATAAGATGGTAGAATTATGTGTACTTCTAGTAAGATTTTTTTTTACCCCATACAATCAACAAGCAGCCCAACATACCGGAGTTACCCCTAAGGGTATTAATGGGCTCCCAACATACCAAAGTCTAAGTGTACCCTACATACTACACTAATCGATCGGATCCCTGCTTCGTAAATACCCTGCTCTGGCACCACAATAGGATGTATCACTCCCTAAATTGGCAACCCTTCATTTTAATGTTGTGCACAACCATATCTACATGTTTCGCAGCATTTTATCTTCCTCTGTTCGGACCATGCAGGCACATGACCTAGTCGGTATGCGCCACCCACACCGCCCCTTTTGTTTGGATCTCTGATAATCAGCCCAGTAAGCGTGTAACAACCCGAAAAATCCGAACTAGTTAAAAAATTTTAAATTGGCTATTTTAGTTGATTTTAAATATTTAAAATAAATATTTTAAATAATAATGACGAAAAGTATGTTTGAATCGATGTTTGAAAATAAATATAATTATTTTAAATTATAAACATGGCCTGAAATGGCGCGGCAGTTTCAAAATTTCAATACAAACTTTGATTGCTTATACCGGGTATAAAATAAAATGGATTTTAGTGAAACTAAAAATATTTAAATCTGTTAGTGAATACCTTTCTAACGAATCTGAAAAATCGAAGTTTCATAGCGGGAATCAAAAGTTATGGCCAAATGAATTTTCAGAAAGGTCGCTATAGCGAATATATAGCCCTTGAAAATAGACATTTTGCAAACGACCTCAGAATTCAACGAAACCACTTTTGTTGGATCCGGGATGTCAAATTATTGCTAGGTTTCAAATTCCATAATTTTTAAGTTAATATGTGAGCGTGGCGAAGGAAAATGTGTTTGGTCAATTTCAGTTAAATTGGATCGACCAGAAAATGGCCATTTTTCAAACGGTCTCAAAATTCGACGAAACTAGTTTTGTTGGGACGGTATCGTCAAAATATAGCTAGATTTATTTTTCGGGAATTTTTAGAATCAGTATGCTGCCCTGGCAAATTGAAATGTATGTTTAAATCAAATATTGAATGTTTTATATTTTAATTTGAAGGAAAACTAACAGAAACAGTCGAATGGACATTCGAAACATATCCCATTGTGTTTGGAATAGGGGTAATTAGCTAGAGATGACAATCGTTGGGTTTGATTTGGAGTTCGTTCCAGAAGATACTATTTTTCAATTAAATATATATGTGGACCAATTAGATTTTTTTTCATCAAAAAAAAAGAAAATCCTTCGTTCTCTCTCCCCGTAACCCGATCGAAGGCCGAAGCAGTTCTCCACATTATCTCCTCTTTTTCGGCTAATCCACGCAACGAAACACCTCCACCCAGTTAAGGTTTTTGTAGATCTCTCTGAGAGCTTCACATCCATAGCTTGTACGCCCTTCCTCGTCACTCCTTTCTCGAGATTCGCGCCTCCAAAGCCGAGAGCTTTCAGCCGCCACCCCGCCTGATTCCGATCGTCTAACTGGCCATGACCATCACCGCCGCCTACGCCTCTCCTCCCTCTCTGGCACCATATAACCCGATCCTCCTATAGCGCAGTGGATTGGAAGAAAAAACAGGCCCTAGTTTTGAACCACTTTGAAGGTACACGGCTAAAATTTATTTTAAGTGTTTACAGCACTTTAAAGCGCTACGGTTTTTGATTTCACTGTAAAAAAATATCTTTCTCATTTGTTGACGAAATCCAGTGAAACAAGAGACAGTGGACTCGTGAGGACATCTTCTACATTTTAGAAGAGACCAGATATTTTTCTGAGCCTTCTACAAGTTTTGGCGGAGTGGAACCAAATGTGAGATTTCTGAATTATAAACAATATGGAAACGACGATGTATAAATTATATAGTCGATGTATGAGTTATATACGCGTTATACACCTTATGTATAAGCATTGTATAAGTTGTACGTTCGATGTATAAGTTATATATGCATTGTAAAAATTATATATGCGTTGAAATGATTGAACTGAAGTGAAATGAAATTGAAATATATTTATATATGAATGTGTATATATATATATATATTTCCCTCGTCCACAGACCATGGACGATATTTATTGGTTGTGATATTGTTTGGATTATTGGTTGATGTGAAATTTGGTGAAAATCATGAATGATTGATTGTGGTAGAAAAATACTTGTTTGTGGTTGAGAATTATTTTGGATGAAACCACATAGGGTTAGTTTGTGGAAAAGAAAAATAAACAAGCTCATCTGCGTACGAATTAGATGCATGAAATCCCCATTGACAAAAACCGCGAGGTTTTAAGGTAGAACGAGGAGCCTTACTAGGGACGGCCCCGGTTTTAACTATCCTACCGTTATGCAGCCGAAATTTTCAATAATATTCATGTGTTAGAATTATTTTCATGTGTTGAACACTATATTCATGTGTTGAATAGAAATTCATGTGTTGAGTAGAGATTCATGTGTTGAATAAATTCTTTGAAAGGTAAAAATAACATTTTTATTATATATATAGACTATATAAAATATTAGTATTTTAAATAAATTGTTTTAACACCAAAAATAACATTTTTACCTTATGTATGAACTATATAAAATAATTGTGCTTTGAAATAAATTGTTTTACAATAAAAATCACATTTTTATTATATATATAAACTATAGAAAATATTCATGTGTTGAATAGAGATTCATGTGTTGAATAGAAATTCATGTGTTGAATGAAGCTCATGTGTTGAATAAATTCTTTGAAACATAAAAATAACATTTTTATTATATATATCAACTACGGAAAATATTTATGTGTTGAATAAAGGATTAGAACAATAAAAATCATATTTTTATCGTATGTGTGATATTGAAAACATTCATGTGTTGAATACATAGATTGAACAATATAATCTACATTTTCATTGTGAATAGAAGTGTTAAAAATAGTGATGTGTTGAAATAAATATCTATCAGATAAAAAGATCATTTTCATCAAATATATGAAATGAATATAGTTTTGAAATCGAAGAAAGAATTATATTAATATATATTTATATAAATATAATTAAAATAAATCGAATAACGAAGCTACATTTCGTATTTTGAAACCGTGATTTCAAACGATTAGTGCGGGGGATCCGACCATCGGATTTTCCCGAAACCGAAACCGTTGGGTTCGCTTTGGAAATATCTTTCCAACGACACCAACTTTGTGAAAATCCAACGGTTGGATTGTCTGGAATGTTTAATTCAAATCTAAAGAAAAACAGCGCCGGAATCGATTATATATATATATAATTAAATTAAATCGAATAACGATGCTGTAGTTCGTATTTTGAAATCGTAACTTCAAACGATTATTGCGGGAGATCCGACCGTCGAATTTTCCCAAAACTGAATCCGTTGGATTCGTTTTGAAAAGATCTTTCTAATGATATAAAATTTGTGAAGATCCAACGGTTAGATTTTCAGATATGTGTAAATCAAATCTGAAGAAAAATATCGCCACTGCCGCGTTATTGCCTGAAGCGTAGTTTGAATGAATTGGCTATTTTAAAATAAATAAAAATAGCGATAAATCGTGATAAAATATTATAAACGATATGGAATGGAAATAAACTGAATTTGCTCAGCTTATGTGATATTTGATGGTTGAATGTGTTTGGCGTGAAAATTACATTAAAGAACAGAATTAGTGTTGTCGAATAATTTAACCATTGAAATGAATTGATTTGAAATTCTAAATATACGTGAATTATTTGAAAGGGCTGAGTTAATTCTCATTTCAAATAATTGATCGACGATAGAAAGTCGAAGATACGAAGACGGTGCAAGACCGATGATCTGCACATCGAAGGGAGGGGTGATACTGATGCTCATGATGGGAGTAGCTACCATGAAGGGGCTGAAGTAGTAGCCTTCGGACGTACTTGTTGATTGTACAGAAATGCAAGGTATTGAATGCCTCTGGTTTCGTTCAGACCCAGAACGAACTTGTAAATGGACTGTGTGTCTGACATTGGATTTTGTTCTATGCTGATTGATCTCTATTAAATATATATCTGTTTGGCGGCGGAGAATTTATTCTCTTGCTTAACGCCCTTCTCTGAGACGTACGAGCTCAGAGGTTATATATCGGTAGAAATCAGTCGCATGGAGTGAATTGCCTGTGTGGCATGCCTAAGTAGCAGATGATAAAGGCTTCTGTTGAAAAGCAAAGTCTTGTGGTTGATGATCAAAGCATGGCCTGTGTGGCATAGCTTTGTGTAAAGCGTTGTTTCGCGAGCCTCACACCCCAGTATGGACCAGAAACGGGAGAAGGATCCAGGGAGGACATGCGTTTCTTTCTAGCTAGGGTGGTGTCAGTGACCTACCAGCCCTGACATTTATATTATTTTCACATGTGTGGTTGTTGCTGTTGCGAGGCGCCTTGGATATATCGGTGACTATGTACAGCCGATGGAGTCATAGGACTCATTTATGCCCCAAAGGGCGGGGAAACGCAGTGTTCAGGCATTTTAATCCACATCGGTAGACCGGCCCTGTGGCTCCAAAGGGTCGATGCGTTCTAATCCTGAGACTCGGGCTAGACAGTCTCGAATTCGGTAAGGACTATCTTTTGCCTTGGTTCATGATGGAAATCCAATTTCCAAATACGACACCGTGCGGTTTTGATTGTATATATATACGGCGACATGATATATGGTACCCATGCCGTCTATGAGTGATAGTTATGATTGAAATTGTTTTTCAAACATATATACACTAGCAATAATATCAAGTGATTTGTTTTGCTCGTATCAAGCATATTTTGGCCATTATAAGGTAAAACTCTATCCTCCGGTTTCTGTTGCATTGTGTGATGGGAACTGAGTCTTATAATGGCTTCATTTTTATAAAAAGCACTGCGATGTTTAAAAGATTTACTTGTTTTAAAGCACTGGAAATCCAATGGAGTAAACCCGTTCCGCAAAAGTGGCGTGGTCAGGTGATTAGCCATATTATAAAATGTGTTAAGTAGATTTCTCATACCAGTCCCATGACTGACTCGTAGTTTGTTTCACTTGCAAACTAGGGTGCCCCTTTTTCTACATGGGCAGCCTTGTATTCAAGTTTTAGCAGGATCTTTCTGGATAGTTGGAGCTGAAGATGGATTCTATCGTTTATCTCCTTTTATGTTGTTCAGCTCCTTTTGTACATATTATGTTTTCTTTTCTGTTGTAGACATTTTATGTAAAGCTGAAATGTATTTTGTACTAAGTATGATCCTATATACTGTGTAACTCTGATGATTATGTTTATCCAGTGTATTCTATTGTACATTATCTGGTGTATTTATTTATTTCTGTTCTGTTGTTATCTGTTTATGTGTTATATTCCAAAGATTACCCTTGGCACCGTCGAACAAGGTTTAGGGCCGTTACAAACATGGTATCAGAGCCTTGGTTAAGCTTAGTTCTGGAATATAACATATTAACGAACTCGTTAGAGATAGAACTAGTAGTGTTCTAGGACGAATAACTCATTACAGATAGGATCAGTAATGTCCTAGTATGATTATAGCAGAGTCGGAATAACTCGTTAGAGATGGGGTCAGAAATGCCCCAGAACGAGTTGAAAGTTATATGTTTATAAATAACGTATTTGTGATTATATATATAGTCTGGTTTTAGAAATATAATTTTTGAATATATAAAAGATATATATTTGAAAAGTTAATCAATAAATTGATTGTTGTTTGTGTTGTGTGATTGAGAATTTGATTAATCAAATTATTAGAATGATAGTTAATTTAATCAATAAGAGAATGAATGTTAAATGTATGCAATTGATCAAGTATTGAACTGGTTTGAAAATAAATAGAAATATATACAAGTGCATTATATATGTTTGAATAGGTAGATGGATTAGCTGTGGAGTAAAGATTTTATTTGTGTGCCCAACAAATAGGTAAACCTTAATGAGTTGGATGCGCAATTTTATTATTATATCAACTCCTGTGAATGTCATTGGATGCGGAGTGCTGGTTGTTCTGTGTGTAATAATAAATGTCGCTATAGGATAGTAACAATTAATTTCGAACTACACTACATGGTATACTTCTTAAGGATGGGCATACTTCATCATATACCACATAAGCATTTGGAGCTTGTGTGACGAGGTTGTAGATTTACCATACGAGCGAGAGGCTTGTATGGCAGTGACTATATTTTACAGGTTGAACTGATGACTGATATGGACCATATAAAATGCAATAGTAAATTGCAAGATTAATAAAAAAAACCCACACGGCTCTGGAGATGACAATAAACACGTCTCTCTGGTCATTAAGGCATAAAAACCGTTTATAGGGTGACGAGAATTTATTCTCTAGAATTATGATGTATACACACTCCCCTGTGGACACCGGAATATATCACTATAAATATGTGCATGCTTATTAGGATTTATTGGGTACCTAATACGGCCCAATAAATTTCCAAACCCCTCCCCGTACAAAGAAGGTTATGGCGAAATTTTTCGAAAATTTAGGGTGTTAGCCAAATTTTTGAAGAATTTGAAAATTCTTAGAAACTGAAAAGTTGAAGAATGGAAGCCAGAATGAAAGTGGAGTTGGTTAGTTAAACAACTTTCGACTTTGTTCCTTTTCAGGGATGAAAAGTTTTAAGTGGGGGAGATTGTAACAACCCGGAAAATCTGAACCAGTTTAGAATTTTTAAATTGGCTATTTTAGTGGATTTTAAATATTTAAAATAAATATTTTAAATAATAACGACGAAAAGTATGTTTGAATCGATGTTTGAAAATAAATATAATATTTTAAACTATAAACATGTCCTGAAATGGCGCAGCAGTTTCAAAATTTCAATTCAAACTACTGGGTGCAAAATAAAACGGATTATAGTTAAACCAAAAATATTTAAATCTGTTAGTAAATACCTTTCTAACGAATCTGAAAAATCGAAGTTTCATCGTGGGAATCAAAAGTTATGGCTAAATGAATTTTCAGAAAGGTCGCTATAAGAATATATAGCCTTGAAAATAGACATTTTGCAAACGACCTCAGAATTTGATGAAACCACTTTTGTTGGATCCGAGATGTCAAATTATTGTTAGGTTTCAAATTCCATAATTTTTGAAGTTAATATGTCAGCGTGGCTAAGGAAAATGTGTTTGGTCAATTTCAGTTAAATTGGATCGACCAGAAAATGGCCATTTTTCAAACGGTCTCAGAATTCGATGAAACTAGTTTTTTTGGGACCGTATCGTCAAAACATAGCTAGATTTATTTTTGGGGAATTTTTAGAATCAGTATGTGGCCCCGGCAAATTGAAATGTATGTTCAAATCAAATATAGAATGTTTTATATTTTAATTTGAAGGAAAACTGACTGAAATAGTCGAATGGACCTTCGAAACATATCCCATGGTGTTCGTAATAGGGGTAATTATCTAGGGACAACAGTCGTTGGGTTTGATTTAGAGTTCGTTCGAGAAAACACTATTTTTCAATTAAATATATATGTGGACCAATTAGATTTTTTCATCAAAAAAAGAAAATCCTTCGTTCTCTCTCCACGTAAACTGATCGAAGGCGGAAACAGTTCGCCACCTTCTCACCTCTTTTCCGGCTAATCCAAGCAATGAAACACCTCCACCTAGTTAAGGTTTTTGTAAATCTCTCCGAGAGCTTCACATCCATAGCTGGTACGCCCTTCCTCGTCGCTCCTTTCTCGAGATTCGCGCCTCCAAAGCCGGGAGCTTTCAGCCGCCGCACTGCCTGATTCCGATCGTCGAACTGGCCATGACCACCACCTCCGCCTATGCCTCTCCTCCCTCTTCGACATCATATAACCCGATCCTCCAATAACGCAGCGGATTGGAAGAAAAATTGGGCCCTAGTTTTGAACCACTTCGAAGATACATGGCTGAAATTTATTTTAAGTGTTTACAGCACTTTAAAGCACTACAGTTTTTGATTTCACTGTAAAAATCAAATCTTTCTCGTTTGTTGACGAAATCCAGTGAAACAAGAGAAGTGGACTCGTGAGGACGTCTTCTACATTTTAGAAGAGACCGGATATTTTTCTGAGCCTTCTACAATTTTTGGTGGAGTGGAACCCAATGTGAGATTTCTGAATTATAAACGACATGGAAACGACGATATATAAATTATATAGTCGATATATGAGTTATATAAGCGTTGTACACCTCATGTATAAGTTGTACGTTCGATGTATAAGTTATATATGCATTGTAAAAATTATATATGCGTTGAAATAATTGAAATGAAGTGAAATGAAATTGAAATATATTTATATATGAATATATATATACTCCCCTCGTCCACAGACCATGGACGATATTTATTGTTTGTGATATTGTTTAGATTATTGGTTGATGTGAAATTTGGTGAAAATCATGAATGATTGATTGTGGTTGAAAAATACCTGTTTGTGGTTGAGAATTATTTTGGATGAAACCACATAGGGTTAGTTTGTGGAAAAGAAAAATAAACTTGCTCGTCTGCGTACGAATTAGATGCATGAAATCCCCATTGTCAAAAACCGTGAGGTTTTAAGGTAGAGCGAGGAGCCGTACTAGGGACGGTCCCGGTTTTAACTACCCTGCCGTTATGCTGCCGAAATTTTCAATAATATTCATGTGTTAGAATTATTTTCATGTGTTGAACACTATATTCATGTGTTGAATAGAAATTCATGTGTTGAGTAGAGATTTATGTGTTGAATGAAGTTCACGTGTTGAATAAATTCTTTGAAAGATAAAAATAACATTTTTATTATATATATAAAATATTAGTATTTTAAATAAATTGTTTTAAGACCAAAAATAACATTTTTACCTTATGTATGAACTATATAAAATAATCGTGTTTTGAAATAAATTATTTTATAATAAAAATCATATTTTTATTATATATATAAACTATAGAAAATATTCATGTGTTGAATGAAGCTCATGTGTTGAATAAATTCTTTGAAAGATAAAAATAACATTTTTATTATATATATCAACTATGGAAAATATTTATGTGTTGAATAAAGGATTAGAACGATAAATATCATATTTTTATCGTGTGTGTGAAGTTGAAAACATTCATGTGTTAAATATATAGATTGAACAATAAAATCTACATTTTTATTGTGAATATGAAGTGTTAAAAATAGTGATGTATTGAAATAAATATCTCTTGGATAAAAAGATCATTTTCATCAAATATATGAAATGAATATAGTTTTGAAATCAAAGAAAGAATTATATTTATATAAATATAATTAAAATAAATCAAATAACGAAGCTGCAGTTCGTATTTTGAAACCGTGATTTCAAACGATTAGTGCGGGGGATCTGACCATCGGATTTTCCCGAAACTGAAACCATTGGGTTCGCTTTGGAAATATCTTTCCAATGACACCCACTTTGTGAAAATCCAACGGTTGGATTGTCTGGAATGTTTAATTCAAATCTAAAGAAAAACAGCACCAAAATCGATTATATATATATAATTAAATTAAATCGAATAACGATGCTGTAGTTCGTATTTTGAAATCGTAACTTCAAACGATTAGTGCAGGAGATCCGACCGTCAGATTTTCCCAAAACTGTAACCGTAGGATTCGTTTTGAATAGATCTTTCTAATGATATAAAATTTGTGAAGATCCAACGGTTAGATTTTCAGATACGTGTAAATAAAATCTGAAGAGAAACAGCGCCACGGTCGTGTTATGGCCTGAAGCGTCGTTTGAATGAATTGACTATTCTAAAATAAATAAAAATAGCGATAAATCATAATAAAATATTATAAACGTTATGGAATGGAAATAAACTGAATTTTCTCGATTTATGTGATATTTGATGGTTGAATGTGTTTGGCGTGAAAATTACATTAAAGAACGGAATTAGTGATGTCGAATAATTTAACCATTGAAATGAATTGATTTGAAATTCTAAATATACGTGAATTATTTGAAAAGGCCAAGTTAATTCTCATTACAATAATTGATCGATGATTGAAAGTCGAAGATATGAAGATGGTGCAAGACCGATGATCTGCACGTCGAATGGAGGTGTGCTACTGATGCTCATGATGGGAGTAGCTACCTTGAAGGGGCTGAAGTAGTAGCCGTCCGGACGTACTTGATGATTGTACGGATATGCGATGTATTGAGTGACTCCGATTTCGTTCAGACCCAGAACGAACTTGTAAATGGACTGTGTGTCTGACATTGGATTTTGTTCTGTGCTGATTGATCTCTATTAAATGTATATCTGTTTGGCGGCGGAGAATTTATTCTCTTGCTTAACGCCCTTCTCTGAGACGTACGAGCTCAGAGGTTATATATCGATAGAAATCAGTCGCATGGAGTGAATTGCCTGTGTAGCATGCCTAAGTGGCAGATGATCAAGGCTTCTGTTGAAAATAAAGTCTTGTGGTTGATGATCAAAGCACGACCTGTGTGGCATAGCTTTGTGTATAGCGTTGTTTCGCGAGCCTCACACCCCGTATGGACCAAAAACGGGAGAAGGATCCAGGGAGGACATGCGTTTCTTTCTAGCTAGGGTGGTGTCCGTGACCTACCAGCCCTGGCATTTATATTATTTTCACCTGTGTGGTTGTTGCTGTTGCGAGGCGCCTCAGATATATCGGTGACTATGTGGAGCCGATGGAGTCATAGGACTCATTGTAACGACCCAGAAAATCTGAACCAATTTAAAATTTTTAAATTGGCTAAAATAATGGATTTTAAATATTTAAAATAATTATTTTAAATAATGGCGATGAAAACTGAGTTTGAATCGACATTTGAAAACGAATATAATTAAGTATAATTATATATAGAATTGAAAATGGCGCGGTAGTTCGATAATTCGATTTCAAACTTCGATTGAATATACCGAGTGCAAAACAATCCGGATTTTAGTGAAACCAAAAATATTTAAATCTGTTAGTGAATATCTTTCTAACGAATTCGACCAATCGAAATTTGATAGCGGGAATCAAAAGATATGTCCAGTTGAAAATTCTGAATAGTCGCTATGGAATTCAGGCCCTTAAAAATGGACATTTTGCAAATGACCTCGGATTTCGACGAAACCACTTTTGTTAGATCCGCAGTGTCAAGTTATTGTTAGGTTTCAAATTTCATAATTTTTCGAATCAATATGTGAGCGTGGCAAAAGAAAACGCGTTTGACCAGTTTCCGTTGATTTTAATCGACTGGAAATTGGCCATTTTTCAAACGGTCTCAGAATTCGACGAAACTAGTTTTGTTAGGACCGTATCGTCAATACGAAGCTAGAAAATATTTTTCTGGAATTTTTCTAGTTAATATGTGGCCCCGGTTATTTGAAATGTGCGTTTAAAATTCAATATAATGATTTAAATGAAAATTCAAAAGGAAACTGGTTGTAACAATCGAATCAGCTTGCGATACATATCCCATTGTGTTCGGAATGGGGGTTAAACGCTATGGACGACAGGCGGTGGGCCTCGTTTCGAGGTCGTATGTAAAAGTCAACCTTTTTGCAAAATTAAATAATTAAAAAAATAATAATATAATATAATTTCCCTCCTTTACCTTTCTTCCTGCCCCCCCCCCCCCCCCCGTTCATTTCAGTTTCAAATCGGAAAAAAAAAAAAAAACTAGACATCGAGCCGCCGCCTGAACCCTCGAAGCCGCCGCTTGAACCCTCGGCGCCGACGAACACCATCCCGAAGCCGCCGCCCATCTCGAACACCATCCCGAAGCCGCCACCCATCTCGAACACCCTGCCGCCTTACCTCGAACCCCTCGCGACGCCCCCCCTGAAGCCTGCTGCCGACGAACACCATCGAGCCCCCCTTCGCAGCTTCGGTGAGCATTTCCTTTTTTTTATTTTCTTTTTTATTTATTCTGTAAAACTGATTTGTTTAAATAATTAAAACTGATTTGTTTAAATAATTAAAACTGATTTGTAAAAAATAATTAAAACTGATTTGTTTAAATAATTAAAACTGATTTGTTTAAAGAATTAAAACCGATTTGTTTAAAGAATTAAAACTGTTTTTTTTTTAAGAATTCAAAACTGATTTTTTATAAGAATTTAAACCTGTTTTTATTTAAGAATTTAAAACTGAATTTTAATTAGTTTAAAACTGATTTTCTTTTTAGGATAAAAATGATTTTTATAAATAGAGTAAAAACTGATTTTGAAATAGAGTAAAAACAGATTTTGAAATAGAGTAAAAACTGATTTTGAAATAGAGTAAAAACTGATTTTGAAATAGAGTAAAAACTGATTTTTTATAAAAGTAAAAACTGATTTTTAGAAAAAGGTTTGAACTTTAAATAGAAAAGGTTTAAACTTTAAAAAGAAAAAGGTTTTAACTTCAAAGAGAAAAAGGTTTGAGCTTTGGAATGGAAAAAGATTTGAACTTTAAAAAGTAAAAATCATATTTTTATATATTGAAAGTCGAAGTAAAAATCATATTTTTATATATTGAATAGCGACGTCAAAACTCGATTTTTATATATTGAATAACATAGTAAAAATTCGATTTTTACATATGTAGAGAATACAGGCAACGAAGCGACAAAAGGAGAGGTTGGCGAAGATTTTACGCAAGGAAGTGTCGTGCAGTTGGATAGCTATTGGTGAGATTTCTGATTTAAAAATTATATATATGTGTTGAAAATAAAAGTGAATTGCTATATATAAATATATATATATATACATACGCCCCTCGTCCACAAACCATGGACGATATTTATTGGTTGAAATTGTTGTGAAAATTGATTGATAGCGAATGGTTGTTTGGGATTGTTTGTGATTGATATTGATTTGATTGTGGTTGAAAAATACCCGTTTGTGATTGGAAAATATTTGGTTGAAACCACATAGGATTAGTTTGTGGAAATGAAATAAATATATACATGCCGCCTGCGTGCGAACTGGATGCATGATCCCCATTGTCAAAAACCGCGAGGTTTTAAGGTAGAGCGAGGAGCCGTATTAGGGACGGTGCCGGTGTAACTACCCTGCCGTTATGCTGCCGAAATTTTGAATAATATTCGTGTGTTTGAATTATTTTCATATGCTTAAACTATATTTATTCATTGAATAGAAAACATTCATGTGTTGAATTGATATTCATTCGTTGTTTAGAAATTCATGTGTTGAATGGTATTCATATTTTGAAATAAATTGTTCGATAATAAAAATCACATTTTTATCTATATATAGAAACCATAGAAAACATTCATGTGTTGAATTGATATTCATTCGTTGTTTAGAAATTCATGTGTTGAATGGTATTCATATTTTAAAATAAATTGTTCGATAATAAAAATCACATTTTTATCTATATATAGAAACCATAGAAAACATTCATGTGTTGAATTGATATTCATTCGTTGTTTAGAAATTCATGTGTTGAATGGTATTCATATTTTGAAATAAATTGTTCGATAACAAAAATCACATTTTTATCTATATATAGAAACTATAGAAAACATTCATGTGTTGAATTGATATTCATTCGTTGTTTAGAAATTCATGTGTTGAATGGTATTCATATTTTGAAATAAATTGTTCGAAAATAAAAATCACATTTTTATTGAATGCATAAATCGTTGAAATGTGAAGTGTTAAAAATAGCCACTTGTTCAAAATAAACATATATGAGTTGAAATATTCATTAATTGGCTAATGAAATGATTTGCACCTATTTATGTAACATTAGAATGAATGGAGTTTTTAAACCAAATAGAAATCAAATATGAAGTCGAATAGAAATTGATAAATGATAAGAACTGTATATATATATATATATATATATATATATGTACATGCAATATTCATTTAACAGGTTATAGCAAAGGGGCTAGAGAAGAGGAATAAAATTTTGTGCCCGACAAATAGGTACACATTTACTGATTTGTTTGGGTGATGATTTTGTGCCTGTTGGCTAGCCGCTTGGCTTTTTCTTTTTCCTTTTGAGATTAGAAGGACCGGGACGCTATTTGCGATTTCTCGATGCTCCCGGTGCAGGGGAGGTTATGGCGAAATTTTTCCACAATTTAAGGCGTTAGAAAAATATTTGAAGTGAAAACGATATTGAAATTGTTGAATGAACTATATTTATATAAATATATAAATATAAATAAAATTAAAACGAAACGAGGCCGTGCAGTTCGTATTTCGAAACCGTGATTTCAAACGACTAGTACGGGAAATCCGACCATTGGATTTTCCCGAAACCTCCACCGTCGGGTTCGCCTTGGAATAATCTTTCCAACGGCACCAACCTTGTAAAAATCCAACGGTTGGATTGACTGGAATGTTTAATTCAAATCTGAAGAAAAACAGCGCCAGAAACGATGATATTTATTTATATATATAAATATAATTATATTTAATCGAATAACGACGCTGCAGTTCGTATTTTGAAATCGAAAATTCAAACGATTGTACCGGGAGATCTGCCCGTCGGATTTTCCCGAAACTGGAACCGTTGGGTTCGTTTTGAAAAGACCTTTCTAATGATGTAAATTTTGTGAAGATCCAACGGTTAGATTTTCAGATATGTGTAAATCAAATCTGAAGAAAAACAGCGCCACGGCCGCTTTATGGCCCGAAGCGTCGTTTTGAATAAATTAGCTATTTTAAAATAAATAAAAATAGCGATAAATAGTTATAAAATATCATAAGCGATATGGAATGGAAATAAACTGAATTTGCTCGATTTATGTTGTATTTGATGGTTGAATGTGTTTGGTGTGAAAACTATATTAAAGAACACAATTGGTTTTGTCGAATAATTTAACCATTGAAATAAATCGATTTGAAATTCTAAATATACGTGAATTATTTGAAAAGGCCGAGTTAATTCTCATTTCGAATAATTGACCGATGATTGAAATTCGAAGATGAAGACGATGGCCGAAGGCCGGAGATCTTCACCTCGTTTGGATGGTAACCGAGGTCCTGATTGGGAGGCATCCCGAAATATGGATAATGAGTGGTGATCGTTCAGACGTACGTGTTGATCGAAGGGTTTGCGAGGTATTTAGTGCCTCCGGTTTCGTTCAGACCCAGAACGGACTTGTAAATGGACTGTGTGTCTGACATTGGATTTTATTCTGTGTTGATTGATCTCTGTTAAATATACATCTGTTTGGCGGCGGAGAATTTATTCTTTTGCTTAACGCCCTTCTCTGAGACGTACGAGCTCAGAGGTTGTATATCGATGGACATCAATCGCATGGCGTGAATTGCCTGTGTAGCATGCTAAGATGCGGTGATCAGGGCTTCTGTTGAAAAGAAAAGTCTTGTGGTGATGATCAAAGCACCGCCTGTGTGGCGTAGCTTTGTGTATAACGTGAATTCGCGAGCCTCACACCCCGGTATGAACCTAAAACGGGAGAAAGGACCTCAGGGAGGACATGCGTTTCTTTCTAGCTAGGGTGGTGTCAGTGACCTACCAGCCCTGACATTTATATACTTTTCACCTATGTGGTTGTTGCTGTTGCGAGGCGCCTCGGTTTGATCGGACGATCCGGGTCCGATGGAGTCATTCGTTGGCTCGTTGACGCCCCAAAGGGCGGGGAAACGCAGTGTTTAGGAATTTTAATCCACATCGGTGGACCGGCCCTGACGATTCCAGGGTCACTCGAGCTCTGATCCTGAGACACGGGCTAGAGCGTCTCGAATTCGTTGAGGACTATCTTTTGCCTTGGTTCATGATGGAAATCCAATTTCCAAATACGACATCATGCGGTTTTGATTGTATATATATATGGCGACATGATATATGGTACCCATGCCGTCTATGATTGATAGTTATGATTTGAAATTGTTTTCAAAACATATAAACACTAGCAATAATATCAAATGCCTTTGTTTTATTCGTATCAAGCATATCTTGGCCGTTATAAGGTAAAAACTCTATCCTCCGGTTTGCGTTGCATTGTGTGATGGGAATTGAGTCTTATAACGGCTTCATTTTTATAAAAAGCATAGCGATGTTTAAAAGAAAGATTTGTTTTAAAGCACTGGCAATCCAATGGAGTAAACCCGTTCCACGAAAGTGGCGTGGTCCTGTGATTAGCCAATTATATATGTGTTGAGTGGATTTCTCATACCAGTCCCATGACTGACTCGTAGTTTGTTTCACTTTCAAACTCGGGTGCCCCTTTTTCTACACGGGCAGCCTTGTATTCAGGTTTAGCTGGTTCCTTCTGGATGGCTGGAGCTGAAGATGGATTCTATCATTTATTTCTTTTTATGCTGTTCAGCTCCTATTGTACATATTTTGTTTATTTCCGCTGTAGACATTTATGTATAGCTGAACTGTATTTGTACTAAGTAAGATCCTGTATACTGTGTAACTCTGATGATTACTTTTATCCAGTATATTTTGTTGTTCATTATCTGGTGTATTTATTTAATTCTGTTCTGCTATTATCTGTTTCTGTGTTATATTCCAAAGATAACCTTGTTTCCGTGAGAACGGGAAATCGGGTCGTCTCACTCATTTACGCCCCCAAAGGGCGGGGAAACGCAGTGTTTAGGAATTTTAATCAACATCGGTGGACCGGCCCCGTGGCTCCAAAGGATCGATGCGTTCTGATCCTGAGACTTGGGCTAGCTAGACAGTCTCGAATTCGGTAAGGACTATCTTTTGCCTTGGTTCTTGATGGAAATCCAATTTCCAAATACGACACCATGCTGTTTTGACTGTATATATATATATGGCGACATGATATATGGTACCCATGCCGTCTATGATTGATAAATATGATTGAAATTGTTTTTGAAACATATATACACTAGCAATAATATCAAAAGATTTGTTTTGCTCGTATCAAGCATATTTTGGCCATTATAAGGTAAAACTCTATCCTCCGGTTTGTGTTGCATTGTGTGATGGGAACTGAGTCTTATAATGGCTTCATTTTTATAAAAAGCATTGCGATGTTTAAAAGATTTACTTGTTTTAAAGCACTGGCAATCCAATGGAGTAAACCCGTTCCGCGAAAGTGGCATGGTCCTGTGATTTGCCATATTGTAAAATGTGTTAAGTAGATTTCTCAAACCAGTCCCATGACTGACTCATAGTTTGTTTCACTTGCAAACTCGGGTGCCCCTTTTTCTACACGGGCAGCCTTGTATTTAGGTTTTAGCAGGCTCTTTCTGGATAGCTGGAGCTGAAGATGGATTCTATCATTTATCTCTTTTTATGTTGTTCAGCTCCTGTTGTACATATTATGTTTTCTTCTCCACTGTAGACATTTTATGTAAAGCTGAACTGTATTTTGTACTAAGTATGATCCTATATACTGTGTAACTCTGATGATTATGTTTATCCAGTGTATTCTATTGTACATTATCTAGTGTATTTATTTATTTCTGTTCTGCTGTTATCTGTTTATGTGTTATATTCCAAAGATTACCCTTGCTACCGCCGAATGGGGTTTGGGGTCGTCACAAAGTGCGTCCCGACTCCGACCTAGTTCGGAGTACTCGTTTGATACCTATATATGGGTTATTGACAGAAACGAGCCCCATACACAAGATGATGCAAGCTCTCCCCTTTGTCTTGCATTCCCACTACTAGGTTTTCTACAGGTTATGCCTACCTATCGGTGTCATAAAATAGCATAATCCCACAGGTTAAGTTTGTAGGCCTATATATATATATATATATATATATATATATATTTTACCCGCCCACCTAAGATTTACTTAACCCACCCACTGTTTTAAACAATTTTATTTAACGGTTAAGTTTGTGGGCCTATATATACAAATATTACCCAACGCCCCAAGATTTACTTAACCCTCCCATTGATTTAAGCAAGTTTACTTAACCCCTACTCAAGTTAACAAGTTTTTGTAATCCTTATGTATTCGAACAGGGTAAGTATTACAAGTTAACAGGTTATCCTAGTCACACTGACTTCTCTACAAGTTACCAAATTCCCTTTGTTTATTAATTTCATATATATATATATATATACAACTTAATCCATTTAAGTCGGTTAATAAGCCCATCACATGTTATTCTCTAGATTGTGATTAACGAAAGTAATCTACAATCTCTTTTGTACTATTCATTGCCTGATTCCAATTCATTTCCATTGATCAAAATTAGTGCCATTTATTTCTATCCTCTTATATACATAATTCATATATCTGTTTATGTAATAGACCTCTCACATTAAGTCTACAACTTGTGGATGTTGGATATGTCGGTTGGGTCTGGGCCGTCATCTTCCGTAAGTCGGACTTAACCTCGTGTCTTAGCACGTTACGCGTTTATACACTTAGCGCCCTCACATTAGACTCACCACTTGTGGTTGTTGAATATGTCGGGTGGTTCCGGGCAGACTTCTACCACAAGTGTAATCTAACCTTGTGTCTAAGCGCGATTACAGTTTCAAATTATTGCAATTTCAGGCATTTCCATTTTTAACCAATTATTCCTATGTCATTATAGGTTTTCATGCCCCTTTCCCGAGTCATGTTTATAATCAACCATATGCCCCAAATTAAGGTCTTTAACCACAATTTTAGTTCATGCTCAAATCCACATTTTAATTTAAGTTATGCCCAAATTTCCCAATACAAGTTATGCCCCACTTTTAATGGATTGAACAGGCTTCACATATTCTTTACAGTTCCATTAACATGTTTTCACTTAATCTTAAATAAAGCCTACATATTTATATGTCCCAAACCACAAGTCATAATTTATTGTATAAATCATGCCCCAATTTTTAGTCAAATTTCACAATATAGTTTATTCTCCCATATTCTAATCGGGATCCAAAGTACAGGTTATGCCCCTAAATTACCATTTCCAATCATTCCCAGTTTAACCCAATTTCGTTCGTACACATATTTCAGCGATATTCGACAAGGCTCGAAGGTAGCCTGTAACACCCCACCTCCGTTAAGGTCACTCACAAGGGAATGCCCTAACTTTGGTGGAGCATTTTAGTAAACAGAACAGAAACTTACAAGACAGATAAAACAGTACTTGAAAAATTTATAACTTTTTTTCGACAGAAGCTTGGTTACATCCTTTCAAATCACAATATCAGAATTCAAGTACAAAATATCAGTCTTGTACAAAAGCCTTCAGAATGCATAGTTTAAAATCATAATCCCCACAGAAGAAGACAAGCCATACTTTAAGCACTGCAAGCGGAAGAAATCTGGATCAAGCTAGAGTATTCCCTTCTACAAAACCTGGGGGCAGAAACGGAAGAAAGGAGGCGAAATAACAAGGGTCAGACAAAAGTTTGGGAAGTCCAGTGATTTTCAGTTATGAACAGATAATAATAACATGACATGAAAATAAAACTGGATGAGAGATAACTGTAACAGATGTAGCAGATATGACAGAAGAACAAAATGATATAAGCTATTGCTTTACACTTCTCTGCACTAATACTAGTATAACAGAATTAGGTGTCACCCTAATGTCCAAACTGAAACAGAAACAGGTACAGAATAATTTCCACGCTAGTAATGGGCCTTTACCACCCGATCAGAAACAGACAGAAGCAGAATGTAGCATAAGGTGTACACTAGTAATTGGGCCTTTACCACCCGAACAGACGGTACCACGCAGAAACAGACAGGTGTTTCCACCCAATAGAAACAGACGGTACCAACAGAAACAGACAGAACTAAGTGTACCCTAAAACCCTACCCCAAGCGATCGGCTCCCTAATACATAAATACCCTGTGCCAGCCCCACCGAAGGGTGTATCATTCCCTAAAGTGGCAACCTTTGAATGACACAGACCTATTTACAGATGCCACGGCATCTTACATCCTCAGAGGCAGACCGGGATCCATGCACGCACATGACCCGGTTGGAACGCACCATCAACACCCCTCGCCATTATCAGAATGAACCGCTTATAATTAGTTCAGTAAGCGTGCCCGGACCCTACCTACTGTTGGGTCAAAGTTTTGATACCAGAAAGGGTTACTGACTAATATGGGTCCCAAACAACAGATGACACAAGTAATTCCCCTCCTAACCTTGTGTCCCCAGACTAACAGATTTCTGCTTAACTTGTCTACAAGTTTCAGATATACAAAATTTAGATTAACTAGTTCACAGATCAGACAATCAAGTTAACAGGTTTTCAGACAAACGGATCAGATGTTCGGATTAACAGGCTTACAGATTAACTGGTTACAGATTAACAGACTTACAGATTAACTGGTTACAGATTATCTAACTTTGTATTGGGCCTACGGATTCACGAAACGGGTTTATCAGATTCATTGGTCCAATTAGTTTAGCCTTACCCAACACGTTTTAGACTTCATAATTATCTCAGATTTTCATTAATTAAATATTAATGCCCAAACCTCTCGCATTAGACTGACAGTTTGCGCCTACTGGTTAGGTCGGTTGGTTCCGGGCAGGTTTCTATCGCAAACCGAGTCTAACCTCGGGTTTCAAGCACGTTATGACTAGCTTCTAACATTAGAACCTATTGTTTGCAACCACTGGAATATGTCGGGCGGTTCCGGGCAGAATTACGCCGCAAACTCATTCTAACCTCGAGTTAGCCATGTTTATCTTTGCGGCCAATTAATTAATGGTTCACCATTTATACCCACGCCTAATATACATGTCAATTATTCATAACTAATTCAGATTATGTCAATAACAGACTGAATATATCAACTTAACAGACATACAGCAGATTTAGCAGATAGCAGATTAGGCATCTCAACAAATTTAGTTTAGCAGATTTGGCATTTCCAACAGACTTAGCAGATGACAGATTTGGCAGATCTAGCAGACTAGGAAGTAGAGCAGAACTAGCAGATTAAGCAATATAACAGAACTAGCAGATTAGGCAATGTAACAAAACTAGCAAATTATGCAAGTATAACAGATTTAATTATTTCTTAAAGTTTCACAAACATATCTTGCCTAAGTTCACATGCATAAATAATAGTCTTGATTCACAGTATGATCATATACCCCATGTTTGCATTAAATTTACATAGCCCAGATTATGGTCATAATTTACCATATAACACACGTCTCAAATTTAGTTAAACTTGCCTAGTGCAAAAGATTCACATATAAATTATACCAAATATAGCCATCGATTTCAATGCATGTCATATATTCAAAAATCTCCCACTTAGGTGTTACTCACATTTAATAGTTATCAAATCTTAACATAAATCTTCACACCTAAGTCGTATTCCCTTTTTATCCCAAATCATGAATCTCTATATAAACAATATGCCCAACAATCTAGAACTTTAAATTATAACAGATCTTTAATTCAAAAATATGCGTTATGTCCAATGTCTCAAGTCACATGTTAATATACAATGGTTCCTCTTCTTCCAATTCACAGAATATGCACAGATCTAAATCTAGTTTACAAGCTATGTCCTTTTAGTCACAGATTAGCCATGTCCAATTATGCCATCATTCATTATTTGTCCCAAAGTTTAACGTTCGTGCGTTAATCTCTTATGAGATTTGGCGCAGGCGTGGGGTAGCCTGGCTATAGAACAGAAAGAAGAAAGAGATATAGAATAAAATAGATCAGAACAGAACATACGCAATCTCAAATTTAGATCTACAATCATGTCATAATTATAATTAAAGTTTATATCGGAAAATAACTGCACTTGCCTTGGTTGGATTCTAAAAGAAAAAGGTGTTGTAGCTGTTCTCTTTTAATCCTAATCAGAATTGGAGGAAGAAGAAGCACAAGTCCTAGCTTAGGTTTCAGCAGAGTAGAGACGTCATTGATTTATTTATTTTTAGAGAGGAAGAGAGCAATGGAGGCTAGACAATTGTATATGAGATTTAGGTTTAGGTTAGGGATGTATATATAGGTGTAGGAAGTTATTTAGGACCATTAGATTAACCCTGAATCATGAGAACAACTCAAATGCAAAATCTGCATTTGAGCGAATCGGCCCACGGGATGACAACCAAACACCCTGGATTAACCCCTAGTCGACCCAGCGGGGCTTGGGTCGATCTCAAAAATGGGCCGGTTTGGTTATTCCCCCTCCCAATTCGCTGTTTTGAACCTTTTTTGCATGTTTATTTATCTAATTTTTATATATATATCTATATATATTTCTCTCATATGCATACAAACTTCAAGGCTTAATAACTTCTTCATAATTAACCATTTTTTTTATATTCTCAGAAAATACGGGGTGTTACATTCTCCCCTCCTTAAAGGATTTCGTCCCCGAGATCTTTAAGTTAAGAAGAATGTATCCTAACATCCAACATCCATCTACTCAACCATTCAATCACAGGCATCCATTGTCCTTAAAAGGTTTCTAATGTCGTATGAACATATGCAAAGTGTGTGTATATGTTTCTTATCTAATGAAAAATCAGGCGGTCTACTGATCCAATTGACCTCCTTAATGCGAATCATGTTAGTGTCATGAGTCCAAATATGTATGCAAGAAATCCTATTTGATACACATCATTTCTATATGAGTGCATAACCATTCATCCAAATGCAACATCCATGTGAGGAGTCAATCATTCTGAATCCACAAAAATTGAAAAATGCACACACATCCATATGCAGTATGAGAGTGTTTTTGAGCCGATTTAGTGCCTAGTGTGTGTATATGCATCCACGAGCAACCACTAGCAACCACTTGCATCCACTTGCAACCATCAAACATAACATGTCTCAAACACATGTTTACACCCATTAGTTTCTACCTAAAGTTCGAAGATTCGATCGATAGAATACAGTCGAATGATGGAAGCGAGTACAGATAAGACAAAGACTTGGTTCCCATTAGACATTGGTTGAGAAAGTAATTCCCCTAAGTATCAACCCTGAAGACCGAAATCAACATCAGATTGACACCCAGAGGATTACCTCCTTTAGACAATGTCAAAACTGGAAATCAGAATTATTCAAATATTTATGGACTACTGGTACAGATCAGGTTCCCTAATGATTCTTAGGAAGCTAAGCATGATAAAATCATATCCCACAAAAACTCAGAATGTATGCGTCATACTTGACGTCTAACTCAGATATCCCTCAAACCCCAATCTATCATAAACAGATGAGTCATAACCCTTATAGGTTTGAGTCTACAACGGAATCAGAAACAATACTAGTATTAAAGTGCAGAGTATCAATTACAAAATCAATATACCATAATCAGAAAGAGTCTTTACTCCATAATCAGATAAATAAATTAAACCTACTATAGGAATTTTCCTACTTCTATCCTAGCCACTAGCCTCAAGAGTGTTCGCCTGCCCTCCTTGTCCTCGTCTCTTCGAGCAGTCCCTAGTGAAGTGTCCCATCTCCCCACAGTTGAAGCAAGCGCCCTTCCTTTTTCTGCAATCCTTGTTCAGATGAGTTGAGCTTCCATAAGTAAAGCACTTTTCCCCTTCTTATCTTCAGACTTCTCATCCTTCCTTTGCGTTTCCTTTTTGGGCCCTGCTTTCTTATTTTGTGGTTCTTCCTTCTTTGTCTCTTTCGGGCCTTTGTCTTCCTCGTGCAGTAGTGCCATGTCCACTAATCTCTCGTAAGTCGCTCCCATGGGTACATGAGTCATGGCTAGGCTGTGCAGTGGCTCGTTCAATCCTTTAACAAAGTGGAGAGCCTTTTTATGTTGAGTGTTGACTAAATCCAATCCGAACCTAGCTAGTTGGTTGAACTGGTTGACGTATTCATTGAACTGGTTGACGTATTCTTTGGCTCAAACCTTGTTCTGAAATCCATCCATGTCTCAACCGGCCTCTCGGCGTTAGTGACTTCCCACCAGTAGGAAGCTTCGTCTTTGAGCAGCCATACCGCCAACTGTACCTTCTGCCTATCGTCCACCTCGAAGATAACGAATAGATCCTCAGTTTCTTTGAGCCAGTTCCTCGCTTCTACGAATGATTCAGTTCATTTGAAATCCTTCCCTCCCATGGCCCTAAAATCTCTACAGATCTTTGAAAAAGTAATTGCATGAGGAGGGGTGGAGGAGGAGGATCATTTGCTAGACCTGCGGCGGCGGTCCTAGCCTCAAGATATTGACGAAACCAACCGGGTACGTGAACACCCTCTGGTATCTCAGATGCTTCAGACATGCTGAAACGAAAAAAAAGGAAAGATTCAATACAAAAAAAAAGGACTGAAGGAAAGATATATGGCTCTTGGGGATCATGTTTTTCAAAATAAGCTTTATTTTTAAAAATACTTCCTTTCAAAACCTTTTTGAAAATAGTTTTCAAAAACTTTACCCAATCTGGTAACCTTCAACTCTGATACCAAGTGTAACACCCGACCTCCGTTAAGGTCACTCACAAGGGAATGCTCCACCAAAGTTAGGGCATTCCCTTGTGAGTGACCTTAACGGAGGTGGGGTGTTACATAGCCTGGCTATGAAAATTAAAAGGGAATGAGAGAGAGGAGAACAGAATAGGCATAAAACAAAAAGTAACAGAAATGAGCGCATGATCGGAGAAACATACATGTAAGACCAGATCTGATGAACACGTGATAATAAAACTGACTAGGCATAGTGACATGATAATAAAAAGGTATGATGAGATCTAATCAATGAATTAGTTATACAAATAATGGCAGATCTAACATGATAAATAGGTATAGGTTCTGATCTAGTTCATAGTCGTGTCAGAATAACTAAGATAAGCAGGTTATAACATATCTGATATGATTCAAATAGTCACAGGCATAGATCCAAATCATAGTCATGTCAATGTTTACTTTTTTATTATTTAGATCTGAAATTAACATAGACTCATAGTGTTTGGATCTAGAAAAATAGAGAATGGATTGCTAGCATTGAATTACAAATCTCTAAGCTCAAATAACTTGATTTGATGAAGAACAAAAGGCTTGATTCAATCTGGGCAGAGACAACATCTAGTCGTCCGTTATTTTATGTGTGGAGACATAAGAGAAATGGGGTCTTATTTATAGCCTAAAGCCAACGAACCAGGTCAAGAAAGGAGTCCATATTCAAAAAATAGAATACTTCACAGACCTGTAGTAGGGGTCGACCCCCCTCTTATGGGGTCGACCCATGGGTCGACACCCCCTTGAGGGGTCGACACAAGGGTTGACACCCCTAAGAGGGAAATTTCCCGCTTCCCCAATTCTATGCGATTTTGAATTTCTGGACCTAATTTGAATTTTTGGACTTAATATATATATATACACACACACGCATACACATATATATATATATATATTCTTCTTGCGCGTATATATACTTCAAACCTTCATAACCTCTTCATACGGTGCCCGTTTTACGCAAACCAGTTGTCTATTTTTACCAAAATTATGAGACAAATGCAATGATGTAGTCCATTTCAGTTAATTCTAAATATTAAATTAATTATTCTTTAATTTATCATCTTTTTTTGTTGTTAAAATATGGTGTGTTACAAGTCGACTGGTCCATTTCAGACCAGTCGACTGGTCTGAACCTGGGTTGCAGCCCAGGTAGACCACCAGTCGACTAGTCTGAAATCGACCGGTCAACTGGTCCAGACCTGGGTTGTTGCCCAGGTCAGACAGGGAGGGTTTTGACCCTCCCGATCGACCCTCATCAATCATGCGCAATCATTCGTGTCTCATGAACACTTCTTAACATCAATGAGGCCTCTAATGATCACAGCATTGACTCATAGAACCCGAGTGCAATGATTTTGGTTTTAATCCCTAAAATGAAAAAATATTAAACCAAAGCAATAAAATGTGTTATAAGCGAATTATGAAGTCTTAGAACTTGTCAGTGTGACAACGGAGCTTCATAATATCGCCAAAACAAATATAGCTTATGAATTAGATTATGTGGACAATTATAATCATAATTTTCAATTCAATGAAACTTGAACACATGCAATCGGTTAATTTGCACTAACCTAACCAGTTCACTAGCATATGCAAACTCAAATGGATTCAAAATTACACTTTCACAAGCTATAAGCTTATGGCCTAAATGTGGGTTCATGAATAACTCACAAAGCTCTCGCCTTTGCTTGCTAAAGGCCCAAAGAAACCATAAAACCAAGCAAGATCAATCTCTCTTCAAGCAAAGCTCTTGAACCATCAATCTAAGAGCACATAAATCGAATTCCTAAGATTTAGGTTATAGGAATTTTTATAAATTGAAGAGAGAACGAGATGGAGAAGATGGTGAAGCTTACCCAAGTTGTCTCTTTGATTTTCCCCTTGATTTGGGCTTGGATTTGCAAAACCGAGCTTAGGAATTTTAATTTCCCTTTCCAATCTCCATTTTCTTTTTCTTTTTTTTGTTAAGTGTTGAATTAATGAAGGAGAGGGCCTGATTTGGGGCACTTAAGTGAAGTGGGCTAAGTTGGCTAACCAAGCCTAACCAATGTCCCAATTTTAAAGAACTTGAAACATATCGAAGCTTATAGTTTTCGAGCACGTAAACGTCATTTCAAACTCAATGGAAGTGGTTTCGAGTCCAAATTTGTCCATATGCAAAAAGTGATATTTGGTCTTATATCCAACGAAAAAGACCAAAATTTCTCAAACTCCAAAGGTATCGATGCTTATAGTTTTCGAACATGCAAATGATATTTTGAACTCAATGGAAGTTGTCTCGAGTCCAAATTTATCTGTATGCAAAATTTTAGTTTCCTACGGGCTATATATACCTTTTAAAAATATATTTAAATTCCATAGCGACTATTCTGAAATTTAGTTTAGACATAACTTGCAATTTATAAAGTGAAATCTCAATTTCATATACTCCATAGAAAATTACAATTCAAAACATCCTAACATTTCTTGTTTGACCAAATTCTGGTTTATATTGAATTCAATATATTCACTCAAAGTTTAAAATCAAAATTTCAAACTATCGCGACATTTCAAGTTCTTATTAATTAAATTTTAAATTAATACAATCTAACTTCAATTTAAATAAATTTTAAATCATTAATTCTCAAAATAAATAGTTTAAAATATTTTATTTCCATTACAACCAATTGAAAATAAATTTTAAATTGGTTCCAAAATTTCGGGTTGTTACATTTGCACATGAATCTGATTCTAACCTTCTCCAATCTATGTTTGTTAAGTTTGTATATATTTTGATTTGATTTAAAATAGATTTGGTAGAAGAGGGAAATGGTAGAGTTTCACTACTGCCTTTAGAATTGCATGCAAAAGAATGAGGTCTAACCCTTTATTATAGGTGTTAGTTAGTCCCTAGACCGTTAGATTAATTTTAAAAAAGATTCATCCATTTACGAAATTTATTTATATAAAAATACCCTCAAATACCACTTTGGGTCGATTTACCTAGTGGGCTGGGTTATAAATGGTATAATATTTTGTAACACCCCATATTTTCTCTGAATATTAAAATAACGAATTAAGAACACTTAAATTTTAGAAGAAAAATTAAGTAAAACAGACTATACCATTGCTCTTGTCTCGAAATTCTGGTCAAGATGGATCTAAGGTTTGTGTTAAACGGATAATGTATGAGAAAGTTAGGGACCTTGGAAGTTTGTATACATTTAAGGGAAATATATGTATATATAAATTAATAAAATAAAATCAACCTAAAATTCAAGAAAAAATTTCAAAACAATGGAAGCGGGAAGACAAAATGCCGAACCGACCTATTTTATGTGTCGACCCAAGACCTACTGGGTCGACCCCGGGGTCGACTCAGGGTGTTTGGGTTCGGTACCATCGGCCCTGGATGGCCTGTTACGAATTCTGAGGTATTAGGGCTTATGTGTCGCGTTGTGGTCGGCAGGGTGACATATCTCTTTGGTTTGGATGGCTCTGATGACTCCTATGCTAATCTAAAGGCCATCGTTTGCCTAACTCATCTATAAATACATATATAAACTTAACTCTAACCTCATAACCCTATTCTATAATGCCACGATGCTGTCCATCTCTAGCCTAACCTAGCATAGCTTCCTTCTTCTCCAAAGTAGAAACAAATTGGAGAGCTTCAAATTAAAGTAAAGGTTTTTCCGCTTCAATCAACAAAGAGAGACTAGAATCGCTATAACATCAAATAATTCTCTTTTTCTGATCCTATCGCTGTAAGTTCAGTTATTATTCAGATTTGAACACATAATAGAAATCATGACTGTAATGAATCGAATCTAGAACTATGCCTAATTGTAATGATAACTAATTCTAATTCATTCTTGTACTTTTGTCAAATTTGAGATTACCTATGCCTGTGAGACTGTTACTAGTGATATAATTGAATCTATCTTGTTGTATATTAAATTGGTGATTCTTTTATGTTCAATTCTATCGAATCTTTATGCCTATGATGTAACTTGCTCAGTTTGCTCATATTTATTGTTAATGTACAGCAAATCTATTAGAACCATGATTCTTGTGTTTGGTACACCTTTACAAGCCTATTTTCCTTATGTAAATTCTTGTGTTCGTTCTCTATCCCCTTTTCGTTTTATTTTATGAGTACTTGGAATTTGGAAACCTCGTTGAATCTTACTGTACGTGCGATTGTAACGTGGGGAATTGGGTATAATTTATTGGAGGAACATAACAAGCAAATGGGACATAACTTGAATTGATTACACTTGTGGATAATTGACATATGAATCTAGACTTGGACATGAATGGTAAATATGTAAATTGGATAAAAGATGAACATGCCTAACCCGAAGTTAGATTGAGTTGCGGTGTAAGTCTGCCCGGAACCGCCCGACACATCTAGCAACCGCAACAATGGATCTAATGTGAGAGGTTTAGCGCATTAAGCCCAAAACCCGAGGTTAGAATGAGTTTGTGGTAGAAGTCTACCCGGAACTGCCTGGCACATCCAGTAACCGCAAACAACAGTTCTAATATGAGAGGTTGGTGCATTAATAAATGAATTAATGCTAATGAACAGACATGCTAAGAATGGTAGGGTTAAGTTAACATAAGCAACACTTAACCAATACAACATGTTAATTAAACAAATGGGTGGGGTTAGGTTAAATTGAGAACACTTAACCACTATAACATGTTGGTTAGGAAACCCTAGCAATGGGGACCCATTTCAGCAGTAACCTACATAGATGTATCACGGTACCCTGGACTAGACAGGGTGGGGCACGATTACTAGGCTGATTATAAGCGGTCAAAATAGCGGCAGGTGATGCATCAGTGTAGGTTCCAACAAAATAAGGGCATGCACGTACTCCGGAGTGGGAAAATCAGGCATTGGGCATCATTAGTTATAATCTGTGCATCTTGAATTGTGTCGGGTTTCCATCATAGGGATTGATACACCCCATGGTGGAACCAGCATAGGTATCTACAAACAAGCGGGGCCGAATGACACAAGAACTAAATACATGCGAGTAGAAGCCGATCGATAAAGGGATCACTTTATTATGAACACATGAGGCTAGTTGAAACAATTGTTAGTAGGTGTAGAGAAATAGAAATTAGTGCGATAGCATATTCAGTTTATCTTTCCTTACCTTGTCTTATGTTATCTTGTCACTATGGTATTGTCTTATATTCAGTTTATTATGTCATGATCTTTTTTCTTGTTTACATGCTGAAAATCACTGGGCTTACCAGGCTTTATGTTTGACCTGTTTTCTTTCGTCTTCTTTTCTTCCGTTTCCCTCCCCCACCCCCCACCCTACCCCAGGTCCATAGGGAAGGAATACTTCAGCTTAGTTTAGACCTTTTTCAGGTTAAAGAGAGTATATGTATTGCTTGGATTCTCTTTTCTTGGGCTATGGCTGTGGTTACACTTTTAATAGGGATTTATGCTGCTTTACTACTGTTTTATGCTTCTTTATGTATTTGGAGTTTTTAATCAAGACAGAGGTTTTATTGTAATGATGTGCAAGTTGGGTTTTGAGACAATGGTTGTAATATTTTGACTGAAACAAGCTGCTTATGAAATAATTTCAGACTTTCCACGTTTGTATGTTTGTCTTGTAAATTATCTGTATCTTTTACCTATAATGCTTCACCAAAGTTAATGCATTCCCTTTGCGAGTGACCTTAACAGAGGTGGGGTGTTTCACTTGTTATCAGAGTTGATGGTTACCAGATCAGATAAAAGTTTTTGAAAACTATTTTTCAAAAAGAAGTTTTAAAGAAGCATTTTCAAGAAAAGTGTTGTTTTATTTTAGAGGCATAACCCCTAAAGACATAAGCACTATCTTTCTATCCTTTGTTTTGAATCTTTTCTTTTCGTTTCAGCATGTCTGGGGATCTTAATCTTCCAAAGGGAGTCACAATACCTTAATGGTTCCATAGGTATTTGGAGGCCACTACATCCGCCGATGGCCAAGGAAACATTCCTCCAGCTGTACCCATCATTCCTCCTCCTCCTCCGCGTGTGAACGCTTTCTCGAAGATATGTAGAGTCTTTCGAGCTAAGGGCAGAAAGAACTTTAATGGGACCGAATCATTCGTGAAGCAAGAAACTGACTTCATGAAAACAGAAGATTTGTTTGTTATCTTCGAAGTGGACAATAGGCGGAAAATATAGTTGGCTGTATGGTTACTTAAGGAAGAAGTCTCTTTCTGGTGGGAAGTTACTAATGCTGAGAGACAAGTTGAGACTTGGGAGGATTTCAGAATGAGGTTTGAAATGAAGTTCTTCTTGCAAGCTGAACAAAGCCTACAGATGGAGAAGTTCTTAGCACTCAAATAGGGAAGCCTATCGGTTAAGGAATGCGTCAACAAGTTCAACCAACTGGCTATATTCGGACGAGTTGGTAAACACTCCACATAAAAAGGCTCTCCGTTTCGCTAAAGAGTTAAATGCGCCACTGTACGACCTAGCTATGTCCCATATACCTATGGGCGCGACCTATGAGAGATGGGTGGATTTGGCACCATTACAGGAGGAAACCAAGGATGGGAAGAAAGAGGCGAAGATGGAAGAACCTCTAGACAAGAAAGTGGAGGGATCGCAGAATAAGAAGACAGATCCCAAAAAGGGCGGGAAGAATAACAAACCCTGTAATGACCCGAAAATCCGGTCCAATTTGATCTGACTAAATATCACAAGTCCAACCCCAAATTGCACTGAAAATTCAAGAAATTAATAGAAAGAAGATAGAGGGTGAGGATAGATAAGGTAAAACTAGTAGAATAGAAGAAGAAGAAGATCATCATCATCAGAGTAACACGAATCTCACAGCGGAACGAATAAAATATAACATACTTTTGAAATACAAACAATATATGTATACAAAAATATTGCAGAGTACAATACTTACAACACAGCGGAAATAACTATAGCTATATGATCCTGAAGCCTCCTGCTCCAAGCTCTTCCAATATATCTGTAAATCCTGACTACTTGACTGCCCGTACAAATTTAGGCACCCAAGAGTTTAGGGAAACAAAACAAATAAACTCCGGGTCAGTCATGGACTGGTGTGAGTAAACTCAAATCATTTTAACAGGTATATGATATCTCATAAGACCACGCCGTGAATACGGAACGGGTTTTTCCCTTATGAGAATCCAACATCTTTGAAAAGCAGTATCACTGATATTATAATAATTTCTAAATACAATTAGATATCAATCTAGCAGAAACGCTTTCATCTCACGTTCTACATATATAGTATACAATCAAAACCGCGGGTGCGTATTGGATGATTGGATTTCCAACTATGACAAGGTATGGAACCACCTTCCGATCAGTGTACTCTAGGAACGATACACTGGAGTTCAACAAGAACATCTTGTAACTCAGCCACACATGACCAACCACTCATTTCGCTTGAGTGTATCGAATGTACATCACCAACGGCTGGGATCAGCAACCGTTTCCCATATATATATATATGGGACAGCATTGATAGATTAAAGAAGCAAATGAATATTTTCTAGATAGGTGATTATACACCCTACTTCGGTGCGACCGACTTAGCCATGCTGCCTGCCCGATTTTTGTCATTTACCGGATGTGAGGCTAGAAGCTACGATTATCTATCTTTCCTTGATAGCACCATTAATTTGAATGCCACATTATCAGATCCGTTAATCATTAGTTGGATCTGCACAAATAGATTCTGGATATTATGCGAAGGGAATAAATCCGTTGGCCACCATATATATTTGTACAGTCCAACCCATTCGATCATTGGAAATACTTTGTCAGACATTCGTCCATTTACGTTCGTTCTGGGATTGAACGAAACCGAAGGCACTATTCGGTAAACAGGACAGCCCTTGCATAACACCGTCTTCAATTAGCTTCATCGTATTTAATCACAACGCTTATGCCAACATGGAGTGGTTCTTCGGATAATAATCCAACCGATCTCTCCATATTTACAACGTAAAATGGTCAAAACTTGATAGTCTGTGATTTAACTATCAATGAAAACATGTCGGTGTACAAACAACGATCTTATTTCTAGATAGAAATTTGATCGATCAACCATCATCATATATATATATACATATATATTCATATTTCCTTATTTTCTATGATTAGAAAATATACGTTATTTACATTGGAAAACATTTCCAATCCTCATTCACGTATTGCTACCATTCCACAACTATTAGTCCCTAACTGTAAACTAGTAAGAGAACAATTCTCTAAGTATAAACCCCGAAGGCCGAAACCAACATCAGATCGATACTCAGAAAACTATTCAACCTACTAATCTTTAGTCAGTTTCTAATTTTTGTTTAACTTCACTTCTTAATTTCTATATTCGATTAACCCCTTTTGATAAACTACATTTGATTAACTCCTTTTGATAAACTACGTTTTCCGTTACAACTATTTCCTTTTTATAACGTTTACTTATCATTACAAATATTTCCTATTTATAACTTCTATTTACCGTTACAAATATTCTCTTAATTATAACTTCTAATTACCGTTACAAATATTTCCTATTTATAACTTCTATTTACCGTTACAAATATTCTCTTAATTATAACTTCTAATTACCGTTACAAATATTTCCTATTTATAACTTCTATTTATCTTCTAAATAAATATTTCTTTATTCTATTTATTTTCTAAATAAATATTCCCCTTTATTCTATTTATTTTCTAAATAAATATTCCTTTTATAAAACTCTATTTGTTTTATAAATACTTCCTTTTATAAAACCGTGTTCGTTTTATAAATAATTTCCTTTTATAAAATCCTGTGATTTTATAAAATTCCTTTATTTCAATATACATTGAAATATTCCATTTCACAAATTAGGGTTTCTTATGATATGTAAAATATCGAATAACAATGATTAATATCATTCTAACACACATAATCCAGAACAGATTATATAACACATCATATAACACGATATATGAAAACAGTAAAATAATTGTTGAGGAACCCAGTCGGATTCCTCCAACCTGTCTCCTTGCATCCACAGATGTTACACAGTATAATATATATCATATTTCATTTTGAAATGAAATATCCTGCTGTACAGAACCATATTTGATTAACAGCACATAGATTAACTATAACTACGTTTTCAATCAAATCTATTTAACAGTCCAGTTTAACAATCAATATACAGTTTAACAATCAATATACAACAGTCAATAAATAAAGTACAATTTATATTAAAATATAAATTGAGGAGAGTTAGTGAGTTTTACTCACTTTTTCCGTTAACCGTTAAATAACGCGTTACGGTCGTTGATTCGGATAGACGTGTTATTTTGCAATACATTCCCACTAGCTTCGAAATCCGACATTTCCGATGACTTCCCCTCACTTCCCTCGTCAAACACATTAGCATAGGCTCGCACCACTTCCTGTATCCTCGGCCCAGAACCCATTAACTCACTCTTCGCAAACAAAGAGAACCCACGCCCACTTCACTTTAATCCGCACCCAATGGGAACAGTCCCTCTCCCCTGTATTCCTGTTTTGCATCTTATTTCCGCATGAAATTTCACTCCTCAAATATCATTTCCACCTTGCCAATCAAGTGCTCGCCACTCAGCAGACATGAAACTGCTTGTACAGGCTTTTACCTTCACCACGTTAGTCCTTTGAACCCAACTTCATACCATCATTATAAATAAATAATCAACTTTCTTAAATCACAATTAAATCAGTAAATCCTCGTTTGCAACTACTCACAAACTGGAAGCCGTATTCCTTTGTTTGAACAAAACCCGGTTCCTCCATTGATCACTCACTCGATGTTCCCTGTTCTTCACTAACCAGTTCGGGATCTCCATGTCTCTGCTATGCCGGAGCACCATCAGACTTCGCCGCCTCGAAGACTTCGGCCTCAACTACCTCGCGTCTAGAGAAAACAGCGAACCCAAAGGAAATGGAATCGCACTACACGAGATTAACACCCAAAGGAAGAGCGAACTAGGAGGAGTTCGAATATAATTATCTTGAAATTTAAAAAGTTATATTTGATTTTCTGTGATTTTTTTTCTTGCTGCGGAAATTCTGTTTTAGGGAGGTAGTTCGTGGCGGCTACAAATGAATGAGGAAAAATGGATTAGGTTAGAGGGGTAGCGAAGGTATTTATAGACATTTCAAAATATCTAGATATTTTGCTAAGGGGAAAGATGTGGCTGAAAACACTTAAGGACGTGGGCTTGTTTTGTTCACAAGTAGTTTAGATATTTTAGAAATTTATTTAGGGTGCCGATTTCATGAAATTTCGTATAATTAGGGATTGCTAACGACAGAAATAAATATACCGTTGTGATGAGCTCGGTGTCATGATCCCAAAAATATAATAATGCCGGTAGATTAAATTATATTTTGAAACCCCGAAATCGCTGATTAAGGGTGCATAATACTCCAAATAAAAAGTTGCTTATTTAATTAATTAAAAATTACCATAAAATTCTAAAAATTAAATTATCACTACTTCCCAAAAGGACCTTGTCTAAATTCAAAGCCGATCTCTAGTTATATCGAATAATCTGTTACGGTCGATAAACGATTCTATAGCGACTATTTTAAAATTTGATTTGGATATATCTCAAAATCTACACGACGAAATCCATATTTTTCTCTTCCACTAGAAAGGTATACTCCACCAGCTCCACACGTTTCTTGTTTCACAGAAATCTGATTTAAAACGAATCATGTACACTCAGTTGAAGTTCGAATCGTCAAATTACGAACTGCAGCGCCATTTCGAGCTCGGTTTTAATTATAATATAATTATACGTTCTAACGTCGTCGATTAATTAATATATTCGTTATTTAAATAATTAAATAAGTTAATTATTTCACCGTCAAATATCCAGGTCATTACAAACCCCATGACAAGAGGAAGTGTAATTTTTGTGGCATACCTGGACATCTGGTTAAGGACTGTAGGAAGAAGAAGAGGAAGATAGGTGGTTGTTTTCAATGTGGCAAGACAGGACATATGGCTAAGGACTGCCCAAGAAGGCAAGGGCAAGGGTAGAGGACTGGATCTACTTCTGGAGGGCAGATTCATGCTCTCACAGCACCTACGCAAGAAAGAGGTAGAAATATTTCTATTGAGAGTTTAGTTTACCTTTTTGATCATCCTGTTCGTACTCTTTTTGATTCTGGCGCTTCGTACTCTTTTATATCTACTTCTTTAGTTGAATCTCTGCACCTAGATACCAGGATAGTAGAGGATACCATGGTTGATTCAAATCCAAATGGGGGTTCGGCTTATTTATCAATGATTTGTTCGGATTTGGAAATTTCTATACTAAACGTTGGGTTTAGATGTAATGCTTATGTTTTGGGCTTCACGGGCTATGGGTTTATTCTAGGCATGGATTGGTTATCCAGTAATGGTTCCATCCTCGATTGTGAAAAGAGAGTGGTTAGACTTATAATTCTCCTCAGTAATACACTCGAAATCTCTTGTAATCCTATGAATTCTGTTGTGCTTAGCTACCTAGAATCTCTTGAAGCGTTCGTTGAAAATTTGCAATCTGTTAGAGTAGTCCGTGAGTACTCGGATATCTTTGAAGAAGAGAAGGGTTTACCTCCAAAGCGAGAGATAGATTTCCACATATACCTATTTGATAATGCAAAACCAGTTGCTTTACCCGTTAGACACATGGCTCCAAGGGAAAGGAAGGAGCTCAGCAATCAAGTTAAAGAGTTGCTCGAAAAGGGGTTCATAAGGCAAAGTATTTTTCAATGGGGTGCTCCAGTAGTGTTCGCAACCAAAGCGGATGGTTCACTTTGCCTATGCGTGGATTATAGGGAGCTAAACAAGCAGACCAAGAAGAATAGGCACCCACTTCCAAGAATAAACGAATTGTTTAACCAGCTCGTAGGTGCATCAGTTTTCTCCCAACAAGATATGGCTACCGGATTTCATCAGCTAAGAGTGGATGAAGACAGCATAGATAAGACCACGTTTAGGACCCCGGATGGTTTCTTCGAATGGCTTGTCATGCCTTTCGGCTTGACAAATGCACCCGCCTATTTTGTAGACTTGATGAGTAGGGTGTTTAGGGAGTTCTTTAATAAGTTTGTAGCAGTCTTTGTGGACGACATTTTGATTTTCTCAAAAAGTGAGGAAGAACATGCTTTGCATTGAGGGAAGTTATGGATACTTTTCGAGCACATCGGCTGAAAGCAAAATTCTCCAAATGCCATTTTTGGAGAGAAGTAAGGTTTCTTGGATATGTGGTGTCCAAAGAGGGGATAGCTGTGGATCCTGCAAAAGTAGTTATGGTGCAAGATTGGAAGATTCCACGGAATGCAACCGAAGTACGAAGTTTTCTCGGACTAGCGGGCTATTACAGAAAGTTCGTTAAGGACTTTGTGAAGATCTCAACCCTACTTACAAGATTGACGAAGAAAAACCGAACTTTCGCTTGGGATTTGGATTGTGATGTTTCTTTCCAACGATTGAAAAGGGCTGTAACAAAGCCCCAGCTCTTACATTGCCTGATGGGGGTAAGATGTTTACGGTATACACAAACGCATGCGGTACAAGATTAGGCGCTGTCTTGATGCTAGAAGGCAAGGTAGTTTGTTATGAGGGAAGGCAGTTGAAGGTACATGAGAAGAACTACCCAACTCATGATTTAGAACTAGCTGCCATTGTTTTCGCTCTTAAGTCATGGCGTCATTACCAACTAGGAGAAAGGTTTGAATTGTTTACTGACCATAAATCATTAAAGTACCTTTTCTCACAAAAAGATCTTAACTTAAGACAACAAAGGTGGATGGAATTTCTTGCCTCATACGATTTTGCGATTGCTTATACCCCTGGCAAGGGCAATATGGTAGCAGATGCCTTAAGTAGGAAAAAGCTGACCTTAAGTCCTCTCTTTGTGGAAAGGAAAAACTTGGAGTACATAGCAACCTTTGACTTTAGACCCTCTTTTGAGTTTGTACCTGGTTTGTTAGCAACGCTAGAGGTGTGGCCTACGCTTTTGGACTCAATAGGAATCGCGCAACGTGAAGACCCTCAGATAGTTGATATGATGGATAAGTTAATTAGAGGTGAGACTTCCAGTCACCTCAATAGATGCTCCATAGATGACAAGGGTTGGTTGAGACGGGATGGAAGATTATGTGCCCCACAAGCAAGGGATTTGGTGAAGACAATTCTTAAAGAATCACACCATTCTAAGTTGACCATACACCCAGGTGGAGGCAAGATGTATAAGGACATAAAAAGGGTTTTCTTTTGGAATGGTATGAAGAAGGATGTAGCCGAATTCTTCTCTAAATGCTTGGTATGCTAGCAAGTCAAGGCGGAGCAGAAGAAGCCTGGCGGTCTGCTTCATCCTCTAGAGGTCCCACAGTGGAAATGAGATAGCATTTCGATGGACTTTATAGATGAGTTGCCTAGGTCAAGAAGGGGCAATACCAGTATTTGGGTAATAGTTGACAGGCTCACTAAAAGCGCTCACTTTATACCTGTTAAGAGTAGGAGGACTGCCTCATCATTAGCATCCATTTATCTTAAAGAAGTAGTTCGACTGCATGGGATACCCTCTAGCATAGTAAGTGATCGAGATCCTATCTTTACGAGTGAATTTTGGAAGAGTTTGCAAGAGGCTGTAGGCATACAGCTATGCTTAAGCACTGCCTATCACCCTCAAACCGATGGTCATACTAAAAAGGTGAACAGAGTATTAGAAGATCTTTTGAGATTGTGCATTCTTGATTTTGGAGAAACATGGGAAGATCATCTTCTTTTGGTGGAGTTCGCCTACAATGATAACTACCAAGCCACCATAGGCATGGAACCCTTTGAGGCCTTATATGGAAGACCATGCGGATCACCAACTTGGTGGTGGGAATCTACAGACAAGCTCGTACTTGGTCCCGAAATGATTAGAGAAACTTCATACAAGGTGGACTTGATACGAAGACGAATGAAGATCGCATAAGATAGGCAGAAGTCCTACGCAGATAAAAGATGGACCGACCTTGAGTTTGAGGTTGGAGATAGGGTTTTCCTTAAAGTATCTCCTTTGAGGAATGTCATCCGCTTTGGATCCATAGAAAAATTAGCACCAAATTTGTAGGGCCATTTCCTATCATTGAGAGGATTGGGAAGATGGCTTATAGAGTAGAGCTGCCCAAAAGATTGGCTGGAGTTCATAATGTTTTTCATGTTTCTCATCTACGAAAGTGCTTACATGAGTCTGTAGAAGTTGTGGAGCCAAGCATACTAGAGGAAGCATAAGTGGAACGATAAGTGACGGTGAGGAGAGTTCCAACTCGTATCTTAGGAACCGAAGTTAAAAAGCTATGCAATCGTGTGGTCAAGCTAGTTAAAGTACAATGGAGTGACGCTGACGAAGACGTGACTTAGGAGACTAAAAACAAGATACGCGCAGCCTACCCTTCTCATTTTGAGGGTACATCCTTGATCTATTTTTCCATAAGTATGCATGCTTGTATCTATCTTTTAAGTATATCTCCTCGGTCCTATTCTTGATCCTTAAGTAGAAACCAATGAATGTAAACATGTATTTGAAACATGTTATGATTGATGGTTGCTAGTGGTTGCTCGTGATGCATATACACACACATTAGGTACTAGATCGGCTCAATCAATTTCATATTGCATATGCATATATGTATTTGTATATGGATTGAAACACTAAGTGTCATCATATGGATGTTGCATTTGTATGAATGATTGTGCACTCATGTAGAAGTTATAAAGTACGATTAGGAATAATTGCATACATGATGGACTCATGGCACTGACACAATTCGCATTAAGGAGGTAGTGTGTGTATATATCCTTATCTAATGCAAAATCGGGCGGTCATATAGTCATGAAAGCATAAGAAATCTTTTTAAGGACAATGGATGCTTGTGATTGATGGTTGAGTAGATGGATGTTGGATGTTAGGATACATTCTTCTTTGCTCAAAGATTTCGGGGACGAAATCCTTTAAGGATGGGAGAATGTAACACCCCGTATTTTCTCTTAATATTAAAATAACGAATTAAGAGCACTTAAATTTTAGAATAAGAATTAAGCAAAACAGACTATACCATTTCGTTCGTCTCAAAATTCAGGTCAAAATGGACCTAAAGTTTGCATTAAACGAATAATGTATGAGAAAGTTGAGGACCTTGGAAGTTTGTATACATATAAGCGAAATGTATGTATATATAAATTAATAAAATAAAATCAACCTAAAATTCAAGAAAAAAAATCAAAACAGTGGAAGCGGGAAGGCAAAACCCCAAACCGACCTATTTTATGGGTCGACCAGAGACCTGCTCGACTTAGGGTGTTTGTGGTCGGTCCCATCAGCCCTGAATGGCCTATGACGAATTCTGAGGTATTAGGGTTTATGTGTCGCGCTGTAATTGGCTGGGTGACATATCTCTTTGGTTTGGATGGCTCTGAAGACTCCTATGCTAATCTAAAGGCCATGGTATTCCTAACACATCTATAAATACATATCTAAACTTAACCCTAACCTCATAACCCTATTTTATGATGCCACCATGCTGTCCATCTCTAGCCTAGCCTAGCCTAGCCTCCTTCTCCAAACTAGAAATCAAGTTGGAGAGCTTCAAATTAAAGTAAAGGTTTTCCGCTTCAATCAACAAAGAGAGACTAGAATCGCTACAGCGTCATATAATTCTCTTTTTCTAATCCTATCGCTGTAAGTTCAGTTATTATTCAGATTTGAACACATAATTGAAATCATGACTGTAATGAATCGAATCTAGAACTATGCCTAATTGTAATGATAACCAATTATGATCCATTCTTGTTCTTTTGTCAAATCTGTGATTACCTATGTTACTAGTGATACAATTGAATCTATCTTGTTGTACATCAAATTGGTGATTCTTTTATGTTTAATTCTATCGAATCTTTATGCCACTGATGTAACTTGCTCAGTTTGCTCATATTTATTGTTAATTTTCAACAAATCTATTGGAACCATGATTCTTGTGTTTGGTACACCTTTACATGCCTATTTTCCTTATGTAAATTCTTGTGTTCCTTCTCTATCCCTTTTTCATTTTATTTTATGAGTACTTGGAATTTGGAAGCCTTGTTGAATCTTGTTGTACGTGCGATTGTAATTGCGGGGAATTAGGTATAACTTATTGGAGTAATTTTGGGCATAACAAGCAAATGGGACATAACTTGAATTGACTACACTTGTGGATAATTGATGTATGAATCTAGACTTGGATATGAATGGTAATTATGTAAATTGGATAAAAGATGAACATGCCTAACCCGAGGTTAGATTGAGTTGCGGTTTAAGTCTGCCCAGAAACCGCCTGACACATCTAGCAACCGCAACAACAGATCTAATGTGAGAGGTTAGCGCATTAAGCCCAAAACCCGAGGGTAAAATGATTTTGCGGTAGAAGTCTGCCCGGAACCACCCGGCACATCTAGCAACCGCAAACAACAGTTCTAATGTGAGAGTTTGGTGCATTAATAAATGAATTAATGCTAATGAACAGACATGCTACGAATGGTAGGGTTAAGTTAACATAATCAACACTTAACCAATACAACATGTTAATTAAACAAATGGGTCGGGTTAGGTTAAATTGAGAACAGTTAACCGTTACAACAAGTTGGTTAGGAAACCGTAGCAACCGGGACCCATTTCAGTAGTAACCCACATAGATGTATCACGGTACCCTAAACAAGGCAGAGTCTAACACGATTACTGGGTCAATATAGCAGCGAGTGGTGCGTATGTGTAGGTTCCGACGGAATACGGGCGTGCACGTACTCCGAAGTGGAAAATTCAAGCATTGGGAATTAGTAGTTATACACTGTGCATCTTGAATTGTGTCGGGTTGCCATCATAGGAATTGATACACCCCATCGTGGAACCAGTACAGGTATCTACAAACAAGCGGGGCCGAATGACACAAGTAATAAATACATGCGAGTAGAAGCCAATCGATAAAGGGATCACTTTATTATGAACACATGAGGCTACTTGAAACAATTGTTAGTAGGTGCAGAGAAATAGAAATGAGTGCGATAGCATATTCAGTTTATCTTGCCTTACCTTGTCTTATGTTATCTTGTCACTATGGTACTGTCTTATATTCAGTTTATTCATGTCATGATCCTTTTTCTTGTTTACATGCTGAAAATCACTGGGCTTACCAGGCTTTATGTCTGACCCGTTTTCTTTCGTCTTCTTTTCTTCCGTCCCCTCTCCCCCGGGTCCACAGGGAGGGAATACTTCGGCTTAGTTCAGACCTTTTCCAGCTTGAAGAGAGTAGATGTATTGCTTGGATTCTCTTTTCTTGGGCTATGGTTACACTTTTATTGGGGATTTATGTTGCTTTGTTACTGTTGTATGCTTTTTTATGTATTTGGAGTTTTTAATCAAGATAGAGGTTTTATTGTAATGATGTGGAAGTTGGGTTTTGAGACAATGGTTGTAATATTTTGATTGAACCACGCTGTTTTTGAAATAATTTCAGTCTTTCCGCTGTTTGTTTGTCTTGTAAATTATCTATATCTTTTACCTATAATGCTTCACCAAAGTTAACGCATTCCCTTTGTGAGTGACCATAACGGAGGTAGGGTGTTTCATATTTAGTATATATGTTAAGGATTCCGGAATGGTTCGCTAAGGAAAAACAAACACCAGAGGAGGTTGAATAGTGTTTTTGAGAATTTAAACAAAATCCAAAATATATGTGATAAACTATATGAATCAAACGCCACAGAAAAAATCACAGATGCAGAATCAAACATGGATGCAAAATAAACAGAATAAAATTGTAGAAAAGGAAAGGACACACCGTATTTTATACTGGTTCGGATTGCTCCTACATCCAGTCCCACGCAACGCTGGATTGTGTAAATTTTTATTACTATATCAATAGTCAATTACAACCTCCTTGATTTCACAGCTACAAGGGATACCACTGATTACCCGTCCTTGATTTCACGGTTACAAGGAATACCACCGATTACCCGTCCTTGAATTCACGGCTACAAGGGATACCATCGATTATCCGTCCTTGATTTCATGGCTAAAAGGGATACTACCGATTGCTTTACTTAACCCAAACAATTACAAACAGCCCTATAACTCTTCGATAACACTTGATTCAGAGAGTAATGATTAGAGAGTGTATAGAGAAAAAGATTGGTGAAAACAGAATTGAATTCGGTAGAGTATAGGTGTAGAATTCATAAAAATGATAAAGAAAAATGGTGTAATGAAAGAGAGTGATATTGGAGAAGAAGAGATGACTAAAAATTTGAATTCGAGCCCCTTTTATAGTGTGTGAAAGGTTGCAACATCTCATAACCGTCACAAATAGTGAAAAGGCACTTCCTTTCAAATTTAAATTTCTGACGGTTATATGTCGACATAGAAATAAGTATATGTCGACAAATCTATCGTATTTTTGTTTTTAAACTCATTTTTAAAGTATTTAAATCAATATTTATATTCTAGAAATTACTTAAACAAAACAAGTTGCTAAAACATTATTTTTCAAGTATAAAAACATAATAAAATATTATTTAAACATATGATTAAATAATATATATGTGATATGAAAAATATATATAATATGATTATAAATATAAATAAAATGATTATACACATATATAGGAATTTATAAAGAGATATTTATAAATTATATATAAACAAAAGGTTATATGAAGGATCAAATATAAACTTAGTAAAATACGTTTAATAAAACTATAAAAATAAGAATACTTACAAATTAGAAAATATATTTGAAATCATAAGTTTGAAATTCTTTATTCAAAACTTGATAATTTAAATAAATATTCTAAAGTGTAAAATCATATGAAATCATATCATACTTATAAAGTTATGAGATTTAAACTTATATAAACATATATAATATAATTAAAAATTTAAACTTATTGTTTAAAATCATAAGTAAAATAATTTAGAACTTAAAATTTGAAAATCAGAAATTTGAAAATTTGAAAAGGAGAATTTGAAATTTGAAAAACAGAATTTGAACCTGGAGTGCTATTCAGAGTCTTACATAAAATAGACTCTATTACTATATTTATCTTGGGCTCTTGAACTCATGAAATCTTGATTGCTCATGAGTCTTGAATCTTCAATCTCTCTAATCTTTAGAATTCTAAAACTGTATAGTCTTCAGTACTTAAGTCCTTTATACAAACCTGCATATATATGTCTATATATATTATATATAGAGATGTTAGTATATATTTTATAATCAATGATAATTTAAATAATGTTGTTCTCATCAAAACTCCATTCTCCAACTATATATTCTTTTGATTTATTTTCCATCCGTTTTCATATTTCATGCGTAAATTTTTCATACGGACTCCATTCGCGAAGTTCCAAAAATGAAAGTTGACAAGAATTCCGTGATGAACGCAACAATGTAAGTTTAATGGTCAAATTCTACCATTTGCAGAAATTCCATTTCTAGAGCCTAATTATATGACTAAATTAACCATAGACAAAGTTCCCAATGTTACATTCTCCCCCCTTAAAAGGAATTTGGCGCCGAAATTTTACCAATGACTACGTCATAACGTTGGTGCCTAATTATCCTAAACTACACAACCAATTTGTGTTCATCCAATTTTGCAACCAGGTGCGAATGTGCACGGTGTACATAATGCATCCCAACCATAAAACATGTATGTATGATGAATCTAAATCGGATCCTCTTATAGGTATGCATTTAATTTTTTTTGAAAACATGATGCAAAACATCCTAAATAAACTGGAAGTTCTATATAATGCAAATTTTGAAAATATTTTCACCCATAACCCTCACACAACAATGAATAGGAATGTGAAGCAACCAATGTTACAACCAAATTCTACCATCTTTGTTAATTCATCTAAATCCTTTCCTATTTATTTCTCCTAAGCTGACAAAAGGAAATCAAAGCGGAAAAATTCAGTGTCCTTTCCGCTTATAAATATTCCAATCCCCATCCTATAGCGGAATTTTCCATTAATAATCCCAAAATACTCTCAAAATTTCCATCTGTGGACTACAAAGGAGGCTTGACACAACCTCTAAACATAAAATGTGTTAATTAACAACTCACATGCATCGCCTACAAGGTATGGAAACAATGTATTCTTAGCTAAAACAGCCTTTGCCTTGTTGCCGTTAACGTATGTAACGCATCGTTAGTCCTAATGCATCATTAAAATAAACAAACAAATCATCCAAAATCTTCCTTGTGCTTTACACGTATCTATGAAATCGAGAATTCCTTCAAAATAAATTTCCTACTTGAAAAAATATTTACGCAAAATTTGAAATTTCTTTTTGGTAATGTTTACTTTCCATATAAAATTTATATAAAATAAAATTTTGGCAACATGCAATTTACTATATTTAAACCATCTATTTATATACAAAACAAATGATTAAACATACATAAACTACCATACCCAAATCTATGTTCATACATAAATCAGACTTTATGTGAAAGTAAAATAGACAAAAACATGAAATTTATACAAAGGAAAAAGGTTTGTTCGTTTTATTTAAAAGGTTAAAATACATTTCATGGAAACTTAAACGATCCAAATCATTTGTTGTCTTTGAAAGAAGTCAGTCTGCAAAAAAGCGAAAACTGAAACCACACAAGCAAGCTCAAAAAATAAATTTTAGCTTAAAAGGAAAAGGCGACAGTTATAAATATACCTATGACGAAATAACGCAAAACCTGTCCTCGCTAAAATTTACTCGACACAGAATTCTATACTTTCCAGCTCTAAGACAACTGTTAGTTAGATAAGTAAATTAGATCCCATTAAAATAGATAAGCGTGAATGACATAAAACATTTCAAACACAAAATTTCATTAATCGTCGTGTGATTTAAAAGACAATACTAACAATTACAAGCAAGAACTACCACAAAACCATGAAATAAATGCTGGAAAGGTAAAGAACATTGACAACAATAAAACAACTACACCAAACTACAGAACATTGCCTATAAATAAATAGACGTCTTGCTTCACGGCTAGAGCTCAAACCATTTCCATGACTTTGACTAGTCATATCATGATAGCAAAAATGCTTAATCTCATGTTGCAGACGTTGCTGGTATTGTTGGAGGTTTCTACATCACCATCTCTTAAAAAAAGAACTTGTAATGACAAAAGAAACCAACCATAAAATTGTTTTTCATGGAGATTCACCTAACAATGCATAAAGGAAAAAATGGATAGGTGAAAATACAAAAAGCAACTTCACGAAACAACACAAAAGGACAACAAGCTAAATTAAACACGATGTGGTACTAAATGATGGTCATGCCATCGATCAAAGAAAAGATTGATTCCCACATCGAAAGACAAACAACACGAACAATTTACGAAATCAAATAACCCAAGCAGAATAGTCTTTTCCAAGAGAAAATTTTAAAAACTTTCTGAAATAAAATTCCATACTTACAAACTGAGGGTCACATAATATAAATCTACTTATTAATTTATATTCACATTTATATTACCGATTGAAAAACCTTTCCATGTTCTAAATTCATCGAGAATTTTAATTTTCGAAAGGTTAATTATGTTAATTTCCACAAACCATCCGAGAAGAGGAATATTAAAAACATAAGGAATAGATAATGATAGTTTTAAATTCTAAGGCGTATTCCTTGTATTTCTAGATTCCTTCTTTCCAAAATGGATCGGTTTCAAAATTATACAAAACAATAATCTGGAACATGGTTATATTTAAAGTTCTAAAAATTATTTATTAAACAATTTCTCAAAAACCATAGTTTAAAATTTCTGAAAACACTTTTTATTTTAAAAATAGTTTTAAAAATTGAAGTTTCTCTGAACTTAAGACCAAGGATCCAAACGAATAATTCTACCGAAAGATTATCTGAATTCATACTACAAAATATCTAATAAATATACTTCATAATTATATTTTCAGACTACAATGAACTTTAATGTGAATCTTTCGTTTAAGACAAAGTAAAGGCTATTGACTAGAACTCCCAAATGATACCAACATAAGAAATCGTGACTATCTCAATTGTAGCTGGATTTTTGTCAAGTCACCAACCTCGAATCCATGAAATCCACCACATGTTGCCCTCAAGCTATTCAAAATGAAAATTGTCAAGTGCACTACGGGGTAAATCAGGGTTGGTTGAATGCTCGAACTTAAAATATTTCCAACTCTTAGTCGTTTAATACCTATAAATAGGCCCTCGAATAACTCATCTTCAAAATATTTTAAGTTGAGTTAAGAAAGAAGAAAGAAAATTGAAACGTGAACCGAGTATGTTCTCTCATGAATCCTAATTTATTTATTCCTCTGATCGTCTAGACCTAAGCTCCAATACCAAACGTAACACCCCACACTTTTCCAATCACGAATTTTAACAAAAATTGAATCTGAAAACCATCCAAGCACGGAAAGTATAAATCAGGTACCTGTAATTAATGAGCATGAGCATAATCGGAGTGAAATAAAAATAACATACAGCAAAAACGAAATAAGATAACAAATACCGACTAAGGAAACTACCTTAAGGAATATCACCATATCGATATCGAGCATGAGAGAACAAGAACCAAAATCCAAATTTGAAACTTGCTAAGACCTGCCTTTTCCGAGGTAAACTTGAGAGTAGTTATAAGGATTGGGTTCAGAACAATAAGTCCTGGTGAGTACAAAATGCATAACACTGTCTATAATACACAAATATATTCCACTTGGTCAAAACCAAAACATATGTATAACAAGATTAGTAATTCTAACCTAACCTTATAAGGATTTACACTATCCCACACCTAACAGTATCGCAATACTGAGATAGAACATTTACGCATAAGTATGAAGCCTTTAAACCACAATTAACTCACTTCCAAAGAATAAAAGGTAGGCAACCAACTTTTTGTTATCACATACTGAGATTAATTACTTTATATATAGCCACTTAAGACCTCACTACCAATATAAGGTAAGGATGGATCCTTTTGATCACTTAAGACCCAAGGGGCTGACCAATTGATCACTTAATACATTATTCGGTAGTTTATTCTGCACTAACATAAATTAGAGGACACTAGCTACTAAGTCCTACTAATTCAAGGCTTCCATCATTCATGCGTATAACCACACTCGCATAAGATGGGAGATAGTAAGCGACCACTTATTACCTACACGATAGGTAGATGACATCTCACCATTTATAACCTTCCCCGGTGGGCCCCTTCTTCACTATTCGGCTAGCCTGATTAGATAATCCCCTTAGTTGCTCAATACTTCCTGCAGAAAAGTCAGACCTTTGGTACTTCTGGATTAGTCATTTAATACCTAATCCCAATGCGGACCCTCAACCCAATCACATATAACCTAGAGGGAGAGGACTAACGCGGGGATTACCACGCTCGTGCCCAATAGTCGTTTAATATTTCTTGATTATAGGGAGGTGAGCTACGTGATCGTTTAGTACCCTTTAAAGGGTGGATCTAACAACATTAATACCTTTACCCTGAAGTAGACTATGCTATGAAAATTTTCTTTTTAAGGTTTCCTTTTTTGGGAGGGAAGGTGGGCGCGTTGCACTTGAGATAAACCTTGATTTAGGAAATAGTCCGTGTTACGCAATTAACTACGATCATGTGTTATTAAGGTTAATGGTATCTCACATCAGTTGTACATATACCCGACTGTTGGAAAGTATAGACTTCTATCAAATAAGACAACTGACTTAGCATCATTAACCTACTAAGTCCAATTCCAATTTCAAATTATAATAATTCGAGATTAACTAGAAATAAATAAGGAAAACTGGTAACTTACTATCCTAGGATGTTTGTTTATTAATTTCCATATTGGACTTCGTATTTATTACGCAAATCAATCCCCATTAATTTCTCTTTCTATTCCTTTTATTAATACAAATTACGTCACCTGGCGCTAACAGTCATATTTCCTAAGGCATCAATTGGCATATTAAATGCCATTACGATACTAACGATCATATTTTTCCTAAGACATTTATTTTCCTATTTATATCAGTCCCATTTTACTTTTAATCTATATTTTATAGCTCCCCTTATTACTATATCTTTAATACCACTTATTTCTTATTTATGTATTTATATGTATATGTTTATTATTTATTAAAATCCCTAATTGGAGTTACAATTTCTATTCCTAACGCAGTTCAAATTGTAACCATTTGACATATTTATCCTATTAAATTTATTTTCCTCGATCAAAGATGGTTACAACATTCATTGCTTTGTTTATGACCTTATTTATAGAAAATCAAATTCATTTATTGCTACAACGGTCATAATACCTGTTTCTATTTATTATGGATTATATTTCCATATACATTTCCACAGAAACAGGAACTATTCAAACGTACACCATATCAACAAACATTTATTACAATATAATATATTTGCGTTAATTACATAAATTTGGACGAATACAATTATATATATATATATATATATGTATTTTATTCAAGCGCAGTTAACGTAATTACTATATTTTATTTATTATTATTAACTATTTATGCTTTTATCAAAACTAACTACAAAACAAACCATTTTATGTTTAATATTATTTAAGATTCAAAATATTATAAAAAGGTTAATAACTACGGATCTAGAATAAAACTATAACTTTGGAAATGGTTTTGGGACTGATTTCCAAATCTAAGGTGTATACAATAACCACAACGACCTAAATACAATTGCAGGCAATAATATAGTAAACTAAATAGGCCTACAAATTTTCTATATTCAAACCAAAACTCATCATTTCAGGTTTGATAAAAATAATAAACAAATCAGATAAATTTTTATGCATACATTTCAGATCTATTACAAATGAACTGATCAGGTTATTATAAATGCTATATATAAATTTCCTACTCACCTAAAACTATCATATCTGAATAAACCTTTAGGCCTACAATTCCCAAAATCTTACAAATATGCAATTATTCCAAAAAGGGGATTCTTTTATATTTATGGACCTACAAGAAAATAGGAAAAGGGAGGAAATCTGAATGGAAGAATGCCTGTTCATAGCACAATCTCTTTTGCACATGAATCTAATTCTAATCTTCTCCAATAAATGTTTTTTAGTTTGTATATATTTTGATTTGATTTATAAGAGATTTGGAAGAAGAGGGAAATGATAGAGCTTCGCGACCGACTTAAGAATCGTACGCAAAAGAACGGGATCTAACTCTTTATTTACAGGGGTTAGTTAGTCCTTAGACCATTAGATTAAATTTTAATAAATTGTTGTCTGTTTATAAAATTTATTTATGTAGAAATAACCTAAAAAACCTAGCCTCATTGGGCATTTTCAACTAAAGAGGTTGACCCCCATGTCGACCGCCTGGTCGACCTCTCTGGGTCAATTTGCTCAATGGGGCTAGGTTATAAACGGTATGATATTTATTTTATATTTTTTGTCTTATTTTTTGTCCATTTTCGTATTTCATTCATAACTTTTTCTTATGATCTCTGTTCGCGTAGTTCCAAATATGAAAGCTGACCAGAATTCCATGACGAATGAAAGGTGAAGGTTTCATGGTCAAATTCCATCATTTGCAAAAATTCCATTTTTGGAGCCTAACTAAATAACTAAATTAACTATTTCCAAAATTCTGGGTTGTTAGACAGAGGAAAAGAAGAAAGTTATGTATATGTTTTGAAAGATGAAGAAACTCTTAAGGCTATTCAAGCATGACAAAGGAAAGAGATAGATGGAAAGTGAGGACGATGGCTCAAGGAAGAGTAGGAGGGGATAAAATTACCCCTCTTATGCAAAGCTGAGTGAGTCCTTGGAGAGGATCTACTTGGATACTCGTAGGAAAATCCTGTACTATAAACCGCCTCCAAGAGAGCCAATTGAAAAGGGAAGGAGGAAAAGAAAATACTTCATATTCCACAAATTGGACAGGCATGCTTGTAACAACCTGAAACTTCGGGCACTAAATATTTAAATATCGAGGTTATTTATATATTTAAATCTTGGATCTAATGTTATAAAAATGGTTTCATAACCATAACTAAATCCCTTTATAATTAATAATTAATGAGGAGAAAACATGTTGTTGAGTTTTTGTTTAAAAAGATAAGTAGTTCGAAGAAATATCGATAATGTGACCGAAAATAGTTTTGTCGATAAAAGACGTTGTACTTGTAAAAAGTTGTTAGAATAACATGTGCATGTAGTAACAATAGATGAACACATATATGTATGAACATAGAATATAATTCAAAAAACAAATGGTATATGTGTACACATTCTAGAATATGAAAAATGGCTTAAAATGATAGGGAAACATGTCATAAAATGAAAGGTGCACATGTCATGAGATTTAAGGAGGTAAAGACACATAAACCCATTAGGTGTCCATGTGTATAAACATCTAAATATACCTAAGTAGATATGTGTCTTCATCCTAAAGCATGCATGAAGATAAGGAGGACAGGTGTCCAAAACTAGATTACCAAACTAGCCTTGAAAATTACTATATAAAGGGTGGAAAGGTTCATTCTTTTTCATGAATTCACAAACATGAAACCAAGATAAGAAAAAGAAGAGAGGTTTAGGAGAAGCTAAGAAAAGGAATACAAGTTCAAGTTTCAACTACAAGGTGAGAAAAACTATTTAAGTTCATGTATTCATTTCAAATTTTGAAGAAAAGTTGAGAAATTTATGAATGAATAATTGGACTTGAAACCTTGGAAATGGTGTTCGGTATTTTGGGCATAACTTTTGCGATTCTTGATGAAATTTTGATTTTCTTATTAATTTGGAAAGATAATTCAAAGGGCTACAACTTTCACTTGTACCACTTTTTCCAACTCAATCGTTTGTGTACCTGAAAACGAGACGCAAAGTCAAGTAAAAATCAGCTTGAAATGGACATGTTAAAAATGCCTCATGATGTTCGATTATATATATTAAATTGGTAAATGATTTTGAGGTTTTCATTTCATGATAATTAAGAAGACTAAGAAAGCTTCTCTTCGTTAAAAAAATTGGAGTCAAAAGCTATCTTTATCATAAAGAAACAGCGTCAAACATTCTGCCCAAAAACAGGCTGAAAATTTGAGTTTTGAAACATTTTATAGCATTCCGAAACACTATCTTTTCTCTGAATTAGTTATGTATCTTAATAAGCTACATAGAACTTTTCATAGCATCGGAGAAACATTGTAGTAAGCTGTTTTTAGTCTAAAATCATTATAAACCACACAGAACTAGTCATCGCACTTCTGGAAGTGCTGTCTTTTCTCTGAATTGACTATGAAGTATTTTAAAATGAGCAGAACTTTTCACAGCATGACAGAAACGTTGTTATTGATTTTTAAGTATAAAAATCATGGTAAATTATTCTAGATCCTATCATATTTGTACTTTAGCTTCCTTATAGTATCATAAACAAACTGACAAAATCGAGGATGTTAAATCAAATTAAAAGAGAGTCAAAACGTATCAAAATTAAGAACAAGGAAGATCGATGATACGAGGAAAATAATCGATTGATTTGGAGTGATGATAAGTTCTATAAGATGTTCTACGAGACTTTTGCATGAAGATAGCAAGGAATACTATGAGTATACTTATCATCTAATCCATTATTAAATCATAAGCTTGTATTTTAATTTAAAGAAGCAAATGACTTTAACATACTACATTGACTGCAATCTTTGCTTTGGTAAGTAAAGAACTTATACAATTGATGATTGAGAACATTGACTACTTAGTATGCGTGACACCCCACTTCCGTTAATGTCACTCACTAAGGGAATTCATTAAGTTTCGTGAAGCGTTATAGGTAAACAGACATAGAATAATTACAAGACAGATATAAATAAGATAGTAGCGTAAATTTAAATTTTTATTTCAACATAAATCATAATGCTGTGGTCCACAATACCATAAGTCATAAAAAAACCATTAAAATAAAATAACTTTTGTCTTTCATCATCAGAGTAAATAATAAATAAAAAACATAATTCGCCAATTGAAAAAGTTAAGTCATAGTAGAGATAAGAACTTGAGCCATACTCCAGAAGTAGCTCCTAGCAAGATGATATCTGAGTCATGACTAAGCCTTAGTGTTTCCTCCTTGAGAACCTGGGGGGAACGGAAGAAAGATGGAGAAACAAAAGGGTCAGACATAAAGTCTGGCGAGTCTAGTTACTTTTATCCAGTAAACAAATAAAAGTAACATGATAGGCATATAAATTGGATAAGAGAAGTCACTACATAAATGGCAGGTGTGACAAGGAAGATAGGGTAAGGTGTTTACACTTCTCTAATGATTACTATGCACTATTACTTGTATAACCAGAATGAGATGATCCCTTCCACTATAAGGTGGTAGAGTTAGGGAATATGTCCTAAATATACCCTACCACTACCCTAATCGACCGGCTCCCTATTCTGTAGATACTCTGTGCCAGCCCCACGGTAGGATGTATCACGTCCTACAGTGGCAACCCTTCACTGATATGCATAACCCTGTATCTACTGGTGTCACGATCATCTTATCCCCCTCTGCTCGGCTCATGCACACACATGGTCCGGTCGGTTTGTGCCACCCACATCGTCCTCCATGTTTGGATCTCTTACAATCAGTTCGTAAGCGTGTCCCCCCTCCGCTTAGTATGGAGTATTTTATTTGATACTTACTCTGGGTTACAAACTGAAATGGGCCCCACACGATATGATTCAAGCTCTCCCCTTTTTCATGTATCCCTCACTAGGTTTTTAACCGACTACGTATACCACTAGGTGTCTTTATTTACATAGCCCTATAACAGTTATGCTTACCCTAAAAGGTATCTTTAATTACATACTTTATTATTTTCTCCGGTTATGTATACCACTAGGTGTCTTTAATTACATAACCTTATCGGGTTAAATTCGTGGGCCTATATGTAGATATTACCCACCCCTCCAGATTCGCTTAACCCATCCACTATTCCAATCAATTTACTTAACCCTAACCTTAGTTTATAATCAAACAATCCCTATCTATTAGATTTGGTTAAGTAGTCCAATTCAGTACCATGTCCATTTATTGTTTATAATGGGCTAGTCCACCCACATTAGGCCTACAACGTGTTGATGCTAGATATGTCGGTCGGGTCCGGACAGACTTATTCCATAATTGGGCCTAACCTCGAGTCTTAGCCCGATTCGTCTTTGCGTACATAGACCTCCCACATTAGGTTTAACATTAGTGCTTGTTGGATATGTCGGTCGGGTCCGGGCAGACTTCCACCATTAATGCAATCTAACCTCGTGTCATAAGTACAATTACAATTCTTAATTGTAATTACTAGACATTACATTTTTAATTAATTAACCAATTAATTAATCCTTTCCCTTTATAGCCGTTAATACCCATTTTATCCAATAATTTGAATTATATGTCCAAAAATGTTCGTATTCAAATTATGACAATATTAACCCTTTTTCCCCCGTTTCCTAACTAGCGCACTCATAAACCGGGGGCATGCCTAGGCTAGACAATAGCCTAGTTATAAACGATAATAGGGAAAATAATGGAAATATAATCAAAGTGGCCATCTTGGCATAAACATAAACTAGAACGATGACAAGGTGAACATACACACTAGCTGGACATGTAACTAACATCATAACAAGATGAACAAAAAACTGGTTAACTTGTGGTAGTCAATTGGTTCTAACATAACTACGATGTCTCAATAATCATAGTAAGATCTAAATCAGCAGTTTAGATGTCCAATTGGTTTAGATCTAACATGATAACACAAGGTGATAAATTAGATCACATAATTCAGATCTAAAGGTTAAAATAGATCTAACACCATTAGAATGACATAATAGCATGTTTAGATCTAAATATGGATTCACATGTCCAATTTACAACATATCTAAATTGATCGCAATATGACAAGTGAACGGTGATTTACATAAAGAATTAGATCTAACCAATGTTGCAACTGTCAAAATTAACAGACTTACATTCACCACAAAATAGTTACATGTCAAGATCCACATAGGCAATATAATATAATAACCACAATTGCGTTAGATCTAAAGGTGTAGATCTATCAGGACATAGTATAAGTTTTAACAATAGCATAGATTCATAGTTTACATCATATACAATTCACATTCTTTCATAATTCCATTTTATTTATTTAAACAAAAAAGAAACTAGAAACTCACAGTGTTAGGTTTGGAGAATTGAGAAAGAATGGTTCTTGAATTTCTAGATTTGATTTGCCTTAGTTGATAGAAGAAGATAAGGGATCCAGTTCAATTCACACACTGCCAGAGTTTGGCCGCCAATGATTCTTTGTGAAAAAAACAAGAGAGTTGAGGTATATTTATAGCTGCTAATGTCCAGAATTCGAATGCCACCTCAGCCCTAGAGTGAGTCAGGTCACGGGTCGGCACCCACTTGAAAAGGGCCTGAATACCCAAAAACTCCTATAGGCGCACTTTACAGGTGCGCCAGTGTAAAATTGCCTTGGCGCACTTGTGAAGTGCGCCAGTTATACCTGGTTTGATTGTCAAACTTTTATCGTCCGTAACTTCTTCATATGTTATACGTTTTACGCAAACTAGGTGTCTATCCTGACCAGAATTTCGAGGTGGACGTAATGATGTAGTCTGTTTCCCTTAATTATTAATATTAAATTAGTTTTTATTTAATTTATCCTCTTAATGTTAACAAAATTACGGGGTGTTACATTCGCCCTACTTAAAGGATTTTGTCCCCGAAATCTCCAAGTTGAGAAGAATGCATATCCTACCATCCATTATCCATCTAATCATCCATCCATCACTGGAATCCATTGTACTTAAGGATTTCTAATGCTTACATGAATATATGCAAGGTGTGTGTATATGTCCCAATACTAATGCAAAGATCAAATGGTCTACTGATTCAGTTGACCTCCTTAATGTAATGTATGTTATTTCCATGAATCCAATATGTGTGCAAATAAGCCTATTATAACATGTAAGATCTATATGTGTGCACACTCATTCATCCAAATGCAACATCCAATGCTGGTTCATCCATTTCCATCCATAAAAGTAAAGAAAATGCATACACATCCATATGCAATATGAGAGTGATTGAGCTGATCTAGTGCCTAATGTGTGTGTATATACATCCACATGCAACCACTAGCAAACACTTGCATCCGCTTGCATCCATCAATCATAACATGTCTTAAACACATGTTTACATCCATAGGATTCCTATCTAAAGGTCGAAAATACTATTGATAGTACATACTCAAATGATAGAAACAAGTACTGATAAAGCTTTGGAAAAAGGAGGTAAGAACATACCATCGAAAAGAAAAGGGTACGAAGCACGAATCTTGTCTTTGGTCTCCCAAGTCGCATCATCTAGTGAAACACCCCACCTCTGTTAAGGTCACTCACAAAGGGAATGCCTTAACTTTGGTGGAGCATTTTAGGTAAAAGATGCAGATAAATTACAAGACAGACAAATAAAGCAGCGGAAAATAAAGTCATTTTATTAACAACTTAATTCAATCAAGCTTTTACAATATTTATCTCAATCATACTTAAAAGTAATACATAGAACTTCTGTCTTGATTCAAAAACTTCCAAGTATAAAAGTAGCATAAAAATAACAATGGTATTCCCTAAATAAAGCGTGAACCAGCCATAGCAGTGGAAGAGAGAGTCCAAAGCAATACATCGACTATCTTCGAGCTTGGAAAGAAAACTGAGCTAATTGGTAACATTTCCTTCCTGTGAACCTAGGGGGGAACAGAAGAAAAGAGGCAAAACAAAACTAGGTCAGACATGAGACTGGTAAGTCCAGTGACTTTCAGCATATAAACAGACAAAAGCATCATGACATGAATAAACTGAATATAAGACAATACCGTGATAATAGAGATAACAAGATAACAAAGGATAAGCATAAGGTATGATAAGGCAAGATAAACTGAATGCGCTGCTACTCTTTCTCTGCTTCGCTATTAATTTGTTGTTCTGATTTCTACATCTATCTCTGCACCACCTAACTAGTGTCCCAACTAGTAATTTGTATAAATGATAACGTGATCCCAATCCCCATAATTGTGGTAGCCCTCAGGTGTACATCTATCGTGAGGATTCCACCTCAATCAGCCTAATTGTCATGAACAAGCTAGATGTACCCTTACTACCCTATCGATCGGCACCCTACTTGTATTCATATCTCATGTGTCTGTGTCAATCGGCCCTATCTTGCGTGTAGATACTCTGTGTTGGTCCCACCTTAAGGTGTATCAATCGTTATGATAGCGACCCGACACAATTCAAGATGCATAGTGTATAACTACTAGTACCCAATGCCTGCTTTTTCCCACTTCAGAGTACGTGCATGCCCTGTAAACCGTCAGAACCTACACTGACGTACCCCTTGCCAATGCTTTGACAGCTTAAAATCAGCCCAATAATCGTTCCCCACCCTTCCTAGTTCAGGGTACCATGATACATCCATGTGGGTTACTGCTGAAATGGTTCCCCATTACTTGGGTTTCCTATTGGTTAAGTTTGTGGGCCTATATTTACTAATACTACCCACCAATTCGATATGTACTTAACCCTCCCACTGATTCAAGCATGTTTATTTAAGGGTTAAGTTTGTGGGCCTATATGTACTAATATTACCCAACTACACGAGATGTACTTAACCCTCCCATTGATTCAAGCATGTTTATTAAACGGTTAAGTTTTGTGGGCCTATATGTACTAATATTACCCACCAACCCGAGATATACTTAACCCTCCCGCACATTATGTCATATTGGTTAAGTTTGTCCACTCATGTTAACTTAACCCACCCATTCATCGTGTCATGTTGGTTAAGTGTTTCTTATTAACTTAACCTCGTTCGTTCATCAAGTTATATTGGTTAAGTGTTGTAACAACCCGTATTTTGATAATGTATTATAACTATAAATCAAGGCAGAATTAATTTTTAAAATGAGAATCAAGGTAAACGGGTTATTCCATTGCGTTCATCTCGAAATTCTGCTTGGAAACGAGTCTGAGTTTTCGAGAATCGGAGTCCGTATGACCAAGTTATAACCCTTCGAAGTTTTCAGAAAATTTCAAGTTCAAAACAAATCAGAATTTGAATTCAAATTTCGAATTCAAACCACAGAACAGACTGGGCGGGAAATTTCCCGCCTAGGACCAGGTCGATCAGGGGGTTGACCATAGAGTCGACCTGCCCAGGACCAGGTCGACCATAGTGTTGACCTGGGTGTCGACCTAGGGGTCGACCTGGTGGCCGAGCCCACTTTTGAAGCTGGATTCACTTTGATGTTTCTGGCCTCGTTTCTGTCTACATTCTTTGACCTAACCCTATATAAATAGCCCCTAACACTAGTCTCTCTTCACAAAATTCTCTCTGACCTTATGCTGCTCCAATTCTAGTTGAAAAGTTAGAAAAAGGGACTACTTCTTCTACGTCGAAACTACGTTTAGAGAATTGTTGATTTGGGGATTTCTGTTAGGACTCGGCTAAGCATATAAAGATTCAACATCGACTTTCTTTTCTAATTCTCGAACCACGATCTGTAAGCCCCAGTTACTTTTAGATTTAAACTGTAAACGTAATATGAATATGTTGTAAATTGAAATTGGACCTGTGTATGATGACTGTTTTACATCCATTCTTATTCATCTTGGATCTTGACTTTTGGGTATATTACTATGACATTGATATGGGGCCTATTCAGGTTGTAAATCAAAAAGAAAAACCCCTCATATTATCATGCCTACAATGTTGAATCTGCTATTAGTCACAAGTTTATGACTATCACCTTATGTCAACCATTACCATGACTATCACCTTACGTCAACTGTTATCATGACTAGTACCTTATTTTGCTAGATTTGGAATCTTTATGTTTGAGTCCGATATTCCATATGCCAGTAATGTTATAATCATTTATCTCAAGTTATACCATGCTATGCTAGTAATCACTTTTGCCACCTTATACCCATCCCTTTTTATGTCGTTCCCTAATTAGATTTATTGGTATCGATTCGAGTTTACATGCGATGGGAATACGGTTTGGGTAGATTAGGTAAAACATGAATTGGCTTTGAACTTGAACATGAACGTTGTTATAACTAGAACCCGGATATGGACATGAACTTGACACGATTTGACATGGAACATGACTTGGAAACTTGACATGAATTTAGACTCGAAACTTGAATCAGGAGATGACACTTAGAATAAATTTGAAAATGGCCAACTCGAGGTTGGGTTGAGTTTGCAATGTAAATCTTCCCGGAACCGCCCGGCAAATCCAGTGACTGCAAACAATAGGATCCAATGTGGGTAGTTGGTCATATCGCACGTAAAACCCGAGGTTAGACTATGTTGTGGTGTAAATCTGCCCGGAACCGCCCGGCAAATCCAGTGACCACAACAATTAGTCTAATGTGAGAGGTTGGGGTGCATTAATGAATTAATGCCACATGATAGGGTTAAGTCATGAACCACTTGAATATACTTAACCAATTTGACACGATGATTTGGTAGGGTTAAGTCATGAACTGCTTGAACACACTTAACCAACTTGATACATGATTTGGATAGGGTTAAGTCACGAATTTGAATGACAACACTTAACCCATTAGAAACCCTAGTTATGCGGTCCTTTTCAGTAGTAACCCACTTAGATGTATCACGATACCCTGGGACTAGGCAGGGTGGGGCACGATTACTGGGCTGATTGTAAGCGGCCAGAACGACGGCTGAGTAGGTGCGCCATTGTAGGTTCTGGCGGACTATGGTCGTGCACGTAGTCCAGAGTTGAAAAAGCAGGCATTGGGCGCCAGTAGGTTTACACTGTGCGTGCTTGATTCGTGTCAGTGGTTGGCACCATAGGGCTTGATACACCCTATGGTGGACCTAGCATAGGTGACTACATTTCAGGATAAGGCCGTATGACACAGACACATGACGAGCTAGAACTTGTAGGGAGCTAATCGATTAATAGATCGTACCGTAGAACCCCGTAATGGGTCACTTCATGATATTGGGCCAAGGAATCATCTCATGGTTAATACTTGACATGGGTTAAGATACTAGTACAGTGGGTGCAGCGAATCTTGAATATGCGATGCTAGACTTGACTTATCTTGTTATCTTAATTATCATACCAGTCCTGTTATCATCCTTATGCTTAATTCCAGTTTTCACATGTCATGTTACCTTTACTAGTTTTATACTGAAAGTCACTAGGGCTTACCAGTCTTATGACCGACCCTTTTTCTTTCGCCTCGTTTTCTTTCGTTTCCCCCCCAGGTTCTCAGGGAGGAAACACTAGCTCTTAGCTTGGATTTAGCTTGCTTTCTGTTAGCTCATGTACGTTTTGGTCTTGAGCTATGCTATGGCTGCACTTCTGCTATTTATGGGGAATAATTTACTTTTGTTATCTTAAGTTTATGCTTCTTTATTTGGAACTTGATGTAATGGAATAATTTGTACCTTGGATATATGGGGTTTTGACTCTTTCCTTGAAAGTAATAAAAATTTGGTTTTTAATTTCTACCGCTGCTTTATTTATGTTCTGCCTTCTAATATCTCTGTGTATGTTTACCTAGATAATACTCCATCAAAACTGGTGCATTCCCTTTGTGAGTGACCCTAGCGGAGGTGGGGTGTTACAAGTGTTTTCTTCTTAACTTAACCCCACGTGTTCATCATGTTGTATTGGTTAAGTGTCTTCAACCAATTCAAGTTAACTTAACCCACCTACTTTGCATATTACTTAGGTTAAGTGTTGCCTTCTTGTGTTAACTTAACCCTACCACAAATCAAGTTATATTGATTAAGTGTTGCCCTCTTGTTTTAACTTAACCTTACCACAAATCAAGTTATACTGTTTAAGTGTTTCTTATTACTTAACTCTACCCATTCATCATGTTATACTGGTTAAGTGCTCCTATTAACTTAATCCTAGCCATTCATCTTGTTATATTGGTTAAGTCTTCTCATTACTTAACCTTAGTCATTTCTTAGCATGTCTTGTTCATTAGCATTAATTGATTTATTAATGCACCAACATTTCACATTAGATATGTGTTGTTGCGGTTATTGGATGTGTCGGGCGGTTTCAGGCAGTTTTACACCACAACCCAATCTAATCTCGGGTTTTTCTTGGGCATGATGCACTAACCTCTTACATTAGATAGGTGTTTGTTGTGGTTACTGGATGTGTCGGGCGGTTCCGGTCAGTTTTACACCACAACTCAATCTAACCTCGGGTTAGGCATGTTCATCTATAGTCTACACGTTTACCCAAATCTAGATTTTACATGCTAATTACCAAATTCACCAAAACTAGTCATGTTACATTTTACACCCAATCTAGATTTAATGCTCAAGTTACCCCAAATTCGCAACAATAACAATTTTGCCCAAAACTTGATTTATATGCCAACTTCATACTTTGTCGTTCATACCAATTCTAGGTTCAAGATATCAAATTACATATTCCATAATTCAAGTCAAATTGCATCTTAACAGTTATGCCATGTACATGTTCCAAATTATGCCAAATAATGTCAATTTCATGTTATACCCAATTTTCCCGCATTCATAACGTATGTACTTAGAGATTCAACTCAAGATTCATAATATAAGGGGAGAAGCTAGATGGAACATCATACGGATATGCATAGTCATATAATGATAAGAACTACTGGTCCAATAAAATTGATGTACTAAAAAGATAAGTTTTGCAAGGAATACATCGCAGGCATATAGATATGATAGGAATTATGTCATGAACATAAAAAGGATTACAGTTCCGATATACAACAAGGATAGACATGATTGGAACAGTTTCATAGTCAAAAATGATTCCCAAAGATATATATATGCTCAAGCATAGATTTCAATGAAAGGATAGCTTACATTAGGCATATTCTCATACCCATTTTCTTATATGTCACAATTAGATTTAGGTGTTCAAATCTAAAAAAGTAACTGACTTACAAAACAAAGGCAAATCTTGTTTTCATGCCTAAGCCATACATCACTATACACCTTAATCTTCTTTTTCCAAATCATAAATTATCATATATATATATATATATATATATATATTCCCCAATTTTTTGACCTTAGACCACAACATGTACTATGCCTTATATTTACAGCTCAATTTACGCCTCAAATTCCAAGTCATATGTCCAATACTTTATGCCTCAACTCTCAAGTCATATATCCAACATTTTATGCCACGGATCTCAAGTCATATGTCCAATATTTTATGTTTCAAATCTCAAGTCATATGTACAATACTTTATGTTTTGAATGTGTTATGTCCTCAAATCTGTTACAACTCAGTAATGCCCAATTATACACAATTTAATACTTTTCCCAAATTTTAGCGCTGGCCATGTCCAAAGTCATAATTTATGCCCAATTTTACTTCCAACGTACGTCCATCTCTTATGAGATCTAGCTCAGGCTCGCAGTAGCATGGCTATAAAACAAAAAGGGAAGAAGGAAAGAAGAGACAAAGAACGGACATAATATTATCAATGAGATAGATCCGAAGGATATAGAAAGACAGGCATAATCTCAGATCCAGATTTATTACCATGTCAGAATCACAATTAACTTTTATTTCTGAAAGAAACGTGTACTTACAAATTACAGAAGGGCCTTGAATTCTGGGATATGTATTCTGAATCTGAATAACTCTCCTTTGAAGTAGACTATTAGTTCTTCTAATTTAGACTTGATTTGATTCTTCGAAATAGTTGTTGAAGTCATTGAATTAGCTTTTGAATCTCCACTAGAATTCTAAACTTGATTTCTACGAAGGACTTGAGCAGCATAACCCGGTCTTAGATTTATTTTGATATGAATTAGGGTAGAGTATAGGTGTAATGAAGTTGTGTGGAGAGAAAGTGAGGTTTGGGGGTGTTTGAATAGCTTAGGAGCATTGAATCTGGTCAGAACGGGCGTCTAAATGCAGAAAAATGAATCTGTTCATGGATCTGAAAAGGGGAGGTAGGGGAGGTCGACCCCATGGTTGACCTGTTCTACCCAGGTCGACCTGGGTCCTGGGCAGAAATTTCCCGCCCAGCCCGGGAGTGTGATTTGAATTTTGAAACTCTAAATTTGAATTCGGGCTGGTTTTTATATTCAAATTCTTGAAACTTATAAGTGCCATAACTTCTTCATATAGAGTCCGATTTACGCGAACTCGGACTCTATTCTAAGCAGAATTTCAATACGAACGCAATGGTGTAACCCGTTTCCTTTAATTCTTCTCCTAAAAATTAATCATACTTTAGTTTGTTACTTTAATGTTCACAAAAAATACGGGGTGTTACATTCTCCCCTCCTTAAAGGATTTCGTCCCCGAAATCTTCAAGTTAGGAAGAACGTATATCCTAACATCCAACATCCATCTGCTCAACCATTCAGTCACAGGCATCCATTGTCTAAAAGGTTTCTAATGTCGTATGAAAATATGTAGAGTGTGTGTATATGTCTCTTATCTAATGCAAAATCAGGCGGTGTACTGATCCAGTTGACTTCCTTAATGCGGATTATGTTAGTGTCATGAGTCCATCATGTATGCAATTATTCCTAATCATACTTTATAACTTCTACATGAGTGCACAGTCATTCATACAAATGCAACATACATATAATAACTCATCAAGTTTCAATCCATATATATATAAAAGTTCACTCATGCATATGCAATATGAAAGTGACTGAGCCGATCTAGTGCCAAATGTGTGTATATGCATCCACGAGCAACCACTAGCAAACACTTGAAACCACTTGCATCCACCAAACATAACATGTCTCAAACACATGTTTACATCCATTGGCTTCTACCTAAGGATCAAGGATGGGACCAAGAGGATATACCTAAAAGATAAAGACTAGCATGCAAATAAATATTACAGAAAAAGTAGAATCAAGGATATACCCGCAAAAAGGGTATGATGCGCATACCTAGTCTCCAGTCTTCTACGTTGCACCTTCTTGAGCTTCACTCCACTATACCTTAACTAATTTAACTTCACGATTGCGAAGCTTCTTGTCCTCCATTTCCAAAACCCACTAGTAAAGATAGGACCTCGATCACTTACTATGCTAGAGGGTATCCAATGTAGTCGAACTATCTTTCCAAGATAAACAGATGTTAACCATGATACTAAGTGTATATACTAAGATGATTAAAGGTCTCTATTCTACTTAGCTTACCGATCATGTCACAAATCAGAGGGTCGATATATCTCACGCAAACCATCTTGGTCGAACTTGACATTCCTCAAGCACAAGCCCCAAAGGCCTAAACTAATATCAGACAAGCACCCAAGGAATACCTCCTCCGAATGAGAACGATTTATGTGAGATGATACTAACAAAACAAGCAAACAATTGAGCACTTAACCGACTCTGGCAATCCTTACCAATCTTGCTCCAAAACTATCGTTGACCGCATAATTGGCTTTGCATTGTCATCTAGATATATGTGGAAATCTATCTCGATTTTTAGGGGGAAAACCCCTACACTAATCAAAACATCTTGCGTACTCATGGAATATTCCAATGGCTCGCAAATCGTCGATAGACGCATCAAGTGATTCTAGGTAGTTAAGCCTAACTGATCCCTTAGGATCGCACGAAATCACGAGGGTATTCTCGAGGCAGGTCGAAAGTCTAACTACCCTCCTTACACAATCACTAGCTAATCAACCCGTGCCTAGAATCAACCCATAGCCCATGAAACCAAAAACATAAGTATCTCCAATCCTTACAAACAAAGATAAACGAGCTGAACCACAAACTGGATTTGAGACAATAATGGGATCTTCTACTATATAAGCTCTAGGGTGCAGAGACTCTAAAACACCCTACCTCCATTAAGGTCACTCACAAAGGGAATGCCTTAACTTCGGTGGAGGTTTATAAGTAAAAGTCATAGGTAAAACACAAGACAGATATAAACACATATATATAAGTAGCGGAAAACAAACAGACTTTCATTTCATAAATACGTGTTCATACAAAACATTTCCATAATTGTCTCACAATAACTTCCAAAACATTACATCATCATTTTTGTCTTGATTATTAAATAAAGAAGCATAAAACATAATTAAAGCTGCATAAATCCCCATAGAACGTGTCCAAAAGCCATAGCCAAGGAAAGAGAGTCCAAACCATATATCTACTATCTTGAAGCTTGCAAAGAGTCTGACTAAGCTGGGTTGTTTCCTCCCTGTGGACCTAGGGGGAACGGAAGAAAAGAAGACGAAAGAAAATTAGAGTCAGACATCAAGCCTGGTAAGTCTAGTGACTCTTCAGTATGAGAATAAGAAAAAGGGCATGATAGGTATAAACTGGAAACAGGAAGGTATCATAAACTAAGATAAGGCAATTTTGAACCGAATATACTATCGCACCCCACACTATATCTCTGCACCTACTTGTATTTGTTCCGATTGGTGCCCCATGATCGGGGTGAAGTGAACCCCTTTCTAAAGATCGGCTCCTACTCGCAAAATCATATGTGTCACACGGCCCCCAATGATTGTAGATACCTATGTTGGTCCCACCATGGGGTGTATCAAGTCCCATGGTGGTAGCCCGACACAATTCTAGAATGCATAGTGTATACTACTGGTGCCCAGTGCCCTGTTTGTCTGCTCCGAAGTGTGTGCACGCCCGCACTCCGTTAGAACCTACACTGCTGCACCACTCGCTGTCGCTTTTGACCGCTTACAGTTAGCCCAGTAATCGTGCCCCACCCTATCTAGTTTCAAGGTACCATGATACCTAATTGGGTTACTGCTGAAATGGGTCCCCGTTACTAGGGTTTTCTAGTCAAATATGTTAAGTGGTTAGTGTCTGTATTAACCTAACTCCACCCATCAGTTTAGTTAACATGTTGAATTGGTTAAGTATTTTAGTTAACTTAACCCTATCATCCTTATTCTAGCTTTAATTTATTCATTAAAGCACCGACCACTCACATTAGACAGGTATTGTTGCGGTTACTGGACAACCGGTCGGTTCCAGGAAGGTTTACACCGCAACTCAGTCTAACCTCGGGTCCTTATTGGGCTTAATGCCTTAACCTACCACATTGGATAGGTATTGTTGTGATTACTAGACAGCCGGGCAGGTCCGTGTGGGTTTACATCACAACTCCATCCAACCTCGGGTTAAGCATATTCGTGTTTTCTAAATTTACATATATGACTCTTTTACTTGTTATGTGTAAATGTTATGGCCCATTTTCCAAGTTCGTTTTTTTTTAGACATGGCAATTCATACCATTTAAATGTCACCAATTATTGGCATGTGCCAAACATGCCAATACATATATTTTTCATGTTTAATCCCAACGATATTCCCCCATTTGTACGTTTGCAAGATTATAATGAATGTTGGGCTAGATATTCCAGCCCAACTTATAAAAATAGAAGGGAAAGCCAAGAACATGAAATATTCTAAATAACATAAAGGGTGTGTGACATATGAACTTGCAACTTTGCGATCTAATTAACATAAATCATTGGTTTCAACTTGTCATGTGAACTTGCATTCAAATAAGAATCTAATTAAATGGGTGTCACATGAAATGGCTTAATTTAGACTTGCATAAAACATAAGCCTAAACATATGTTTATCTAGGCATAACTTCAAACACAAACTAGCATGTGACAAAGTTATTACATGTCCATAAAAATGTCTATTTTTGACATTAACCCAAAAGCGTGAACTAGATCAAATAATGTATCCTATTATAACATGAAACTAGTAATAGTCGTGTGAAATTAAATGGTACCTGGCATGGGCCCAATTACAAACTTGCAAAAAACATAAGAACATATACATGGGATTTAATCATGTAGGCATAATGGTCTTAGCATAGAACATGTGTATATAAGTCTTAACTTGGACTCAGAAAAATGTATACAATCTATGTTAAACATATAAACATATAGGTGTAAATTCTAACATTAACCATATACTTGTACGTGAAGTTGCTTTCATTCTAAATGTACAATAGGACCAACATCAAGTCAATTATATCACAAACATCCATAAACCATTCACAATTCAATCATTGCAATACACAGATATGAATTAGCATCGTCGTTATACAATAGTAAAATTCCATTTCCACTTTACATTGAATCAGGTCTTAATTTTATTCTCATCGGAAAAATCACTATACTTACAACAAACGACGATCTTGATTTTCTGGTTTCTGAGTTCTGAATTTGCAATGCTTTCCTTTGGGTAGATAAATGTTGTTTGAATCTTTTTTTTACTTTAGTTTTGCTCATCTCTAAGCTTTCTCCAACTGACGGCTACTCTTAGTTTCCTCCCGGCAGCATGACGGCTCTAGTTCTATTTTATTTGTGTGAATTTAGGTTGAGTGTTGGGTTGTATTTATAGAATTTAAGATTGATTTGAGCCTTCATATGATCATAGAGTGAATCCGGACCGTACATACCAAGAGGAGCCAATCATAAAGTGACAAATCAGCCCTAGTGACACACCAGAACTCAGAAAATCGACCAGAACCCGACCAGGCCAGCCAAGACCTGACTAAGTCGACTGGGTAGGTCGATCCCCTGGTCGATCTGGGTACCCAGGTCGACCCCCAGGTCGACCTGGGTCCTAGGCGGGAATTTTCCCGCCCAGCCCCATTTGGGTATGTTTTCGAATTTTGAACTGAATTTTGAACTGTTTGAATACTAAATTGAATTCTGAAACTTCGGAAGGTTATAACTCCTTCATATGGAGTCCGATTTACGCAAACTTGGACTCAATCTCAAGCAGAATTCCGAAACGAATGCGATGGCGTAACCCGTTTCCCTTAATTCTTTCATTTTGAAATAAGTATACTTTAATTTGTTTATTTAATGTTAACTGAAAATTCGGGGTGTTACATTCTCCCCTCCTTAAAGGATTTCGTCCCCGAAATCTTCAAGTCTGGAAGAACATATATCCTAACATCCAATCGTCCATCTACTCAACCAACAAACACAAGCGTCCATTGTCCTTAAAAGACTTCTAATGCTTCATGATCATGTGTATAGTGTGTGTACATGTCCTTGTCTAATGCAAAATCAGGCGGTCTACTGATTTAGTTTACCTCCTTAATGCAAATCATGTAAGTGTCATGAATCCATTATGTATGCAAATATTTCCTTACTCATAATTCTACATGAGTGCGAAACCATTCATACAAATGGACATCCGTATGACTAACATATCAAGTTTCAACCACATACAAATATGAATACATATATGCATATGCAATATGGAAGTGACTGAGCCGATCTAATACCTAGGGTGTGTGTATATGCATCCACGAGCAACCACTAGCAACCACTTGCATCCATCAATCATAACATGTTTCAAATACATGTTTACATCCATTAGTTTCTACCTAAGGAGTTAGGAGAAAAAGGACCGAGAAGATACACTAAAAGGTAGATAAGCATAAACTTAAGGAAAACGAGAGGTCAAAGATGTACCCTCAAAAAGAAAAGGGTAGGCAGCACATATTTTGTCCTCAGTTTCCCAAGTCGCGTCTTCCTCGGCATCGCCCCATTGAACTTTAACAAGCTTGACTTCACGGTTGCGTAGCTTTTTGATTTCAGTTCCTATGATTCGAGTTGGAACTCTCCTCACAGTTGTTTCTCGTTCTATTTCAACTTCTTCTAGAATGCTTGGCTCCACTACTTCCGCAGACTCATGCAAACATTTCCGGAGATGAAAAACGTGAAAGACATTGTGAATTCCAGCCAACCTTTCGGGCAGCTCTACTCTATAAGACATCTTCCCAATCTTCTCTATGATAGGGAACGGTCCTACAAATCTTGGTGCTAGCTTTCCTGCGGATCCAAAGCGAATGACGTTCCTTAAAGGAGATACCTTAAGGAAAACCCTGTCCCTAACCTCAAACTCAAGGTCGGTCTTTCTTTTGTCTGCGTAGGATTTCTGTCTATCTTGGGCAATCATCATTCTCCTTCGTATCAAGTCCACTTTTTCTGAAGTCTCTCTAATCATGTCTGGCCCAAGTATAAGCTTGTCTGTAGACTCCCACCAACAAGTTGGTGATCGGCACGGTCTTCCATACAAAGCTTCGAAGGGCGCCATGCCGATGATGGCTTGGTAGTTGTTGTTGTAGGCGAATTCCACTAAAGGAAGATGATCCTACCATGTCCCTCCAAAGTCAAGAACGCACAGTCTCAAAAGATCTTCTAATACTCTGTTCACCCTTTCCGTCTGACCATCAGTTTGGGGGTGATAGGTCGTGCTCAAGCATAACTGTGTGCCTACAGCTTCTTGCAGACTCCGCCAAAACTCGCTTGTAAAGAAAGGATCTCGGTCACTCACTATGCTGGAGGGTATTCCATGGAGTCGAACTATTTCCTTGAGATAAAGAGATGCTAGAGATGAGGCAGTCCTTCTACTCCTGACTGGTATAAAGTGGGCGCTTTTTGTGAGCATGTCCACTATTACCCAAATGCTAGTATTGCCCCTTCTTGACCTAGGCAACCATCAATGAAGTCCATTGAAATGATATCCCACATCCACTGCGGGACTTCTAGGGGATGAAACAGTCCTCTAGGCTTCTTTTGATCCGCCTTTACCTGTTGGCATATCATGCACTTAGAAACGAAATCTGCCACATCCTTCTTCATGCCGCTCCAAAAGAAAAATCTCTTTATGTCCTTGTACATCTTGTCTCCACCTGGGTGTATTGTCATCTTGGAATGGTGTGCTTCCTTGAGAACCATTTTTACCAAATCCCTTGCTTGTGGGACGCATAATCTTCCATCTCGCCTTAGCCAACCCTTATCATCGATGGAGTACCTATTGTGGTGACTGGAAGTTTCACCCCTAATTAGCTTATCAATCACATCAACAAGGTGAGGGTCTTCACGTTGTGCAGCCCCTATTTAGTCTAAAAGAGTGGGCCGTACTTCTAGTGATGCCAACAAACCAGGTACAAAATCAGAGGAGGGCCTAAAGTAAAAACTGGCTATATACTCCAAGCTTTGCCTTTCTACGAAGAGAGGGCTTAAGGTCAGCTTCTTTCTACTCAAGGCGTCTGCTACTACGTTGCCCTTTCCAGGAGTATAGGAAATCTCAAAATCATACGAGGCAAGAAACTCCATCCACCTTTGCTGCCTCAATTTAAGATCTTTCTGCGAGAAAAGATACTTCAATGATTTTTGGTCAGTATATAATTTGAACTTCTCACCTAGGAGATAATGGCGCCAAGACTTAAGTGAAAAGACGATGGCGGGTAACTCAAGATCGTGGGTTGGGTAGTTCTTTTCATGAACTTTCAATTGTCTTCCACCATAAGCTACTACCTTCCCTTCTTGCATCAAGACAGCGCCTAGTCCCGTACCACAAGCATCCGTGTATACTGTGAACATCTTGCTTCCATCTGGCAATTTAAGAACTGGGGCAGTTGTAAGAGCCCTTTTTAAGCGTTGGAAAGCAATATCACAATCCAAATCCCAAGCGAACGTTAGATTCTTCTTTGTTAGCCTTGTGAGCGGAGCTGAGATTTTCGCGAAATCTCTAACGAACTTTCGGTAAAAACCTGCTAGCCCGAGAAAGCTTTGGACTTTGGTTGCATTTCTTGGTGCCTTCTAATCTTGCACCGCCACCACTTTCGTGGAGTCCACAGCTAACCCCTCTTTGGACACTACATGTCCAAGAAACCTTACTTCTTCTCTCCAGAAGTGGCACTTGGAGAATTTTTCTTTTAGCTGATGTGCACGGAGAGTATCCATGATTTCCTTTAAATGTTGAGCATGCTCTTCCTCATCCTTTGAGAAGATCAAGATATCGTCTACAAAGACAACCACAAACTTGTTGAGGAATTCTCTGAACACCCTTGAGACGACCCGAACTTCCCCGTGAAGGAAAGCACGGATAGAATTGAGGACAAGACAAAATAGAACGCAGACCGAAGAACATTTCATTGTTATTACAACAATTCCATCAGATACAAGAATATACATAGTATAAATGAATAAATTACATTCGATAAATATTAGAGATTACAATAAATTACATAGCAGCGGAAAATAATACAAAACACAACTGAAAGTAATGCACAGATACAGAGCTTTCCGAGCATCGTTCCAGCTGTAAATCAGGACCCTATGAATATAAATCTGTAAAACCAAAACTACTAGCTGCCCGTGTGGAAAATAGGGGCACCCAGAGTTTAGGTTAAAACAATAAACACCAGGTCAGTCATGTGACTGGTGTGAGAACTAAAACAGTTATTTAAAACTTTACTTTAAAGATAGTAATTCAAGGGACCACGCTGTATAACACGGAACGGGTTTCCTCCCAAGAATACTAGTGCATATAACAAAACAGCGCAATGCTCTTTGGAAAAATGAAGCTATTATAAGACCCAGGTCCCATCACACAATGCAACGCAAGCCGGAGGATAGGGTTTTCCCTTATAATAGCCAAACATGCTTGGTACGTTTAAAACAAATCATTTGATATTATTATAAGTGCATAGTGTCAAAACAATTCAAATCATAAATATCAATCATAGGCGGCATGGGTACCATCTATCATGTCGCCGTACTAGTTCTACAATTAAAACCGCAATATCACGTGTTGGAAATTGGCGTCATGAGTCGAGACAAGGGGCAAGCTCCTCTCCGCGTTCGAGACACTCTAGCAAATGCCTCAGGACCCCACTATGATCCTTGGATCTTCAAGGCCGGTCCTCTCTTACTTTTGAGGATTAGTTATTCCTGAACACACGTTTCACGGTCCTTACAGACCTATATCCGAGGCGCCTCGTATCCAACAACCACACAAGTGAAAAGTATATAAATGTCAGGGCTGGTAGGTCACTGACACCACCCTAGCTAGAAAGAAACATCGTGCTCTCCCTGCAGTCACTATCCCGTTTTTGACTCATACCGAGGTGTGAGGCTCGCGAATTCAAGTTATACACAAAGCTGCGCCACACAGGCCGTGCTTTGATCATCAACCACAAGACTTTGCTTTTCAACAGAAGCCTTGATAAATTGCCACTTACGCGTGTCACAATGGCAATTCACTCCATGCGACTGATGTCCATCGATATACAACCTCTGAGCTCGTACGTCTCAGAGAAGGGAGTTAAGCAAGAGAATAAATTCTCCGCCGCCAAACAGATGTATATTTAATAGAGATCAATCAACATAGAATAAAATCCAATGTCAGACACACAATCCATTTACAAGTTCGTTCTGGGTCTGAACGAAACCGGAGGCACTTTCCTCGCATATCCATCCATCTCCAAGTACGTCTGGATGATCACCAACTGATTCCCTCATCTTGGGTGTACAGCCCAATCAAGATCATCAGTAATCACCCAAACGATGTGGAGACTTCCGGTCTTCAACCACCGTCTTCATCTTCGACATCTCGTCGAATCGGTTATTCAGAATGGGTATAAACCCAGCCTTTCTGAATGACCCACGTATATGGTAAACAAAGGTTACACAAACACAACAAACGCCTCATTCCAATTCAGAATATTCTTTTATTCACAAAATCACATTCTGAGGGAATAGGTTCCCATTAATTTTATCCAAGATAAATTCTTCTAAATTTATTCTTTAATCTTCCTTTGGATATCATTTCAAACTAGTCGGGATTAGCGAACCACACCGAAGTAATTATTTATTTTATTTCCCAATCCCAACCTATTCATCCCATAGAGCAAAACTGGTAATACTCCATATCGAACATCACGGTGCTATCGGTAAAGTTTATTACCATTTCACGTTCAAATCTAATTAAAGATTTAACTATCGCTTTGGAGCAAAACTGGGGGTACTCCATTCTCGATCACCTTTCAGATTTGATAATTTAATTTATCAATTCACTTTTCAATCTAATTAAAGATTCATTCAAACTCCACTTAATTTTAATCTTTTCAAAAATCAATATTCTGCATTTAACTGGGTTAAAGAACCAATGTCATCTAAAACACGATTCACGATAAACCCAAATCATATTTGATATTAAATACAAGGCTCTAAAAAGAAAATATATCGGCTTATATTCAATACCAAATTCTGGAACCAATAAACATCATATTGGAAATAACGATATAAAATATCTTTCAAATTCCCATAACAATATCTGTATAGTCACGAAATCCAACATCGAAATATTCCGAAGATAATTTCGATTCAACTCCAGTCCAATTCACGTATTGGGAATATTGATTATTTTTAAAATCACTTTCAAATTCAATTTATTTATTTCAAAAATAAATTGATTTTTATTCTAGTTCAAAACTAGTTCATTTCGACAAAAATCTATTTTTATCCTTTCAAATGTGGAATTTTTCAGCCCAATTTTCCCAAATCATTTTTTATGATTTTACACAAATTATGGATATTTTTAATAATTTTATCAAGGCCCGTACAGTCGATTTCCATCAACGGCCATCGAACTGCACTTACAGCGACCTTTTTCAAATATGATTTGGACATAATTCCAAATCCAACCGTTAGATTTCAAATTTCTAATATTCATTGGAAAGCTCTTTACGATATGAACCCAACGGTTCCAGTTTTAGGAGAATCCGACGGTCGGATCTCCCGCAACGTCAATTCGAAGTTAATGGTCGAAATTCACGAACTGCTGCGGCGCGGCGCATTCTATTCAGGCCATTATATATATATATATATATATATATAATATATATATATATTATATATATTTCATCGATTTCCTTTTTAAAACGTATTTTACAAATCGTTTTAAATTTGTTTTCAAAACCATTTCAACGCTACATTCAATTTCAAACCAATTTGATTTCAATTCAATTCTAATTCTAATTCGTTTTAATTCAATTCAATTTGAATTTACCTTCTATTTACTTCAATTCGAATTCATTTCAAATTGATTTCTATTCAATTTCAGTTCGTTTTAAATTTCATTCAAAACGATTTCAATTCGTTTTTAATTCAATTTCAATTTAATTCAATTTGAATTCATTTCTATTTAATTCGAATTCAAATTCACTTTCTATTCAATTCGAATTCAAATTCACTTTCTATTCAATTTCTATTCAATTCGAATTCATTTTCTATTCGATTCGAATTCACTTCAAATTGATTCAATAAAATTTCAATTTGAATTTTAATCTCATTTAATTTGAATTTCATTTCAAAATAATAAATTTTGAAATCACTTTTCAATATTCATTATAAAACGAATAAAATAGATATAAATATCGTTCAAGTCAAAATAGCGCGTTTTTAATCAACACGGCTTTATATATTTCAATAAATTCGTTATTCTATTCAACAAATGAATATATATATATATATTCCATTCAACACATGAATCTATATTTCTTTCAACACACGACTAATCTCAACACATGAGTACTGTCAACACATCACTATTTTTGTTATGTAAAATATTTATAAAACTAATGTATCCATCGTTTGATTTTTTTAAATCAGACTCCATCGTGAAGTAGTTCTAATTTTAAATATGATAAAGATGTAAATTTTATTATTAAAATATTTTACTCAGCACACGAATATTTTCAACACATGAACTTTCTTTTATAATATTCATTATTTTCCTGATTGGAATGAGGCCCAATCAATCACCATATAATGTTAATTATATGGATTCCATACAACACATGTATATAATAGCAATGATAAACAATAACTCATCATCCAAGGTGCACCACACAACTGTATAAGCATCAAATATAAATAATCAACGCTTATACAGTCTGTCGACCCATCGATCGACATACAATTAAATAATTGGGATTAGTGTACCCAAATATAATCCCAACACCCGTGTGGGGTTTCAAATCAACAAACACATATTTTTATTTGTGCAGTTGGGCAATATGTAAAATTTATCATCCCAATCAATATCAGTCAAATCAGTGTATATAAACAAATCGGCCGATTTGTTTATAAATATTTATTTATTCACATTCATGTTAAAAATTATATTTTTAACGATAAAATATTTATTTACTATCTACATTTATTATCGATTTCACACCAACAACACAAACAAATTTTCACAACACATCAACCAAACAAACAAGCCATCCATGGTCTGTAGATGACGGTTGTCGGGTGCTACTAAGCACCGTCTGCATCCTAGTATATATATATATATATATATATATATATATATAAAACTAGAAAAGGAAATTTGAGTGAGAAGTTCTCACCAATAGCTATTCCAACTCCACGACTCTTCATATGTGGAAATCATCGCCGTTCTCGCTTTTTTTTTTCGTTGCCCGTATTCACTACCTATGTAAAATCGAATTTTTACTTTGCTATTCAATATATAAAAATTGAATTTTTACTTTTCTATTCAATATATAAAAATCGAATTTTTACTTCGCTACTATATAGATAAAAATTCTATTTTTACAACGCTACTATATAGATAAATTTCTATTTTTATATCGGTGTTCATATAGTAAAGATTATATTTTTATCACGCTATTCTCTATATAAAGATTTCGGCTTTTCAAATATAAAGATTTCGCCTTTTCAAATATAAAGATTTCGCCTTTTCAAATATAAAGATTTCGCCTTTTCAAAAATAAAGATTTCGCCTTTTCAAATATAAAGATTTCGCATTTTCAAAAATAAAGATTTCGCCTTTTCAACATTAAAAATCTCTCTATAATATAAAAAACTGAATATTTCATAGTATAAAAATTCTATATTTCTTCCTATAAAAAGGTAATCTTTCATACGAATAAAAATCCCCCTTTCATATATGAGAAATCATATCTTTCATCATCTAAAAATCATAAACTTACTCGTCTAAAAATTCAAAGCTTTATCATGTTAAAATCAAAGCTTTTCAAGTAAAAATCATTTCTTTATACTCTAAATATATAAATAAAAATCATTTATGTTTATCAATGTCATGATATTTATAAAACTGATTTTATTTAATCACTAAAATCTATTTAAACTAAATAAATAAAATAAAATAGAGTAAAAATCACCTTTAAATCGAACGGAGGGCGCTCGGTCGGAGATGGTGGCTGAGGGTGGGTGCGTCGGGCTCGGCAGGTGATGGGGGAGGTGCGGTGGTGTGGTGGGTGTCTGGGCGGCGCGTGTGTGGGTCTCTAGGAGGGCAGAGCGAGGTACAGGCGTTGGCGTGGAAGGAGAAGGAAGAAGAGGGTGGAGCGGCAGCTGAGGAGGGGGGGGGGGGGCGCCTCGCGCGACGTCGCGATGGAGGCTCCGTCGAGCGATTTAGTTTTTTTTCTCTTTTGAAAAGTAAACGGGGGCTGAGAGGTATAGAAGGAGAGAGAGGCTTTAGTTATATAAAATTTTATTATTTTATTTAATTATTTCCCAAAAAGTTGACTTTTTATTTGACCTCGAAACGAGACCCAACGACTATCGCCCCTAGCTAATTACCGCCATTCTGAACACAATGGGATATGTATCGTAAGCTGATTCGATCGTTTCAATCAGTTTTTGTCAAAATAAACATATAACTCTATATATTGATTTTGAACGCGCATTTCAATTTACCGGGGTCACATACGAACTTTAAAAATTCCCGAAAAATATTTTCTAGCTTTGTATTGACGATACGGTCCTAACAAAACTAGTTTCGTCGAATTCTGAGACCGTTAGAAAAATGACCATTTTCCAGTCGATTAAATTCAACTGAAACTGGTCAAACGCGTTTTCCTTTTCCATGCTCACATATTGATTCGAAAAATTATGAAATTTGGAATCTAACAATAATTTGACATTACGGACCCAACAAAAGTGGTTTCGTCGAAATCCGAGGTATTTTGCAAAATTCCCATTTTTAAGGGCCTGAATTCCATAGCGACTATTCACAATTTTCAACTGGACATATCTTTTGATTCCCACTATGAAATCTTGATTTTTCGGATTCGTTGGAAAGATATTCTCAAATAGATCCTATTATTTTTGGTTTCACTAAAATCCGGATTGTTTTGCACTCGGTACATTCAATTGAAGTTTGAAATCGAATTATCGAACTAACGCGCCATTTTCAATTCCATTTATAATTATATATAATTATTTATATTCTAACCACGACATATATAATATATACGTTCGAATTCTATTCAAAATAAATTTCTCGTAGATTTTATTTAAAATAATCTATTTTAAATGTTCAAACTTCGCTAAAATTGCCAAAACAAAAATTTTAAACTGGCCCAGATTTTCGGGTTGTTACAACCCTGCTCATTAGGTCTACGAAATAAGCAGGTGCGTTTGTCAAGCTGAAAGTCATGAAAAGACGCTCGAAGAAACCGTCTAGGGTTCTAAATGCCATCTTATCAATGCTATCTTAAGCTACCTTTAGCTGATGGAATCCAGTAGCCAGATCAGGTTGGGAGAAAATCGACGCACCTACAAGCTGATCAAACAGATCGTCTATTCTGGAAAGCGGTTGTCTATTCTTCTTAGTCAGCTTGTTTAGCTCCCTATAGTCCACACAAAGACGTAGTGAGCCATCTGCTTTGGTGGCGAACACCACTGGAGCACCCCATTTCCAGATACTCCGCCTTATAAACCCCTTCTCGAGAAGCTCCTTAACTTGCTTACTGAGCTCCTTTCTCTCCTTTGGAGCCATGTGTCTAACAGGTAAAGCTACGGGCTTTGCATTATCAATAAGATATATGCGGAAGTCTATTTCCCGCCTCGGAGGTAAGCCCTTCACCTCTTCAAAGACGTCCGGGTATTCACGGACCACTTTAACCGACTGCAAATTCTCAACAAAAGCATCAAGCGACACTAGATAACTAAGCATAACAGCGTTCAAGGGATTACAAGAAATTTCTAGAATGTTACCGAGCCGAGTCAAGAGTCTAACCACTCTCTTCTCACAATCAAGAATGGCACCATTACTGGATAACCAGTCCATGCCTAAGATCAATCCATTTCCTGAGAAACCCAAAACAAAGGCACTACATCTAAACTCAACACTTAGAATAGAGATTTTCAAATCCAAACAAACCATCGACAAATAAGCTGAGCCCCTGATTGGATTTGAAACAACCAAGGGATCTTCTATCATACTAGTGTCTCGGTGCAGAAATTCTACTAAAGCAGATGAAATAAAGGAGTGTGATGCGCCAGAATCAAAGAGAGTGCGAACTGGATGATCATAGAGATAAACTAAGCTTTCTACAGAAATATTTCTACCTCGTTCCTGCGGAGGAGCCACCAACGCGTGAACCTGTCCCCCTGAACTGGATCCAGTCCTCTGTCCCTGCCCCCGCTTCTTTGGGCAGTCCTTAACCATGTGTCCATTCTCGCCGCAATGGAAACAACCACCATTCATCTTCACCTTCTTCTTTCTGCAGTCTTTCACTATATGTCCAACAATTCCACAGAAATTACACTTTCTCTTTTCATGGGATTTGTTGTTCTTCCCGCCATTCTTGAAGTCTGTTTTCTTAGCCTGTAAAGCCTCTTTCTTTTCTTGAGGCACTTCCACCTTTTCCTCTTTCTTGCCTTTATCTTCCTCGGGTAGCAGCGCCATATCCACCAAGCTTTCATAAGTCGCTTCCATGGGTGTATGGGTCATAGCAAGGATGTGTAGAGGCTCATTCAGACCTTTGATGAAGCGAAGGACCTTCTTATGTTGGGTGTTTACTAAATCCAACCCAAATTTGGCCAGCTGATTAAACTGATTGACGTACTCCTTGATCGTCATACTTCATTGTTTAAGAATTAGGAACTTCTCCATCTGCAGGCTTCTTTCAGCTTGGGAGAGGAATTTCATCTCAAACCTCGTCCTGAAATCTTTCCGAGTCTCCACTGGCCTCTCAGCATGGGTAACTTCCCACCAATAAGAAGCTTCGTCTTTAAGCAACCACACTGCTAGCTGCATCTTTTACCCGTCGTCAACTTCGAAGATGACGAACAAATCTTCGGTCTCCTTCAGCCAGTTCCTTGCTACCACAAAGGATTCAGTTCCATAAAAGTCCTTTCCACCCATAGCCTTGAAACCTCTACATGTCTTAACGAAAGCATTTCCACGAGGAGGAGGGGGAGGAGGAGGGACCGCTGCCACTGTAGGAGGAGGAATGTCTACTGGGCCCGCATCATTGGCCTTAGCCTCTAGGTACCTTCGGAACCAGCCAGGTATCGGTACTCCTTCTGGAAGGTTAAGATCTCCAAACATGCTGAAACAAAAAGGGAAGATTCAAGACAAAAGGATAGAGAGATAGTGCATATGGTTTTGGTGAATTATGCCTTTTAAAAACAACGATTTTTCTTGAAAAAAAATTGCTTCTTTAAACTTCTTTTTGAAAATAGTTTCAAAAACCTTTATCTAATCTGGTAAACCTGTGCTCTAATACCAAGTGAAACACCCCATCTCCATTAAGGTCACTCACAAAGGGAATGCCTTAACTTCGGTGGAGGTTTATAAGTAAAAGTCCTGACCAAGCCTGAGTGTTTCCTCCCTGAGAACCTGGGGGGAAACAGAAGAAAGAAGGAGAAACAAAAGGGTCAGACGTAAAGTCTAGTGTGTCTAGTTACTTTTTGCTAGTAAATAAATAAAAGTAACATGATAGACATATAAAGTGGATAAGAGAGGTCACTAGATAAATGGCAGGTGTGATAAGGTAGATAGGGTAAGGTGTATACACTTCTCTAATGATTACTCTGCACTATTACTAGTATAACCAGAATGAGATGATCCCTTCCACACTAAGGTGGTAGACTTAGGGCATATGCCCAAAATATAACCTAACCACTACCCTAATAGACCGACTCTCTACTCCGTAGATACTCTGTGCTGGCCCCATGGTAGGATGTATCACGTCCTACATTGGCAACCCTTCACTAATATGCACAACCCCATATCTACTTGTGTCACAATCATCTTATCCCCCCTGCCCGGCTCATGCATGCACATGGCCTGGTCGGTTTGCGCCGCCCACACCGTCCTCTACGTTTTGGATCTCTTACAATCAATTAGTAAGTGTGTCCCCTCTTCGCCTTGTACGGAGTATTTTATTTGATACTTACTCCGGGTTACTGACTGAAATGGGTCCCACATAATATGATACAAGCTCTCCCCTTTGTCTTGTATCCCCCACTAGGTTTTTCACTAACTATATATACAACTAGGTGTCTGTAATTAGATAGCTTTATACCAGTTGTGCTTACCCTAAAAGGTGTCTTTAATTACATAACTTTATTATTTTCTCTGTTTATGTATACCACTAGGTCCTTTAATTACATAACCTTATCGGGTTAAGTTCATGGGCCTATATGTAAATAATACCCACCCCCTCAAGATTTACTTAACCCATCCACTATTCCAATCAATTTACTTAACCCTAACCTTAGTTCATAACCATACAATCCCTATGGATTAGATTTGGTTAAGTAGTCCAATTCATTACCATGTCCATTTATGGTTTATAATGGGCTAGACCTCCCACATTAGGCCTACAACGTGTAGATGCTGGATATGTCGGTCGGGTTAGGGCAGACTTATTCCACATTTGGGCCTAACCTTGTGTCTTAGCCCGATTCGTCTTTGCGTACCTAAACCTCCCACATTAGGTTCAACATTAATGGTTGCTGGATATGTCAGTCGGGTCCGAGCAGACTTCCACCACTAATGCAACCTAACCTCGTGTCATAAGTACAATTACAATTCCTAATTATAATTACTAGACATTCCATTTTTTTATTAATTAACCAATTAATTAATCCTTTCCTTTTATAGATGTTAATACCCATTTTACCCAATAATTCGAATTATATGTCCAAAAATGTTCATATTCAAATTATGACAATATTAACCCTTTTTCCCCCGTTTCCTAACTAGCGCACTCATAAACCGGAGGCATGCCTATGCTAGGCAATAACCTAGTTATAAACGATAATAGGGAAAATAATGGAAATATAATCAAAGTGACCATCTTGGCTTAAACATAAACTAGCATGATGACAAGGTGAACATACGTACTAGCATGGACATGTAATTAACATCATAACAAGATGAACACAAAACTGGTTAACTTGTGTTAGTCAATTGGTTCTAACATAACTATAATGTCTCAATAATCATAGTAAGATCTAAATCAGCAGTTTAGATGTCCAATTGGTTTAGATTTAACATGATAACACAAGGTGATAAATTAGATCACATAATTCAAATCTAGAGGTTAAAATAGATCTAACACCATTAGAATGACATAATAGCATGTTTAGATCTAAATATAAATTCATATGTCCAATTTACAACATATCTAAGTTGATCACAATATGACAGGTGAAAGGTGATTTACATAAAGAATTAGATCCAACCAATGTTGCAGCTATCAAAATTAACAGATTTACATTCACCACAACATAGTTACAAGTCAAGATCCACATAGGCAATATAATATAATAACCACAATTGCATTAGATCTAAAGGTGTAGATCTATCATGACATTGTAGGAGTTTTAACAGTAGAATAGATTCATAGTTTACATCATATCCAATTCACAGTATTTCATAATCTCCTTTATTTATTTAAACCTAAAAGCAACTAGAAACTCACGACGTTAGGTTTAGAGAATTGAGAAAGAATGGATCTTGAATTTCTGGATTTGATTTGCCTCAGTTGATAGATGAAGATAAGGGATCCAGTTCAATTCACACACCGGCAGAGTTTGGTCGCCATTGATTCCTTGTGAAGAAAACAAGAGAATTGAGGTATATTTATAGCTACTAATGTCCGGAATTCGAATGCCACCTCCGCCCTAGAGTGAATCAGGTCATGGGTCACCACCCACTTGAAAAAGGCCTGAATACCCAAAAACCCTATGGATGCAGTGCGCTAGTGTAAAATTGCCTTGGCGCACAAGTGAAGTGCGCCAGTTATACCTGGATTGATTGTCAAACTTTTATCGTCCATAACTTCTTCATATGTTACATGTTTTACGCAAATTAGGTGTCTATCCTGACCAGAATTTCGAGACAGACGTAATGACCTAGTTTGTTTTCCTTAATTATTAATACTAAATTAATCATTATTTAATTTATCCTCTTTGATGTTAACAAAATTACAGGGTGTTACTGTATGACTAGCATAAAGTCCTGAAATCAAGAACAAAAGGAGTAGTAGGGGACTGAGACAGACATAGAATACTACGGTTTGATTGCATTATCGAAATGCATTACTCTGAAATATGTTTTTATGTAAAATAATATTTTCGAGCATAAACTTTTCTTGATGATTATTTTGAAGTTATAAGCTATTTTATCATAAGGAAGTTTTTGGTATTTAAAATAGAAGAGGTTTATCTTTTGAAAAGAAGTTATACAAGAGATATATAGATGTCTTTCAAAACGATTATTTGTTGAGTGTTTTACCCTTACATGATATAAAGAGTATTTTTGGAAGTAAATATTTATTTTAAATGTTTTGAGTAAAGAAGAACTATGTTGGCTTGATCCTGTATCTAATTGCTTAACCAATTAGATAAAGGTACGTAGGCAGTCACAAGTGGTAGTGATGCAGGTACTATTTTAATAAAAATGTTTTTTGTACTTGTTATTACATCTTGTAATAGTGCATCTTTCATGTGTTATCATTTATGCATACTAACATAATTATAAAGTGTGAAGGAATGAATATCAATGCCCATCTCACCAGAGCCACATAATAGTCGATTTATCGCAAATATGTTTAAATTGGTACTTAAAGGACACCTTGTGGTTTAAATGAATACTTTGATATGTGGCAATTATTTAAATTCTATCTAGTGCAATCAGTGATGTTGTTCATACTTATAAAATATGATGGTTGCTATCATTGTTTGTTTTTTTTTAAACGGAAGGATTTTTTACAATATTGATTGATCCGAATTTCCGGGGTGTTAAAAGTGGTATCAGAGCTTAGGTTAGGTGCCTAAATGAAAATTTTCCTAAGATTAGTAAATCATTTTAGAAATTTTAAAATTAAGTTACCTTGATTTGATGAATAAAACTGGATAATGTAAGGCACAATTCCTCTGGCCAGGCATATGAGTAGTATTTATTTGTTTAACTTTTGTTTATAAAATAATGTGTTGACTCGTTTTCAAGCACCACATAAAGAGGTTTTACAAAGTTGTAAGTGCATATGATTAGTTATAAAGTAACAAAGGAATAAATAAAGTGGCCTGTAAAGGAAGGAATGTTGCAACTTGAAATAAATGCAACAGAGTGGCTTAAGAGGAATGAGGTATTGCAACTTATCGAGGAATGAATTAAATGAGTTGGGCAAATAAAAGTGAAGAAGACCGAAAGTAGTAAATTGACCACTACATTCATGCAAAACCAAGATGAGAAAGTATATTTAAATAATTATGTCATTACATAGCATGATATTAGAGTTGTTTGGTAATGATGATGTTAGTTTAAAGCTGTTTAAACATCTTTCAACAATCCAGTCATAACTTTTGGTTCCTTGATTTGGTTTTAAGTTAATCTCATTGGGAAGCTAGATTAATTATGTAGAATATTTACATCATATATATTTTTATTTTAAAAATCTGTTAAACATTTTTGAAACAAAACTATGTGTTTGACAAAAATGCAGAAGGGGGGTTTATACTTAAGATGATTTTCGAAGTTGAATGTGTGGATTTCCTAAAAAGAAATGGTTATCAATATGGGAGTAACGATTAAAAAATATGTTAAAAAATTGCTTGGGGAGTGTACTTTATTTATAGTTAATAAAGTTTTTTGGATTATTTCATCAATGATGGATACTTTTGGATGATGATGTGTGGTATAAGACAATAGATCTTGGGTAGTGCACTATTGCTCTATGTTCGTATCTAGCCGAGTAGAGTACATCCTATTTGATGACGGGTTCCTGACCGCAATAGGATAAAACATCCTAAATTGAGTGTGTAGATTGAATCCACTTTGATGAATATAATCATATTATTAAAAAAATTTGAGATGTCTATTTTGAAAATATTACTCTTCGGTACATATTGATGGGTACTGCAACAAGGAGAGTAATTCATTATTTAACGAGTTGACTTTGATGAAAATGATTCTAGCTTTGACAAAAGGCTTTTTTAAAAAAAAACTTATTTGACTTAATTAAAAATATTAGTTAGAGTCTATTTTGAAAATATTACCCTCTGGTACATTTTGATGGGCACTGTAATAAGGAGAGTACAACATAAATGATGAGTTGACTTTGATGAATATAATCATTAAAGATATTATTTGAGATGTCTATTTTGAAAATATTACTCTCTGATACATTTCAATGGGTACCGCAATATGGAGAATACATCCATACTTGATTATGATGAGTCGGATGAGCCGAAGCATGATGAATCTTTGGTACTTTTCGATGGATACCATACAAGAAGAGTATGTGTTTACTGGATGATTGGGCACTGGCTGTAGCTATGTATAAAAAGGGAAAGCTATAAAATCTATTGTAATACCCCGAATTTTCTGAGAATATTAAAATTAACAAATTCAAGAACACTTAATTTTTAGAAGAAGAATTAAGTGAAATAGGTTGCGCTATTATGTTCATCCCAAAATTTTGGTCAAGATAGACATTTGGTTTGCATAAAAACGGATACCTTATGAAGAAGTTATTAAGCCTTGAAGTTTGTATGCATATGAGAAACACACACACACACACACACACACACACATATATATATATATATATATATATATATATATGTTAAATAAATAAATATGAAAAAAGTTCAAAATAGCGAATCGGGAGGAGGAATAACCGAACCGGCCCATTTTTGAGGTCGACCCGAGCCCCGCTGGGTCGACTTGGGGTTGAGTCAGGGTGTTTGGCTTTCAACCCATAGGCGATTCGATCTAAGGCAGATGTGGCATCTGATTGATTCTGATGGACTCCTTGCTAAGTCATTAGGGCTGATGTGGCTATGCTATCTTGTCTGAATGGCTTTGATTTGCTCTAGGGTAATCTGACGGTTCCTATTAAATCAAACTTCTATATAAGCAACCTAATACCTCAAACCTAAATCATATTAAAAATCAAACCAAGAGCCGTCATGTTGTCGTTGGACAACCTCGAGTAGTCGCCATTCAACATGAAGCAAATTAAAAGAGACAAAACAAACCACATCAAAATTAAACTAAAACAACGATTGTCTGCATCAAAGGCAAGCATTTCAACTTCAGAATACAGATTCCATAAATAAAGATTGTCTTTTGTAAGTGTAGTTATCTTTTAGATGTAAATAAATTTAAGACGTGATTTGATATAAAGTGAAAAATAGAATTATACCATGTTGTATAATATTGACAATGCAAATTCATGTTTGTTTCTTGTGATGATTTTATCATGAATTGTCTTGAAATGTTTGTGGCTTATTGGACTTGGTGTTGGATCTATTAAAGATTGAGAATGAAACTATCAATATCATATGCAAGTTATATGTTTCAAGTTAAGATCTACATATATATGTTTATTTGATTAATGCAAGTTGTATGTATTATGTTAGATCCAAGTCAAGATCTACATATATATATTCGTATGCTTTATGTTTGATCCATATGCCTATATATGTTCATATGTTCATATGCAAGTTACAAATTTTATGTTGGATCCATGTCATGATCTATCTAGGTTCATATGATTAATGCAAGTTATATGTTTTATGATAGATCCAAGTCACGATCTAATTATACATATGTTCATATGCAAGTTACATGTTAGATAGAAAACTAGATCTATATTTATATGGATGTTTGTAAAGTGGACTTATGCAAGTTCACCTTGTTAGATCTAGTTCACCCCTATATGTTAATGTTAAAATTATACATGCCTTAGGATTGGACATGTCATGATTATGTCATATGCTAGTTTATAATTGAGGTTATGTTCACACATGCCTAGATCTACATATTAACATGTTTTAGGCTTATGATTATCTAAGTCTAAATTATATGCAAGTTGATGTGACATTTTAAATTATATGAATAAAGTTTTTTGCAAAATTTACATGTTTGGTTGAATCTATATTATGCATGTAACCTTCTTTACCTCATGTTTATAAATTGGGCTAATATGCGGGCCCAATGATTTTATGTGATTAATACGAACGAACAAACGGGGGTAACATTGGGATAGTTATTAAATTAAAACATGTTAATAATGTAGGTAGGCTCAAAACCATGTAAATGGTTAAGGCCATGAATGGTATAATTTATACCATTAGTCTTGAACATAATTAAAATATGTGACATGAAACACTTGTAGAAAATTCATATATATAAAATGTAAAAGATGAATATGCCTAACCCGAGGTTAGACTGAGTTGTGGTGTAAACCTGCCCGGAACCGACCGGCACATCCAGTAACCACAACAATACCTGTTTAATGTGAGAGGTTAGTGCATCAAGCCCAGAAAGACCCGAGATTAGACTGAGTTGTGGTGTAAAACTGCCCGGAACCGATCTAATGTGAGTGGTTGGTGATTACTTAATTAACTAATTAAAGCTCATGAACAATCAAGCTAGAAATGGTGAGGTTAAGTATTTAAGGGAACACTTAACCAACTTAACATGTTAACAAGACAAGATTGGTGGGGTTAAGTAATTGAGGAAACACTTAACCAATTTAACATGTTAACTAGACAAGATTGATAGGGGTTAAGTCAAACCAAGGACACTTAACCAAATTAGCATGTTGACTGGAAAAACCCTAGTAATGGGGACCTGTTTCAGCAGTAACCCACATGGATGTACCAAGGTACCCTGAACTAGGCAGGGTAGGGCATGATTACTGGGCTGAATATAAGCGGTCAAAAGGGCGACGATTAGGTGCGTCAGTGTAGGTTCCGATGGAGTACGGGCGTGCACGGGCTCTGGAGTGGAAAAAGCAAGCACTGGGCGCCAGGCGTACACTTGTGCATCTTTGAATTGTGTCAGGGTTGCCATTAAAGGACTTGATACACCCTATACTGGAACCAACACAAGTAATTAAAAATCATGTGGGGTCGCATGACACTGGGAATACATGAATGCGAGTAGGAGTCGATCAATACATGAATGGGATCACTTTATCATGAGCATATATTGCTAGTTAAACAACTCCACTAGTACATAATACACCTGTTGCGTCGGCTTATTTGCGTCAGTTGAGCTAATATCTGTCGCAATTAATATATTTGCGACAGTGTTTTAACCCAATGGTCGCAAATAGTCCATGATAATGAATTTCCAGTCCCATCTCAAATAATTTGCGACAGTTTTGTTTAAAAACCGTAGCATAAGTTTAAGCAAAAAATTATGTGTGAATTTATTTGCGACTGTTCTTTATCTACACAGTCGCAAATACTCCATGGGCTAAAAATTAAGGAATTTATATGCGACAGGCTTTAATGGGCCGTCGCTTTATTTGGTTAACGGGCTCCCTTTGTGCGCCCTCCCCCAATTTTGCCCGCATCTATTTCGTTGACTATTCTCCTACTGATCATTGTTTCTTTTAACAGCTATAGGAAAAAAAACAAGAGAAAACAAAAAAAATCTCGCTCACTGGTTGATTTCTACTGATTTGTTGATTTCTACCGATCTCGCTCAGAAAAATTTCGAGGAAAAGGCCATCGATTTCGCTCACTGGTTGTACCGCGACGGAGGTTATTGTGATCTAGATCCGGTTGTTGGCTGTGGAGCGAGGTAATTTTGTTTACAAAATTTCAGATTAAAATCATATACATCTCGCTCGCATCGGTTGTCGGTTGTCATCTAGATCCGGTTGTCATCTAGATCCGGTTATTGTCATCTAGATCTCGCTCACTGGTTGTCATCTAGATCCATTAAAATCGTTAGATATTCTGTATAAAATCACCCAGTTATTAGCGTTTGGCTTATTTGAAATAAATCATTGCAGATGACTGCCCAAAAATCTATTTGTTTATAAGAGATTTGTATGGTTTGTAGCAGATTTTTAAATCAAAGTCAGCCTGACGATGATTACGATTTTTGATTGCAATGAATCAAAGATGAAATGAGTAAAATCAATGAAAACCATTTAAGGAAATTGTTCGTGGTTACATTGCAATTTTATTGAGCACTTGAATCTAATAAACTTGAAATGCCTGAACTTGAAATGCAGTTTAATTATCTTCTTTCATACAAGTGCCCTGCTTGCCAGAGGAGGAACTGAATCAGAAGCTTATCTAATTGAAAAAATTGACTGAGACCTTAGAGCGAGTTGTTAATTATCTTCTTTCATACCTTTATGTTGTTTTCCTTTTTTAACTTTGTTTCTTGTTAATAAGTGGACTAAAATATATATAAGTACCGGTAAACTACTTGTGCGTGCGATTAGAGAACGCAGAACAATTTTTGGTTCTGGTAGAATCACTTGATTTTACATGAAAGTGGAGTCCATATAAGCAACATTCAGAATTATACACAGAACAAAATCCAACATAGTATATTACTGCAGATTATTGCTTATGACCTAAAATAATGAATGATTCAAATTGAAAATGTTTGTGCGCACTAGCAAGTAAGGAAGGCGATCATGGACATTTTTCACCTTTCGTCTAGATGACTCAAAACTAATAATCTTCATTCCAATATTCAAACATGAGGATATTACTCTACTAGTATCAGATCAATCCGACTAATCAAAGATTTTTTTTCTTCCCAAAATATTCATTTCAACTCTTTTCATATGCTAATCAAGTATTTATATTATATTAATATATTTTAAAATAATAAATATTTAAGAAATCGTCATAGCATCAATTCAAATACAAAAGCTTCTCTAAAATAATCTTGAAAATGTACTTCAAGATCCGAGAGGTAAATCCGTGGCACCCTTGCCTCCTTTCGATATTTCATCCAATTTCATGTGTAAAAATCCCAAAGAAACGCAATTCTTGAACATACCTTGAATCGGTCATTTGCAAATGAAGAAGATTTGAAAAATAGGAATCAGTTATTTCCAATTGAAGCAGATTTAGAAGATTTTTATTCTCTCATTCATGTACGTGTCGTGTATGTGTGGTTGAATGTGTGTGTGTGTGTTCATGTATGACTGTGCAAATGTATAGTTGCATGTGTGGGTGAGTGTTCACACACACACACACACACACACATATATATATATACACACACACTGTGAATAAACTTCCCTTAATTTCTTACCTGTTAAAAATCTGAAACTAAAAATTTGTTGGGTTTATAATTCATGTTAAACCATTTGCTGTTTCACTCAAAGAAATTGATGCCGTACTCAAATTCATGTTAAGCCAGAACCCTGAATACACTCATGTTTGATCCCTTAATGCATAATATAATTGACCATGTTGTATATCCCTTAATGCATAATATACTTGATCATGCTGTACATCACTTAGTGCTGTTCATATATGTGTGACCCATGCTAAGCATCCCTTAATGCCTTAAACTGTGTTGTTCATATATGCGTGACATGCATATAAAAAATGCCATATTTCACAGATATTTCATATAGGCCTGAATTCATTTTTGTGCTAACTGAATTGTTCAAGTTTTAGATTGAGTGATCTGAATTATGCAACCTCGTAATTTTGTATTTATTATGTCATAAAATAGCAAATAAGTGAGAAGGGTGGAAAGAATCGGGCATGTAACCAGTATCCTCACTATTTGGGACAAGCAGGATATGCTGGGAAAAAGGCAAAATGGATAGCCGAAGGCAATAATTCCACAACCATGTTACCGAGTGGACCTGTTTGGGATCGAAGTGTTGATTGGGTTTTGGCAAGATCAAAGAAAGACGATGATGGAAATTATACTATTCCTAATGAGAAAACGAAGATAATTGCAAATAAAATTGTATGATTTTATCTCTTTTGATTAATTTTTTGCAAAATATAACATCAAGTTAATGAGAAACCTATTTTTTGTTGATAGAATGAATGGAAAGAAAAAGCCATCGAAGGGACATGGATTCCAAACAGACATGATGATGTTTTAAATCGTGCTCTTGAAAAAAAAGAGCATCCCGATCGAGTGAGAGGAGTTGGTGGGACAGTAGGTATCAAAAGCGTATTTGGGAAGGGAGAGAGAAATAAAGGTCCAACTGGTGTGATATCAGCAGACGACTTGTATCGTATCACCCAAGAAATGCAGGCTAAGATGAGCGAAGATTTCGAATCTATGGTGGATGCAAAAGTTGAACAGAAGATGGCAGATATACTAAAAAGGATGGGTATGCACATGCCACATGATATGATGGTTGACAACCCACCATCAGGTGGTCGTCGTAGTAGCTGTCAATCTGTACAACTAGACAAGTTACACTATGCAACCAATTCTCAAGAGACAGATCCATTTGCAAACTTACAGGTATACTCCAAATATTTACCTCATTACCTGATTAATTATCTTCAATGATGTAGTCTTTATGTTGTATTTTTTTTTAGAAATCGTACATATATGTCAAATGGCTGCTGACAAGAGAAAGAAACTGTCAGTAGTTTTCATAATATTTGAAGCAACAAATGACTATTGTATGACGGATCCAAGGGCAATGCCACCTGGGCTGCAGCCTGGGTGGATTTCTGAACTTTTATTTTATGTTATTTATGTCTCATTCAAGTGATGCCATTGCTCCTAACCATTTCATTTGTCAAAAATAGGGTAAATCTTCTCACAAATTAGTTAAATAAAATTATAATATAGAAGTCTGAATGACTGAAGTAAAGTATACATGTATAATTTTTGACTATTATTTCCACTTATATTTTTAGCCCATCAGTATTTATTTTATTTCTGAGTATATCATAACTTTCTATTTCCTAACTAAAATTGCAACTAACAAAATAGAGTTCAAATCCTAAGATATTAAAATAAGCATTCTATTTGAATAAAGCATCACTCAGATTTGAAAAGATTAAATGATTTCATTTGAATTTTTTTAGTTCTTGAATTAAATGTTCAGTTTGAATAAAGCACCATGTACGTCACCTGAAATTAATTCAAAAATTGTGTGTACATGGTCTCCAATTTTTCTGATATTTATCCTCATGTAATAATATGTGTACATGGTTTGTTTTTGTTTTCCTTGCAATGGGAAAAATAATAATAACATAATATATTAATATTACGCTTTAAGTTAAATCGCATATGAATTTGGTTCGATTATGCGAATTAGAATTAGTTAAGATTATATGACCGAAGTACCAAATCGTACAGCAGCTATGCTAATTGCTTTACTCATTTAGAGCTGCTGCATGGTTCATGAATTTACAGCAGGACTGTAAAAGCCGCTCGTCTTCAATTGAAGCACCGAATGTTATTGGACTAATTGTAGCTGAAACAAAAACTGAAACAAATCTTGGTAAGATGTCATAAAGTTCAAATCTTGGTAAGATATTAAAATAAGCGTTGTAGATTTTCATTTTTTGTTTCAATCCTAACTATATTATACTATGCCATGAAACGTGACGTCTGCTGTAGATTTTTAGTGCATTACAGTTAATAACTTCTTTTGTCAATATCTGCAATAAGCCAACATATCATTTATTTTGCAAAAGATCCTTTTTTTGTTACCATTTTTAGATTACAACTTTAGTGGTAAGTTTCTAACTGCGAGAACTTTACCCAAATGTGAGAACTTTCAAACCCATATAACTTAATGAAATATGTCGATAAAAGTGTACACAGGTGATGCTCTACATACTGGTCCCCAATGCTTTCTAGTTAAAGTACCTATAATCAAAATAAAGTACATGAATTGATTTGGTTTTGTTTTTGTCATTCTAGAAACCAACCAAATGTCGTTTAGCGGTGAATTTGAACTCCAAGATTGTTGTAGTGGCTCATGGTATAGTACATCCCGCTTCAAAGGCTGGAGATCATTGCCATAATCAACAGATTTTGCCCGATCATGTGAAGGTCGGAGTCGATGCAGTTGAGTCAATTCATGCAGGAATCTCACTTCCGGTCCCAAACAAACATCATTCCATGATAGGAGAAGCACTTGGTAGTTTTGTTCAGTGGCCTAAAGATCTTGTTCTTTTAGGAGATAATAATACGGTAAAGAAGTAGTTTCGGTTTTTTGTTGAGCACATTAATTTCTAGTTTGTTGTGTATAATGACTGTCATAAGATAATTCATTAATTTTCAGGTTTGTTGTGTGCAGGTTGCACCTATTATGAGCAAAGACAAAGTGGAAGAGTGTGTTGTTAAGACCATGAATAAAAGTGAAAAGGTCATGGATAAGATAAGAAACGAGTCTTCAAAGCACAAAACAATCGTGGATGAAGAGATCTTAAAAAATTTAACGGGCAAGTGCAAATATTTCCACGACTTGATAATCCAAGCGCCATCCGAAGTTAATGTCATCAATGCAATTCAAGTGAAAAAGGATCTATTTACATACAATGAGGACTTTGAAATCCATATCACGATGACTGACATTATCCAATTCCTTAGCATGACATGATTGAATGAATCGTGGTTGCAAATTTACATCATGTGAGTATTTTTTTTTCATACATATTTTTAGTTTTATACCATGTGCTTTGAAAATTTAGGTGTTTTTACCATTCACGTGCACCTCATATTAAACAAACTGTGGAATGGTAGAGTTCTGCATTTTTTCTTCAATACCTTTGCACCAATCATTGATGTTCATTAACCCAACTATCAAAAAAGACATCATAGCCTTATACAGTAAGGATTTTGTTCTTTCAAGTAGCAAATTACTCTTTTTGTTGTTACTCATAATTAGACATGTACTCACTCAAAATACCAATTACCTGCTATCATATAGTTAAACATATTTTTAGTCAAAACCTATACTGCTCACTAGTTGATAGCTACCCAAATTTCTTTAACCTATAAAGTATAGCGTGCTTTACCATACCAAAAATAAACAAATATATGGCGTAACAAAAATCATTTATGAATATAGTATTTATAGCTTATAAAAATAATGAGGAGGAATACATGAATTTTTTTTACAGATAACTATGAGATAACAAAATAAGACATATCTTTTCCTTTCCGCTTGAGAAACTATAACAAATAATGTTGAGGATCTCTTTTATTAAGTTCCTACCAGCCAAAATAATAGTTCAATGTTGCTGTAAATACCGTCAATCCATTTGTATGAAAGATTCAAAATGAGGTTTGCCAACTTGATGGTTTTCCTATAATGGAAACATCAAAATGAGCAGACTTAAAATTGAAATTCTTTTAAAATAGATAATAGGTTACTGCTAAAACTCAAATTTTTTCAAATATAACAATAATAATTGATGTTATTCAAGCTGTTATAAATGTACCTTTTGTAATGAAGAACGCATTACCTTTTCGCAAACCATTCTTCTTTTTATGTCACTTTTCAAATACCTCTTGCATTTGCGCTTTTTGGGTTATTCAAGAATGCTCCAATAATGTGTGCATAAATGTTCTTTAAAGCATCCTACTGTTATTTGAATTTTGACTGCGTAGATGAATAAGTTCATTGATTAATTTCAAACTAACATAGCTAGGGACACACATGCTATTTTTTTATTAATAACAAACTTCTTGACATGCTCATTAATGTTGTTTATATGTTAAACAATGTGTAGGTGGTTAGATCATGTGTGCAACGACCTCGAAGTGGAGACCATTGGGTTTATGTGTCCTCATAAGCTTTCTCAAGTGCAGAAACACCCTGATGCGACAAATATATATATCACGGAGACATGGCGTGCGTTGCAATCTAAAAACCTAATTTTAGCCCCGTACTACGAAGGGTATGAACGTTAAACTTTTAGTAACCAGTTTGCAAATTTGTTGCTGATTTTAACATCATATGTATTTTGTAAATGTAGGAAACATTGTCTTCTGCTTGTTTTCCATATAGAAAACAATATGGTTTATGTTCTTGATCCTTAGACCGATCACAAGCGTAGACTGGAAATTAATCCTCAAGTGAGCCTGTAAGTCGTATTTGTTTTCCTTTGATTATGTTATACACTGGCTCACGGGATATGACAACATACGAGGGGTGAAATATTATCTCTTATAGCTAAATTTGTTCTTTTTATCGCTTTCATTTTTAAACTAGTTACAGCTATTATTTAACATTTTATTGCATATGCGCAGGGCCTTCAAAGCTTTTAAGGTAGTCGGTGGTAAGTCTCGGGGAACTTTCTTTAAGTGGATGAATGTTAAGGTAATTTGTTTTCAAAAAAAGAGCTTGTATTTCTTTTGGGATATAAATACATTTTAAACTGACTATTAAATTATCATATAATATTGTAATAGTGTCCACAACAATCCGGATCAACGGATTGTGTATATTATGTGATGAGGTATATGCATGAAATAGTAAATAACCACCGTAAAAACATCGATCTAACCAAGGTATAACTTTATTATTTTTTTCCTTCATAGTTCATGTTAAGCAAATATATGATTAATGTTTCGAAACAATTTTTAATTGCAGTACTTTGAACAAGTCGGCTCCTATAACCAAAAAGAAATAAATGAGATTCGGGATAATTTAGCTGATTATATCATGCAAAACTGGATGTAGTCTTCCTGTAGGCTACAGTGTGGTGAGTTTATTTATTTTCCAGTACTGTTGTTCTTTGCTTTGAAACTCTTACCCTCTTACTTCGAGATAGTGCAATACCGGATAGTTGATAATACTGTTGTTCTTTCCTGTATATTTGTCGGACAGAACTCAAATTCAAAATAAGTAACATGGTTACTTTTTTAGGTCACAAATAATATAACCCAAACGATAGATTAGAAGCAGCCCAAAATAGAACTGGGGCGCAAAAGATACATGGGATGATACTATACATAGTTTAATAGAATAATAATTTGTTTGCGCAGAATGAGAAAAGAAAAATAGTTGAAATTTTCAAGTTAATATGTAAATTAATGGGATGATAATACTGTACAGTTTGGCGAGGCAGTGAACGGATGGTTGATGTGTAGATGCAGGCGAAGCAGCCGTAGCAGTTTTGATGTGGTATGGTTGAAAAGTTTAAAACTGTTAATTAAGTTTTATAAAAAGTAAACTAAGTTGACCAAGTTATACAAATCAACTACTAATTTATTATGTTTTATGAAAAATAGCTAAGTTAGCCAAGTTTTATGAAAATTAAACAAGGTTTTAAAAATAAACCAGTATTTTCAAAAATTAACCATGGTAGCTGAGTTTTATAAGAGCTAAATAAATTGTACAAATTAAACAAATTTTACAAAAAATTAACTAACTGAAATAAAAATTATCTAAATTTACAAAAATTAACCAATTTATAGATTTTATTTTATGAATTTTAACCAAGTTTTATCAACATTTAACTAATTGTTAAATTAACTAAAGTTTATCCTGTTGGAAGGAGAGATCCCCTGCCAATCACAGAAAGAGCGCCGTGATTTCTTTTTAGCTCATATGGATAAAATGATTCACTAAGACCCAGCCCCGGCCACCATATCTATGATTTATTTTCACAAGTCAGGTCATGTTCACTCATTTCTCTGATACAAAACCGTTCTTTGTGGCAATGACAATGGGGAAAACTTTGCAATATAATCAACTAACAAACAGCAACCAAAACTTTCTGTTTGCTCTGGACCCCTGGAAAACAATTTGCACAGAAATTTCATTTGAAAAAAGCGATATTCCTTTAAATAAATTTCAGTACACAAATATGCATTGCAAACTTGGATGTTTGTATGTACAAATTTTCCTTTAAAGAAAAATGCTCCGCAGATGTATAAAATCAGTCGAATGGTTAATAGTCAGATGCTTATTATCGAGTAATCTCTGTCAAGCATAATGTGTGCATGTGCGATGTGATTAGGAGCTTAATTTGTGGTGTTCGTTTAATAGTATACAGTCAATTAATTTGTGGTGTTCGTCATTGTATACAGATATGTGTCGATGTGATTGCAAAACAAAACCCATTCCTTTTAAAAAAAAACCTTATGAATTGGAAGAAAAACAATATGAAAAAAAATTGCATTAAAATTGACTATGAAACAATATGTTAGGATCTAATATAAACAGTTAAATGGACACTGATATTTAAGATGTTAAAAATAAATTGAGTATATTTGGTTTAATTCGGTGTCAAGAAAAATGAAAACCAAAATGACAGCAAAACCAAACAAATATTGAAATAGAAATAAACTCAACAAATTTAACTAAATCAATTTTGTTTAACCAAACATATTTGGTTTGCTTTATTTGGTTTTCTTTATTTGTTCCATTCGGGCTAATGAATACTCTCTCCCCACGAGCTAATTACGGGCATAGACCATACAGGTTTGATTTACCTTTTATGATTTAATGGGATATACACATGTTTTTTTAATGTATAAATGGGAATAACAACACCAAAGTCAGTATAAATGGGAATACCTAAACCACGGTTGGCGTATGCATGTGTTGTGTGTTTCTATGCTTGTGTGTGGCGTTTTTTGCACTGCATGTGCTATTATTTCAAAATTGGCATTGATCACCAAGTCTTGTAGGTGAAAAAACAGTATTTGACTACTATTTTCTCAGATAATAATTTAGTTGTAAGTGTTAACTTTAAAATATTATAACAATAAGAAGTACAAAATTGTGATTGCAGGTTGTAATATTACATATTCCTAACTCGTAACACGGACTTTGTTGGAAATGCTTGAAGCATTATAACAATAAGAAGTACAAAATTGGACATTTCAAAAATAAGAGTTGCGCAGAGGGCATGAAATCACCACTGCGGAAATTTAGCTGAAATATAGAATTTGTATTATTATACTTGGTCGCAAATTAAGATTCAGTTAGAAGTTAGCCAGAATGAAGGAAGCGCTCTTGAAATGGTATCATGTTTAACAAACATCATATATGATAAAATTTAGAATGGTATCATGCAAATTGCCCAATGTGCATGGCAAAAGAAAGTGAAGAATACAAATGTTAGTTGATTTGGTAAAATAAAACCTGATAGTTTTTCTCCATGGACAGATTATCACTGTTTTTCTTCATTTTACTTTCAACAGCAACCAAATTATTCTCACGGTCTCTTTCTTTCTTGCGGCGCCTAACGACGCATACAGCACATAGACAATCGCTTTTATGAAGGTCAATTCTGCACAACAATGAATTTTACAAAGATACTCACATAAGTAAAGACTGCATTTTTTCCTCATACACTGGAATAAGTAAAGACGGTAATTATTCAGTTACACTGGAATTATGAGATCGAAAGTCACTTTAAGATATATATTTGCCCACAGGTTTCTACACTAATCTGAGATTTATGTAACATCGAAGTACATACTATACAAAAATTTGTTTAAAAAATTAGTCTGAATATATTTATGATTAAGTCATATTGTATGTAAATATGACTTGCATCTATCTGACTTCGACTTCGGTTTGATTTTTGAGTTTTTCAGGATAGGTATGCAGCGGACTTGCATGTGGTTTCAACATTGGAATGTCACTATTCAAGTCAACAATCACGAAGACGGATTGTGCTATTTTAAGTTTTAAGCTTATGAACCACTTTGTTCTTTTGTAGTCATGTGACTGGTTATGACATGTTATGTAAGTATTTACTATTTAGACGAATTGTTGGAGCTTAGCATATATGACATGCAAACTATTTTTGTTATATGATTATCAATGTTAGTGTTTTCTTATCAAATAATATAACATTTTTTTGAGTTGCGTGTAGATTTCTTGTATTCATATATTTTGTGAATTGCTCATAATGGCTGAAATGTTGAACTGTATTGAGAGCTAAGAGCTGAAAATCATAATGGCTGAAATGGAATGCAGTTTGAATTCAGAAGTTATTTGCTACTGTTGTAAATAAAACACAGTCGCAAATGCTAAACTTATCGCGTCAGGCATTTTAAAATCTGTCGCACAAGGTTAAAGTTTTGAAGGTAAATATCGGTTTATTGCTACAGTTGTAAAACAAACCGTCGCTAATGAGTTAGTCTACAGCGACTAGTATTATTTAATACCCGTCGTAATAACCGTATATTGCGACAGTTTTAAAACTGTCGCAATAAATTTATACTTCTTGCAACGGTCGCATATGCGACAGGTGCTAAACAGTCGCAAATTAGGTTAAACAACAGTCGCAAATGACCTGTTTTGTAGTAGTGCTCGTACTGGGTGGAGAGAAGTAAAGTGACTGCGATAGCCAAATCTAGTTAAATCTTACTTTACCTCGTTTTAGGACTACCCTATCCTTGTGGTATCATTCTAAGTTCAGTTTATTCATGTCATAGTCTTTTACTTGTTTACATGTTATTAAATAGCTGGGCTTACCAGACTTATGTCTGGCCCGTTTTCCTTCCGCTTCTTTTCTTCCGTCCCCCCCCCCCCCAAGGTCCGCAGGGAGGAAACCCTTCTGCTTAGTCCAGGTTAGCCAAAGCTTGAAGACCATAGATGTAAGGCTTGGACTTTCCTTTTTGAGCTATGGCTATGATCAAGCACTTATTGGGGATTTATGTCATTTTATTTTCAGTATTCCTTCTTTATGTTTTTAAGGCAGATGAAAAGTTGTAATAATTTGGAAGGTTGAAACAGTTGTTGAATTGTTGTGTTGAACAAGTATTTATGAAATAATATTGATCTTTTTCCGCTGCATAAATTTTCTGTCTTGCAATTTATTAGTATCTTGTACCTTAAAATGCTCCACCGAAGTTAAGGCATTCCCTTTGAGAGTGACACTAATAGAGGTAGGGTGTTACGTCTATTCCAAATTGAGTGTATACTCATGGGAAAGAGACTGGGTATCGATGTGGATTGCAAAGAACATGATCCTGAATTTGATGGTATGGTGTACCTGATCCAGTAACAGCTTGCAGGAGTGACATAATATTAAAAGTTTCGAACCATATAATATTCAGGTATGATTTCAATTTATGAAATTATTTTGGAAGTATAATTTCTAGAAAATTTCCTGGATACATAGAGTTTCATTCACGTAATATTCGGTTTTCTTTTGATTAAGTATTGCATAGAATTTCAAGGATGAATTTTCTTTTAAGGGGGAAAGAATGTAACAACCTGAAACTTCGGGCACTAAATATTTAAATATCAAGGTTATTTATCTAAATCTTGGATCTAATGTTACAAAAATGGTTTTATAACCTTAACTAAATCCCTTTATAAATAATAATTAATGAGGAGAAAACATGTTATTGAGTTTTTGTTTAAAAAGATAAGTTGTTAGATCGAAAAATGGCTCTAACACCCAAATTATCTGAATATGCAGAGATTTATGTCTAGAAATGCAAGAAATTATAGAAACACACAAGATTTATAGTGGTTCGGCGTTAACGAGCCTATGTCCACTTTATATCCTTGACTAAACGCAAGATTCAAGTACAATCAGTGATTTCTCTCTCAATCTCACTTTTACGATGATGGTTCACTCAATAATTTCGAGCTAAGACTGATAAGAAATAGTAGAATAGCAATAATGATGGAAACAATACTCTAAACTGCCAAAAAGATCCTAAAAATTGTCAAGTGCTGGGTTATTTATAGATGATTTTTGCAGTCGGATCGTGATCATACGTGGCACAAATCCCGAGAATCTCGGACTGGTCCGTGTGTAGGAGGAGAAATGGTCAAAATGGTCATTATGGACAGATGTCGTGAATTCCGAGCCTTTCAGATCATGTGACACCAGGTCACTGGCTTCATTTCTTAATTAAGAGGATCGGGTCGTGGAACAATGATGTGAGCAGGTCGGGTCGCGATAGGTGATCACGATCGGGGGTCATGGTGGCGACATCACGAGCCGAAGACAATATGGTGACCACGAACGGGTTTAAATACTTCTTGGAGTGAGACTTCGTATTATACTTATGTGTGAGCCTTGGTGGCTTAGTCCAAAAGCTAGCCAACATTTTGCCCCCTCGAAGCATGTTTTATCAAGGATGGAACGTGCTTCGAAATTTCTGAATCGTCCTTTCATGAAAAGACGTAGATCGATAGTCACATCCGTTTATTGCGTTGCACTATTTCGAATGGTTACGCCTTCGACGAGTATAAATATTAGATTAATCCTTCGATCACTTCTTTATTCGTCGGCCGATTCCCATCTCTTAAATTTCCAGAAGATATTGTGATCATCCAGTCAAGTAAGTTTTTATATACTTCATAATTATTTCCATTTCTCTTATTTCGTGATCATTCTCGAGTCTAGGTCTTTAGAATACCGTTCAGTTCATGACCGTGGGATGTATCACGAACAAATCGGTTGAGAGGGCTTCCTCCCAAGCTTCGACGGGCCTTCACGAACACTCATAGTCCATGGATCTTCATGGACTGAATCGCAACAAAGTTGGGGAGACCAAGAGCCATCCCAACAATTATATAAGCCAGGCTCCTCCATCCGCTCCCCTCCTTCTCCTTTTGCAGTTGCCTCCTTTTCTTTGCAAACCCTAAATCACGATTCCTTAAACTTTCAAGATCGATCAACCATTCCAAAAAGGTAGTAATTCAAATCCGACTTTTCTTATACTTTTTAGGCATAACTTAAATCTGTTTTCGATGGGTTTGTCGCCTTCGTGAGCTTTGAACGTGCTGCTGGTGTTGTTTCCGGAGTTGGATATTGCTGGCAAGGGTCATGGAGCAGGAGTAACCACCGTCGATGGTGAGAATCGTCACCTTTAGGCGCCAGGTTGAGATGCAGTTGGCTTTGATTTAGGAGGAGGGTGTGAGAGTACAGGTAGGAGGAAGGGTGTATGAAGAGGGAGACGAGTCAGGCAGGCCGATTCGTAGATGGGATGGTAACTTGGCTCGTGGTAGCAGCGAGATGGAGGGTCCAAGGATGAAGATGAAGTGTTGGGATGGACAGCGGAACAGATCGCAGAAATAGGAGAGCATCAGTTCATGGAGATAAGGAGGGGAGTGGATCGTGATGGTCTTTCACAAGCCATTTGGGCGAAGCAGTGTGGGGAACTGTCCCATGGGTCCAATCCTTCCTGCGATTCGATGCCTATCCCATGAGCTAAAGTTCTAAAATGAGTCGTACTATACTACAAGCCGTTACACATATTGACCAAAAAAATGAAATGCAAACCTTGATATATCGATGGATAGTTAGGTTTAGAGCCTCCAACATGAACCCGTTAAACTGAACAACAGCATAACTCAACAGCAGACCACAGCCAATATCCTCTTATCTAAACAACTTCATGTTTTTCTTGATGTATGCACATGCACACACTCGCACTTACACACTTGGGGAACGGGTAACTTTGTTCTAATTTACTCATGTTTACTCGCCAACACAGTTATGTCTGATAAACGATCAACCGAAATGTCAGAGAAAGATACAGAATCAGAGTCATCAAAGCATTATGATCCCAATTCGCTTCCCACAGATTCAGACTGGGAGAATTTCGACCCCGGTTATGAGACAGATATCGATATAAAATCAATGACTTATAAAAGTACATCTCTTGAATATGAGGATGAACGAGCTCCTGATGAAATCCCAAACGTTGAGGAAGTGGAGGGGGAGAAGCTCAGTGATAGTCTAGCCTCCCAATTGGATGACATAAAACTTAAGAAAATATGCTTAAGACATGGGATCCCTTGGGATGATGTGAAAACTCCAAAAGACATAGATAGGCCTCGTTCTGCCCTAGAAGGTACATGACTGTCAGCCGGCTCATGTCCTGGATAGGTGTTATTCCTCCGTTTCCTCCAATTGTAGTTGATCCTTTAAGAAGACCACACATTGGCCCCATGCAACTCCATCATAATGCTTACACAGCTCTGTATACCCTACACATTGCATATGCGGAGATTCTACAGACCGAGCTCACTTTCAAGGATTTGAAATTCTTTTACCGTTTCAAACACCGTTCCGCAGGGACTTCGAATTTTTCATTCTTCGAATCAATTGCCAACAAAAATGTTTTATCGGATGGCCATAGCAACATAGGGGATGCCAAAGCTGATTAGTTTTACATAAAGCATCAAGCCGGATGTGCAAGGAAGTGGCTACAAGCAAGTATGTTTTAAATTTTTCAACTTATGCTCTGACTGCATAATTGGAGTGCTAATGTGTCCCTTTATTTTGTGCAGATCACAATTTTGCGAAAACAGAAGGTTCAGTGTATGAAGACCGACTGTCCCACCTCCTCAAAAGTAAATCAGACTTCTTAAGAATCAGGAAGTGTATCACCTACGAGAATCTTCACAAACACCAACTTTTGAGTGCGAGATTCGGACTTGGCATGGGTGGCAAACCTTACAAATATGTGCCCCAGATGAGGGAGAAGGGACCTCAGGGGGCACAAAGACAACTGAACTTCGCAAGAGTCCTCCACCAATGATCAATCAGGACGATGAGGATTTGAATGTATACAAAGGGGATGAGATCCGGGCTGATGAACCAAAGGAGGTCCCAGCTTCCGAGGATAAATCTTACCAAAGGGCTCTACGATCAATTGAGCCCATCGCTCATGATACATTAACAGAGGAGCAGATATTTGGAGAATTAAACAAGATTCCCCTACCAGACGACATTTATACATAAGAAGACTTCGGAGGGGATCCATTATTTCCTATCTCCGAGGAAGTGAATGTTTTAGTTGGGGAAAAAGAACTCACATAGACGAGCCTAACTCCGGGCCTTGGTCTGTTAGGGGGGATTACACAGGATGCACAAATCACATGCACCACTCGTCACAACACTTTTACACCATCTGTGTTCTTGGTTCTAATATATACTTGTTTCCTTTGCAGGGGAGATGCCTCGTAAACAATCCTATTCTTATCGTTCTCTCCAAGCGAGTACACCAAGGCTTCTTTCCGATCCCAAGCATGTTCGCAGTGATAGTCGGGATAGAGATAGGCAACGACCCCATGATTCTTATCAATCTCATTCTACACAGTCTCGTTCTCCATTAAAGCAAGACCCTGGGAAGTCCCATAGTCGTCCAATGCCACCGGCAGGGGGTAAGCAACTTCCCAAAGACTTGACTCCTCCAAAAAGTACACCCTCTCATAGCAAGTCTTCCAAGAAACACCATGAATCGAATGAAAAAACAAATACCCAAGCAAGGATTTTGAAAAGGAGAAAATAGCTATTGTCCCCTCTAGTCAGCGCGATTTGGATACTACCGCTGCACATGATGTCGTCTACACCTCTGATAATCAGGTCAAGCTAGAGCTTTTGCGGAAGCGGTTTCCTGACATTTTCTTCGAAAGGATGATGTTTGTTCCAGATCTTGAACCGGTTCTCGAGGAGTGGGATATAGATGTCAAAGGGAAGGTGAGCCATGTGGCCAAACAATATAGGATGATGAAGAAGCACGCCACCAATCTTTCTGCTTCCATCCGTCACCTAGAAACGGATGCGGCCAGATCCAGAGTGAAGACTGACAATAATGTTAGGGCCAGGAGAAAAATTGAAAAAGAACTAGAGTATGCACAAGCACAACTCGCTTTAGCTCTGCAGGATGCGGGAAATTACAAATCGGAGCTGGAAAGCACCAGGAAGCGTTTCCATACTGAGCTCGACTCAAACTGATAAGAGCGTGTACCTCTGAAAAGGAAATAAAGGATCTTAGAATGATCAATACTGATTTAAAGACGACACAGGACCATTTTGCTACTAAGAAGGCTGCTTGGGAGAAAGAGAAAGCGAGCCTTAAAGACAGTCTTGCTCTTGTTGAAAAAGACAAAGTAGTTCTGAACGATCAACTTGTCCGTGTGGAGGAGCGTGCAGCTCTCGTTGAAAGTAACACTAACAATGCTCTTGAATCGGCCTTCGCCGCTACTGATAAGCTTATTACGGTTGAAAAAGAGATAGAAAGTTTTGATGAACTGCTATTTGGCTTTTTCGGTCAAGTTATTAAAACTTGAGACATCTCTTGGATTGAGAACTATCACTTTACTTAGGCCAATGTATAGGATATGATTGTTGAGGACGAGAAGAAGCGATTGAAAGTTGAGGAGATTGACGAAACCTAGCTTATGAAGACCTTTCTCAAAGGTGAAGAGCCTGAGGCTTTGGAGAAGGGCAGATGTCTGATCCAAGAAGAAATTGAGAAGGAGAAAACTAGGCTCAAGGGCAAGGATAAAATCGACAAAGGCTAAAGCTCGATGGTGGAGCCCAAGACCTCCTAAATTGAGGAATATAATCCCGATGATCCGTTGATCCTCTTGGTTCCAAGCCCTCCAGCTGTTGGAGCTGCTGTTGCAAGTTTGGGCGAGGAGTTGGCTGAAGGTATCCCCATAATCTCTCCACGGTTTGTCAGAGCAATTGTAACTTGTCGTCATCTTGCAGAACAGTCAATTGAGAAGATCACACTCTCTCCCAAACTAATAACATTTACTTCTCATGACATAGGTGGCAAATCATCCGAGAAGGACGAGGAAGAGAAAATAGAGGCAGAAAAAGTTAGTGTCCCATCAGGTGCGGGTGCTGAAGTTCCTGAGATTCCAAAGCAGACTGAGGGCACAACAATTGAGAAGGTCATTTTGGCACCAAGTACTGACGTTCCTAAGGATGCTGAGACCATTTATGCCTTGAAGGATATGGATGGTAATCATGGAGATGATGAAGAAGAGGTCATCATCACAAGAAAGACCAAGGATAATGACAAGGAGACCCTGGCTGACATGAAGGCCAAGAGAGATAAGCAGCTAGCTTTGAAAAGAGAGGAGCAAGAGCCTCTATATGTGCCTCCTAACTCATAGGTTGATCCCAAAACTGGGTTGGTTATAAAATTTTCCTCTAGATCAATAACTTCACATCTTGCATCCCAGCCTTCCAACACTCCGCAGGATCCTCTTTCTGATAAGAGGAAGAGGAAGAAGGGCGACCGATCTGATGCCGACAAGGAGGAGTTGGAAAAGCAGAAGAAGGAGAAGAAATCAAAATTGCCCCCCAAGCATAAGTAGGATATACTTATTAGTTCATAATTTTCTTTTAAGCTTTCCACTGGCCAAGAAATGTAATTGTGAAAATGGCCATCTCTTTCATTTTAGTTTGTTCTTGTAAACCTGCACTTGATAAATGAAAGTTTGCTTCTTTTGCATCATGGCATACCTACAAATTTAACTTTCCACACTTAATCACAAATGTTAAGATCATAACTAAGTTAAAATCGAACCATAAGTCATTTTAGCAGTAAAAATTTCTGTATGGAACACATATATATGCCCCCAATCAATCATTAATATGATTTCTGCCAGGGCTTATTAAAGTCTGATTAGAGTCATGTGTGTGTTGCCCCCATTCCCGGAAATGAGGGGTTCGGGCTCCAATTTTTCGTTCCTGTTTCCAATCATGTGACGGAATAGGAGCCATTTTCGGAAGCATATATCACTGTGCCTTTATACTCTCCTGACTCTTCAGTGGGTTAGAGTTCGAGCTTGGATTTTAATCTGCTCGCCGATCCTTCAGCGGGGCAGAAGTTCTGTGGGTGCCAAATCTCTAATGCCTTTATACTCTCCCGACCCTTCAGCGGGCTAGAGTGTTGTCAAGGCGGTTTTTATCATGGTGCACCTTCACGCCTTGCGGACGTTGTCTTTGCATCCTTTATGCTCTCTCTCTAATCTTGAGAGTTAGAGGGAAGATGATGATGTGATCCATTTCTTTGCACCTTCGGGACTTTAGTTGTCGTTCACCCCCTAGTCTGATAAAGGCACTTTGAATTAGGTGTTTTGAGATCGTCGCATAGTTTATAGCAAATCCCAAAATGGTAATGATTTATGTTAATTAAAATAAAAAAGTAGATAAGTAACAGTGCAATAAAAGTAAATGACACACGATGTTTATAGTGGTTCGATCGAATCATGACCTTCGTCCACTTTATAATCTTTTTCTCAAGTAACCAGAATGTTCTAGGCAAGTCATGCATTTTTACATGGTCCTAAAAACAAAATAATAAATTGACAATTTTTAAGTTAATTAATGCCGCAGATGTTGGGCATTCCACACTCTGGGGATTTTATCTCCATCCACGGTTGCTAGCTTGAAGGTTCTGTTATCAAGCCTCCGGTGGATGGTGTACGGTCCTTCCCACTTTGGGCCCAGATGTGCCGGGGGTGGAAAAACACATTTCAAGACTAAGTCTCCAGGTTCAAAGGTTCGAGCTCGAACCTTTATATTACAGTACCGGGCGACTTGTTGCTTACGCCTTAAAGCCCAGAGGTCGACTTCATCCCTCTTTTCTTCAACCATATCCAGGGATTCAAGGAGCATCTTATTATTGGTCATTGGGTCAAAATAAGTGGTTCTATGAGAGGGTACTTCCAATTCAACCAGGATGACTGCTTCCTCTCTGAAAGCGAGAAAGAAAGGTGTGTGGCCCATTGCCGACTTGTAAGTTGTCCTATAGGCCCACAATGCCAAGGGTAACTCATCGACCCACATGGCTTTGGCCCATTTCAATCTTTTATTCAGAACGGATTTAGCCACTTTATTTGCCGCTTCGACCTGTCCGTTCGATTGCGGATGTGCCACAGAGGTGTACCTCTTCTCGATGTGGTATTTCTGGAAGAAGTCTGTAAATTCTGCGCTATCAAATTGGGTTCCATTATCTATTATAATGACTTAGAATCCTGAATCGGCATATGATATTTCTGACAACAAAGTTAAGTACTCGTTTGGTCGTGATTGTGGTCAGTGGCTCCACTTTGACCCACTTCGTGAAGTAAATCCATGGCCATAATGGCGAATTTTGCTCCTTCTTTCGTTATGGGGAGACTTACAATAATGTCAATTCCCCACATGCCGAAAGGCCACGGGCTCATCATCGTCTTCAATTGGCTAGGGGGTGCCCTCTGGATTTTGGAAAACTTTTGGCATGCATCACATTGCCGTGCATATTTAGCTGCGTCCTTGTTTATAGTAGGTCAAAAATAGCCATACCGTAATATTTTTTTGCCAACGTTTATTCTCCAGAATGGTCACCGCATTAACCTTCGTGTACTTCTTTTAGTACACGCTTGACATCATCATGCGCTATGCACCAGAGGAGAGGCATCTAGAATCCTTGCCTATATAGGATTTCGCCTTGCATGATGTATCTGGAGGCTTTTTGGATAATAGCACGTCTCTCTCTCTTCTTGGTCGGAAGCGTTTCATTCATCAGAAAACTCTTCAAGGGCATCATCCACGACTCCATTTCTGGTTCAATTTCCAATATGGGATCAACTTCCATCTGATCAACGCTTGGAGAGTGCAATATTTTAATTGGGACTAGCTCAGTGTCTTCAGGATAGTCGGAACTAGCCATCTTTGCCAACTTGTCTGCTTTTTGATTTTCCTCTCGAGGGATATGGGATATGCTATAATGATCAAGGATTTCTAGCAGTTTCCTTACTTCTTTCAAAAATGATATCAGTCTTGGACTCTTGGCCTGAAATTTCTCATTGACCTGGTTCACAACTAATTTGAAGTCACAAAAGATGTCTAGCTTCGTTATCTCCAACTCCTTTCCAAGCTTCAGCCCGGCGATCAGGGCTTCATACTTTGATTCATTATTCATGGCATGAAACTCCAATCTAAGAGCGTAGTATATTGATCGGTCTTCTGGAGTCACAAGCACAACTCCAGCTCCAGATCATCTGTCGTTCTTGGCGCCATCAGTATATAATTTCTAGGCATTGGGGTCAAGAAGTTGTTTTGGGAAATCAGCTTCTTCACTCATTGCATCATCCTCTGGGATAGTGAACTATGCTATAAAATCTGCCAGCACTTGACCCCTTATTGATCATCAGGGCTGAATATTCAAATCAAACCGACTCAACTCAATGTTCCATTTGAGTAGTCGTCTTGAGGCCTCTGGTCTCTTTAAAACTTGTCTAAGTGGATGGTCAGTGTACACGGTGATAGGATAAGCTTGAAAATAGTGGCGAAGCTTACGGGAGGCGACTAGTAAGGTGTACGCGGGTTTTTCTATTCTGGGGTAGTTTGCTCGGCTTCCGCCAACTTCTTACTCACATAGTACACTGGCCTCTGAACCATATCTTCTTCTTCTCTCACCAAGGCTGAGCTTATTGCATGGGATGACACTGCCAAGTACACAAACAAGTCTTCTTGATCGATTGGTTTTGATAGTATCGGGGGTTTCATAAGATGATCCAGGAGGTTCTGAAATGCCTCTACACAATCCGGAGTCCATTCGAACTTGCGTTTTCCTCGCATTATCAGCTCGAAGAAAGGAATACACTTATCCGTGGCCTTGGAGATAAATCTATTCAACGTAGCCAATTTTCCTGCGAGGCTTTGCACATCTTCGATTTTTCTGGGTTTCTGAATGTTTCTGGTTGCCGTGATTTGGTTGGGGTTGATTTCAATTCCGCGTGAACTGACGATAAATTCTAAGAATTTCCCAGAGGCAACCCCAAATGAACACTTCACAGGGTTTAGCTTCATCCCGTATCTTCGGAGGATATCAAATATTTCTGCTAAATCGGCAGTGTGATTAGATGATTGTCTGGACTTCACTAACATATCATCGACATATACTTCCATCGTCTTCCCAATTTGGTTATCGAACATTCTATTTACCAATCGTTGGAAGGTAGCACCGGCATTCTTCAAACCAAATGGCATCACTACATAGCAATATAACCCTAGATCTGTGACAAAGCTGGTGTGCTCTTGGTCCGTGACATGCATAGGGATTTGATTATATCCCGAGTAGGCATCGATGTAGGAGAGGAGTTCGTGACCTGCCGTCGAATCCACCAGCTGATCAATTCTTGGTTGCGGAAAACTATCTTTCCGGCAGGCTTTGTTTAAATCTGAGAAGTCGATACAGGTGCGCCACTCCCCGTTAGCTTTCTTTACTAGGACTGGATTTGAAATCCATTCTGGGTAGGCTGAGTCTCAGATAAACCCATTACTTATCAGCTTTTCTACTTCTTCCTTCAAGGCAAAGGACCTTTCTGGGCCAAGCATTCGCCTTTTCTGTTTGACGGGCGGATGTTTCGGATTGATGCTTAATGAATGGCTCATAATCGAAGGGGATATTCCATACATGTTAACTGGGTCCAGGCAAACACATCTAAATTAGGCTTCAAGAATTCGTCAGTTCTCTTGCTCAAAGGGGATCCAACTGAGATCCAATCTTCAGGACCTTCTCTTGTTCGCTATCATCGAATGGTACATCCATAGTTGTTTCACTAGGAGTCGCCATTCTGCCCCCAGGTTTTTTCATCCTCTCTGGGATCTATTTCCTCAGGCAGTTCTTTGGGCGATTCTCCTGGAGTTATCTTCTTTAGTTGCTATTACGTTTCCTCCCTTGGAGGGGAGGAGGAACCCTTTATTTCTACATCTCTTTCTTTACGCAACAACTTTAGTTCCTCTATGTAGCATGCTCATGCAACGACTTGATCTCCTCTGATTATTCCGACATCAGCATCTATCAGGAATTTCAACAACAAACACCAGGGTGCAATGCAAGCACTGACTCTGCTAGGGCCGGTCGGCCCAAAAAAGCATTGTATGGTGACTCGATATCTAAAACCACAAAACAGAGGATCCTCACTTCCCAGCGTTCTCCTTCCCCAAGGGTGACCGACAACTCTACGTATCACATCAGAGAAGTTGAGGCTCCGTTGAAGCCGCGTACCCATCCTTTGCAAGGCTTCAAATCCTTTGGTTCAAGTTTCATCTGATCAAATGCCATCTTGAACGGGATGTTAACTAAACTTCTGTTATCTACTAAGACTTTGTGGACTATTGCTGGACCAATGGTGACAGTAATCACTAATGGATCTTCAGTAGGGGAATGGACTCCAATACTCTCTCTGCTGCGGAATATGATATCATCGGTCATTGTTTTCTGTTGCTTGACTGGAGAGGAATTGTCAGGGTTACTGCATTCTCCAACTTCAAGGTGTTGTTTGGCCGCGTTGACATACTGCTCCATTGCCCTAGAGCAGTGTCCTGCCAAATGAAGTACCCCGACTATGGTGTTGATTATGATATTTTTTTCCTTTCTGCTGAGGGGTAGGTCTAGCAATGGGTTGGTTTTGGTTCGGGGACTGCCCAGCTTGCCCTTTATCCCTTGGAATCACCTTATACTCTAGTTTTCCTTCTCGGAGTAGCTTTTTAACCACATCTCTCAAATGGCGACATTCGTTGGTGGAGTGACCATGAACCTGGAGGAAGAGGCAGAACTTTCCAGTTTCACGCTCTTTCTCCGTTGAATCCCTCGGGGGAGGCCTCTTATATTGAAGAACATTATAAGTATCCATAAAAATGTTCTTTAGCGTGTCATTTAACAGTGTGAAGTTCTCAAATGACCTGGATCGAGGCCTCCTCTGTGAGTCGTTTCCTCGATTTCTCCTTTTGTTACCATTCCCGGACTGACGACCATTTCCCTGGTTCTTGTTCCCGACATTGACCTCCACCTTTCCTGAGCTATCTCCCATCTGCTTGATAGCCACATTACTCTGAATATCCTCTCTATCAGTAGCCTTTCCTTTTCGATTGGCATATATCTCCTCCTGATGCAGGCGAACATTAGCTTTTTCGTAGAATACATCTCTAGTCACCGGCGGCTTGCCATTTAAGTACCTCCCAAATTCAGTATCTTTGTCCAACCCGTCTATTAGGGCCATTAGAACAGTCTGCTCATGAGGGTCTTTGACTTTTGTGATGGCTAGGTTGAAGCGATCCAGGTACGATCTCAGAGTCTCATCAGGACGTTGTTTGATGAGGGATAACTCAATAACATTTTTAGATCTCTGAGCGTGAAGCCGAAATTGGTTCACGAATTTTTCACTTAGTTCCCTGAAACTAGATATTGATCGTGCGGGCAAGCGGGTGAACCACAGTAATGCCACATCTTCTAGGAATATCGGGAATGCTTTACATTTTATGGCATCGGAGGCTGCCGTGACATTCATAGACCAGGAGTACCTCATCAGGTGTTGAACTGGATCTGTCCTTCTGGTATAACGAATCATAGTTGGCATATTGAAATGCCTCGGGAATGTAACCTCCAATATGTCATCGGTAAAGGGTGTATGAGTAAGATCTATACCCTAATCTTCATTTCTCTATCCACGGCTGTCCACCATGATTTGTCTAGTCATTGCTTCAACCTCAGCATGAGTTACTGTAGATTCAGGATCAGCGCTTCTTGCCCTGTAGGGCACTCCATCGTTCATTCGATGGGCGGCCGCGAAGTCTGGAGCCTGAGCAGAACTTCCTTTCCCCCATTACCATCGCCAATCACGTGGCGAAGAGGTTGCGGTGGTTGACTCCCAGTAGGATCGTCGACAACTGGTGCTGTAGGATGTGCGGCAGGATCATATAAACTGCAATAGACAGGCCCTAGGTTGAGTGTTGCTTCCTCCCGAGAAGGAAGTGATCCGAATCGAAGCTATTCTATATTTTCAGCCCTTTCCAATGGTCACCGTGGAGGTCTTGGAGATTCCCCTGACGAAAAGTATTCTAGGGTAAGAGGTCGAGCTGGCGGAGGTATCCTTTGGCTCAGAAGGTCATCAATACGCCTATCCATTGCAGTCAGATTATGTGGTAGTACGGAGCTCTCTTTCCTTTGAGCGGCTAATCCGTCATTTGTCATATCCAACATTTCAATGATGCGAGAGAGATCTCCTTCAGTAGCTGGGGCAGTAGGGTTGAGCTTATCATCAACATTCTCTCTATACGTAAAGAACCTGAGCTAGGTCGAGCAGATGCACCAGCACGAGCAGATCGAGCCATAATTTTCTTTTCATGTCAAGATGTGGTCCTGTGGTCAGAGCGGTTCGTGGTCCTGTCTGGCACCCGGTTCATGACTACCTCATCGGGCTCCTGATTCGTGACATTCTTCCGTACTTGTCTCGTGGAAGCTCCTGCATGGCGGCTCGTAGAGGCATTCTGGAGGCAGATCGTGACACCCCCCTCGGGTCGGGTTGCCCCCAAGCCATCACGAACCGAAGGCTCCTCCTCAGCCTGCTCGTGCACACTTTCTTCAATGGCTTCGTCTGCAGCTTCATTTTTTTGCAAAACTCATACTTCTTTAGACTTCTTTCCAGCCATGATATTTGGGCTTTGTTGAAATCTTCAAAAATCGAAACAGTGGGGTTTTGGACTATTTTCTTTGGACTTGAATATCCAAACAATAGAGCAATAATCCGATATGCTGAGACTTCGTTTCTCAGTGAAAGCACCAAAATGTTAGATACAAAAATGGCTCTAACACCCAAATTATCTGAATATGATGAGATTTATGTCTAGAAATGCAAGAAATTACATAAAACACACAAGATTTATAGTGGTTTGGCATTAACGAGCCTACGTCCACTTTATATCTTTGATTATATGCAAGATTCAAGTACAATCAATGATTTATCTCTCAATCTCACTTTTACAATGATGGTTCACTCAATAATTTCGAGCTAAGACGGATAAGAAATGGTAGAATAGTAATAATGATGGAAACAATACTCTAAACTGCCAAAAAGATCTTGAAAAATGCCAAGTGCTGGGCTATTTATAGGTGATTTTTGCAGTCGTATCGTGATCATATGTGGCACAAATCCTGAAGATCTCGGACTGGTCCGTGGGTAGGAGGAGAAATGGTCAAAATGGTCGTTATGGAAAGATGTCGTGAATTCCAAGCCTTTCCGATCGTGTGAGACCAGGTCACTGGCTTCATTTCTTGATTAAGAGGATCATGTCATGGAACAATGATATGAGCGGGTCGGGTCGCAATAGGTGATCATGATCGGGGGTCATGGTAGCGGCATTACGAGCCAAAGACAATATGGCGACCACGAGTGGGTTTAAATAGTTCTTGGAGTGAGATTTCGTATTAGACTTGTGTGTGAGCCTTGGTGGCTTGGTCCAAAAGCTAGCCAACATAAGTAGTTCGAATAAATATCGATAATGTGACCGAAAACAATTTCATCGATGAATGACATTGTACTTGTTAAAAGTTGTTAGAATTTCATGTGCATGTAGTAACAATAGATGAACACATATATGTATGAACATAGAATATAAATCAAAAAACAAATGGTATATGTGTACATATTCTAGAATATGAAAAATGGCTTAAAATGATAGGGACACGTGTCATAAAATGAAAGATGCACATGTCATGAGATTTAAGGAGGTAAAGACACATAAACCCATTAGGTGTCCATGTGTATAAACATCTAAAGATACCTAAGTATACATGTGTCTTCATCCTAAAGAATGCATGAAGATAAGGAGGACAAGTGTCCAAAACTAAATTACCAGACTAGCCTTGAAAAATACTATATAAAGGGGGGGAAAGGTTCATTCTTTTTGATGGATTCACAAACATGAAACCAAGATAAGAAAAAGAAGAGAGGTTTAGGAGAATTCAAGAAAAGGAATACAAGTTCATGTTTCAAGTACAAGGTGAGAAAAACTTTCTAAGTTCATGTATTCATTTCATATTTTGTAGAAAAGTTGAGAAATTTATTAATGAATAGTTGGACTTGAAACCTTGAAAATGGCGTTCAGTATTTTGGGCATAACTTTGGCAATTCTTGATGAAATTTCGATTTTTTATCAATTTGGAAAGATAATTCAAAGGGCTACAACTTTCACTCGTACCATTTTTTCCAGTTCGATCGTCTATGAACTTGAAAACTGGACGCAAAGTCAGGTAAAAATCAGCTTGAAATGAACATGTTAAAAATGCCTCATGATGTTCGATTTTATATACTAAATTGGTAAATGATTTTGAGGTTTTCATTTCATGATAATTAAGTAGACTAAAAAATCCTCTCTCTATAAAAAATTTGGAGTCCAAAGCTATCTTTATTATAAAGAAACAGCGTCAAACATTCTGCCCAAAAACAGGCTAAAAATCTGAGTTTTGAAACTTTTTATAGCATTCTAGAACACTGTCTTTTCTTTGAATTAGTTATGAAGATTTTCATAGCATCGCAGAAACACTATAGTAAGTTGTTTTTAGTCTAAAATCATTATAAACCAGCCAAAACTTGTCATTGCACTTCTGGAAGCGTTGTCTTTTCTCTGAATTGACTATGAAGTATTTTAAAATGAGCAGAACTTTTCATAGAATGGCAGAAACGCTGTTACAGATTTTTGAGTATAAAAATCATGGTAAATTATTCCAAATCCTACCAAATTTGGACTTGATCTTCCTTATAGTATCATAAACAAACTGAAAAATCGAGGATGTAAAATTAAATTAAAAGAGAGTCAAAACGTTTCAAAATTAAGAACAAGGAAGATTGACGAATTCCGATGATACAAGGAAGATAATTGATTGCTTTGGAGTGATGGTAAGTACTATATGATGTTCTACGAGACTTTTGCATGAAGATAGCAATGAGTACTGTGAGTATACTTATTATCTAATCCGTTATTATTTCATAAGCTTGTGTTTTAATTTAAAGATGCATATGACTTTAACATACCACATTGACTGCAATCTTTGCTTCGGTAAGTAGAGAACATATACGACTTAGTATGACTAGCATAAAGTCCTGAAATCATGAACATAAGGATTAGTAGGGGACTGAGATAGACATAGAATACCTACGGTTTGATTGCATTATCGAAATGCATTACTCTGACAAATGTTTTTATGTAAAATAATATTTTTGAGCATACCTTTTCTTGATGATTAGTTTGAATTTATAAGCTATTTTATCGCAAGGAAGTTTTAGGTATTTAAAATAGAAGAGGTTTATCTTTTGAAAAGTTATACAAGAGACACATAGATATCTTTCGAAATGAGTATTCGTAAAGTTTTTACCCTTACTTGATATAAAGAGTATTTTTGGAAGTAAATATTGATTTTAAATGTTTTGAGTAAAGAAGAACTACGTTGGGTTGATCCTGTATCTAATTTCTTACCCAATTAGATAAAGTACGTAGGTAGTCACTAGTGGTAGTGATGCAGCTACTATTTTAATAAAAATATTTTTGGTACTTTTTATTACATCTTGTAATAGTGCATCTTTCATGTGTTATCATTTATGTCATACTAATGTAATTATAAAGTGTGAAGGAATGAATATCGATGTCCATCTCACCATAGCCGCATAATAGTTGATTTATGGTAAATATGTTTAAATTGGTATTTAAAGAACACCATGTGGTTTAAATGAATACTTTGATATGTGGCATTTATTTGAATTCTATCCGGTGCATTTAGTGATGTTGTTCATACTTATAAAGTATGATGGTTGCTATCATTGTTTGTTTTTTTTAAATGGAAGGATTTTCTGCAATATTGATTGGTCCGAATTTTCGGGGCGTTACAATGCTACATCGGAGTGTGGATACCTCCAAGTTGAAATTGAGGAGCATGTCATGAACAGATGACTACAATAGTATGTTGAAACTGGAGGGAAGGTATCCGAGCACGGACAACCATCTATGGTTCAGAATCAAGGAGGGCCTTGATCCAAAAATTAGATCGTCATCTCATGATGGGGATGATGACTCCAGGACATCCAATTAATGTCTTCTTATTTAACATCTCAATGGCTTACACATGTACGGGGATGTGATTATCCCTAGGCATGCTCTGAGAAATTGTTGGGTCGTGAGGCCTGGAGAGGCCAAGCTTACTTTTCTTTTCCTTGCATTTTTGATTTTGTTTGTATTTGCTTTGAATCTCCATCGGTGACGAATGAAATTTGAGGTTCTTTGCTTCACCCGGAGTGTTGGAGTAAAACCTCAAAATATGAATTCCTTTCACTATGGATGAATTCATGCAAATTAACTACGAGCTCCTCTCACCAATTGTGAGTGGACGAGCTAAAAAAAACGATCATGAATTCCTTTTATGGAAAATATCTGGATGGATCCATGCCAAAGATCGGGAATTCCTTTTATCGAGAAATGAAAGAATGAATATATATGGAGGAATACGAGTTCCTTTTACCCGAAAGTGAATGGATGGACTTGTAAGCGCTAAATGAGAATTCAATTCACTAGAAAATGAATGGATGGATTTATGTAATTGAACTACAAATTCCTAGGCCAGAGTGTGATTGGATGGATTCCTATCGACGAAATATGAATTCCTTCATCAAAGAGAGATTAAACAAATTTGTATTAGTGCAAATTGCTCTACTGGAGGGCGACTAGATGAACTCATACCAACGAATATTGGTTCCTTCATCAGAAAGTGAACGGACGAACATATACTGAGAAAGACACGAATGCCTTTAGTCGAGAATGACTAGATGAATCCGAGTGGAATTAAATATAGGCTCCCATTGTTGGGAAGTGTCGAGATAAGATTACGAATACAAACTGCAAATCCCTGTCTTGGAATTACGATCAGATGGATTCATATAAATGAAATGAACGACTAAGCAACCAATTGGAGAGTTGAAACAAGAAAATGGAAAGTAATGCCGCTTCGCTGAAAAGTGACAGGATGGGCTTACTGATTGATGAACTTCGTTATCCAAAAAGCAATCCACAAGTGGCCTGGGAAGGCCATTCGTAACTCTTGAATGATTTGAAGAGATTACGAACACTGATCTGATTCCAAACACATCTTCTAGAGAAAGACGTGTGTAACGTCCCATATTTTTAGCGATTGAATAATTTATTTAATTATTTAAATATCGATTTGGCGATATCGATAAATGGAGTTAAATAATTTTGATTATTTAATTATTATAAGTAGTGGAACAATAAATTTAAATTCCGAAATAGTCGGAATTATGTTGAACCTGCAATATTGTGTGAATTAGATGGTTTAAGAGATTTGACTGAGTATAGATTCTAGTTATAATAATGAATTTATTATTTAAACGACGTTTGAACATATTAATTATAATATATATATATATATATATATATATATGAGCTCAGAACGTCGCGGTAGTTCATAGTTTTACGTTCTGAACTTCAATTGATTATATATGATTCGTTATAAGTCGGATTTCTTTGAAACAAGAGATGTTCGAATCTATTAAATTATATTTTTCAAATGGAACAGAAAATCGAGATTTCATATTATAGATTGTAAGTTATGTCCAAATAAGGTTTTCAGAAAGTCGCTATGGAATCGTCATGAACTATAATGATTTATTTATCAAATAAAAGAATTTTAATATAAACTGAATATTGATTTAACTCGGATTTTGAAATATCGAGTTATAAATCCAAGTATGTTTATTTTAGAGCTATATGATATTCTATTTGGATATATACAGTAATAATTATTTATTATTTTTAAATTGAATTATTTTGGAATTTATTAATATTATTGATTTTATTTAAGCCTTAGAAATAGTCATTTCTAAAATAGCCATGAATTTCAATGAAATTAGTTTTGTTGGAACCGTAGTGTTATATTATTGCACGAAATCAAATTTCATGGAAATCCGATGTCATATGTGACTACGGTAGTAAAAAACGCCTAGTTATTTTGCGTAGCAATTCATTTAATTAAATTAAATGAATATTTATGTGTAACTTAAGCAAATGATTGAATTACGATGCGAGACAAGTTCCTTTGAGTTCATATTGACATCTAGAATTTTTCTGTAATTTATGTTTTAGAAAATAAACTACGTTTCGTTTCATGTATTTTGTGCCCTAAATAAGCATTTTTGTAATTTCACAATATAAGATAACTTGTCAATTGTATTATATTTTTGGGATCGTGGCACATTGCTCATCTCAATGATATTTTTATTTTTGTCGATAACGGTTCATAAACGAATGGAATTTTTACGCAACGGGTACCCTTAATAAATATATAATATTTGATCTCCTTAGCTTTACCTACCAACGTAGCAATGTTTACTTAACTTGTTTGTTTGATTACATGGATATAAATTGAAATAGTGTAAATACATTGCTCGTCTCCATGTGGATTTTGACACATGCACAACAACAACATTTGTACCATTGCAACTACAGTATAACCCAAAATGGCCTAACAGATGAGTTAATTTTATTCACCCTTTACTTTTAAATCTATATGTTTTATATTTCCTTGCATTTAACTGACTTACTTTGAGTTGACTCATCCCTTCTCATTTTTTTCTTCTTCAAAACAACATTTTTGTAATGGTAACATATATGATACGTACACTGATAAGTGTTAAAAAGCCTTATATCATGCACACAATCTACCGGTTCCTTCACAACAAAGTAAAACCTATCCTATACTGTTAGATCCAAAAATGGTTCTAACACCCAATTTAATGATAATTTAAAGGAATTAAAATATGAAAGCAAAGTGAACACACGATTTATGGTGGTTCGGCGTTAAAGAGCCTACGTCCACTTTATACTTTGTTGTTGGAAGATTAAAATACAAATACAACGATAATTATCACTCAATCTCTCTTATTACAATTAGTAAATTCACTCAATCCTTGAAGAAATACGCCCCAAGAACTGATAATGATCTGAATCAAACAGTGGTAGTCAGTTGTAAAGAGAATTTGAGTCAAGAGTTTGCCACTTCAAATGATGCTTGGTGGTGTATTTACAGGCAGAAAATCCCTTTGGAGGGCCTTCGGTTTGGGTACACGTGGAGATCATCCTGTTAGAGTCGGGTTCGGAGGAAGCAAGATGGTGACAGCACATAGAAGAATGTGGGAATATAGGTGGAAACCGCTCCGCATCTTCTGGAACGTGGAATGTAATTGTTATGCAGGCCCTCATCGTTTTGGATCGGAAGATAAATCATACATCGGATCGGTATTAGGGGCTCCAAACCGAACCGGTATAAATGACTTCAGGGTGTTTAGTAAACTTGCTTGTGAACGCAAAGGGGTTCGGTTAGGAAGGTCCGATCTAATCCGAATTGATGTCCATCGCCTTCTTTCCCTTTTGAATAAAATTTGTCACTTGATTATTTAGCTTTGTGTAGCCTAACCACAAAATAGGCTAACATTTTGCCCCCTCGGAGTACGCTCTCATCGGAGATGGAGTGTGCTTCGAAATAGTCCATCCATTTGTTTTTTGAATTGAAGTCATTGGATAATTGCTTCCATTCGTTTGTATAGGTGTGATGCTTCACCAAGTCGCGTCTCTGGGTGCCTATAAATGTGTTATGGGATTCATAAATTATTTGCGTTGTTCCCAAATAACATTGATATTTTTCATTTAATGTCCGAGTTGCTCTTCCAGGTAAACTTCTATAATGCAAACATATAATTTGTTACATTCTCCTTTGGGTTTGTTTCATATGCTAAACTAATCTTGGTGACTACACTTCGGGTCGGGTTGGCCTCATCCAACCTAGTCCATGCTCCAATGGGCTGAGAGGCTTTATATTAGCAGGGGTATTTGCTGACTGGATCGGCTAAAGCATCTAGTCCACCAGAATACAAAGGGACACCCATTTCACACATATATATTCACGCGCTCCTTTGTAACTTCTCACTTTCTACCGCTGCCCTTCTCATTTCCAAAACCCTAACCTTTAAATCATGAAGAAAACTTCCTCAATCTCCGAAATAAACTTATAAGCGGGTTTTAGTCTTTGGTTAACTTGGTCTTAATCGATTTAAATACAAATCTAGGAGAAATTTAAGTGTTTTACTCGATGTCACATCGAGCATGATGTTGTGCCTTCTACCCCACCGTCGTCTTCATTGGCAGCTTCGTCGCTGCCTCGAAGCGGTCATTGAGGGGGTTTGAGCTAGCATTGACTACGTTAATTTACAGATATCTTGTCGTCAATGAGCTTTTAGAAGGAACTGTGTTTGGTGATGCTGGAGGAAGGGAGAGGTTAATGATGAAGGGAAGGCAAGCGAAATTGGTTCGGATCTGAGAGTTGGGGGCATGGCTATACTTTAGGACATTCTAAAGATGGGGATAAGCTTCTGGGTGATGAATCGGTTCGGTTTGGTGTTTAATCGATCTAAATAGGCTCATCATATTGAAGCTTCATTTTACCTGTTTCCATTTGCCTTAAAGCTCCGAACCGATCCGACATGATTAACATTTGATTATCCCTACTTCGATCCGGTTCTCGCGCCCAAATCTTCGAACCGATCCGATTCTTTTATTCTCGGAGATTCAAATCTATCTGCTCGAAACATGCAGGCCCAAACCGTCTCGTTTCAGAAGTGTATACCTAAACCGATCTGTTGCTGGATGAAGTCCGAACCGATCCGTTGTTAACTAGCATCTGGACTGGTTTACCTCCAATATACACATCCAAACCGAACTGTAACTATTCAATACAAAATATGAGCACACATTAATCAACCTAAATATAACTGAGCATGGCTTGTGACTTCATGAACAGTTAGGATAGGACCTTCCCGAATGGACTTTTGGACTGATTATGGATACATAACTGTTTTGCTTATCTCCTTATTGCATTCTTATATACTTACTTCGTATTTCTTTAATTCTCTCATAGCATAAGCATTTGTACACTTTAGCTTACACTCATGCACAGGGGGACACGGGCAACTTCACTCTAATTTCTGCTATTATTTCTTTGATAGTAAAGCAGATATGACTGAGAGACATTCGTCTAGATTAGTATAGAGAAGAGAAGCCATGGGGACATCTGAAAATATTACCATTGAAGATATATCCTCCACCTCAGATCCAGAATGGGACAGTGAGGGTCTAGACTACGAGATGGGAACTCATGATAGTGAAGTATCATCCGGGGGTGATGTCCCTATGGATGAAGAGGATGGAGGAGGAGTTGGAGATGACCATGCTCCCAACGAGTTTGTTAATGTTACTATCTTGGAGAAACCCGGTGATTTGGTTGCCTCAACAGTTGACAATGACAAACTTGCATGCATATGTTTAAAACATGGGATACTTTGGTGAGATACCGAGTTGCCTTCTAAAACGGATCGTCCTCACAATCCCCCCGAAGGGTACATGGCTATTAGCAGACTAATGTGCCTTGTTGGGGCGATAACTTCATTTCCGCCATTCGTCATCGATTTTCTGAGACAAATGCGGATTGCCCCAATCCAACTTCAGCCCAACTCCTATGCTTATCAATATACTTTGTACATAGCATATAAAGAAATTCTAGGTGTAGAGCTTACTTTCGAGGACGTTCATTTCTTCGATAATTTCAAGCACAGAACTCAGGATACCCCTTCCTTTGTATACTTTGAATTTGTGCCCAAAAGAAAAATCATAACCATCCCATTTAGTGGCAAGGTTGGCGATCTAAGGCTTGAATGGTTCTACATTAAGCAGCAATCGGGTTGTGCCAGGAGATGGCTTAAATCAAGTAAAGGCATCAGCCTTTGAATTCTAGTTCTGACCTCCATCATAAATATATTAACCATTGCTTATTTTCACTTGCAGTTCCTAACCGTCCGCAGGAGAAGCACCAGGTGCAATTTGATTGCTTGAACCGATTGCTCAATGGTGATCAAATTTTTTTGACCATCAGTGACTGCTTAGTGGATGAATATCTTCATCGACATCACTTAGTCGCTATAAATCGTAGCATAGGTCATGGAGAGGGCCCTTATGTGTATATACAATTGAAATTTCAACCGAGCATGGAGATAGTTCGAAGATTCCGATGATACCTCAAAAGAGTCCTTCTCCCTCTTCGACTCAAGATGACGAATTAGCAAATATAGCAGAAAACGATAGAGATAAATACATCACTCCTGAGGATGCAGCCACTCCTGAAAAACCAATTTCCCCAAAAGAGTTGTCGTCATTCATTCCCCAAGGAGATGATCCCGCTGTAGATGATTCTATATTTCGGGGCTTGGGAAATCTTCCCTTGACCGAGACGCTTTACACTTCAAAAGATTTTAGAACGAATCCTCTTACTTTCACCTCGAAAGAAGAAGTTACTCTTGTAAATACCGGGGGAACTACACATACCAGCCTCACTCCAGGCTTTAGTCCGTTAGGGGGGATATCACTTAGGATACACACCACACTCTAGCACTGCACGTCACAACACTTGTGGCTTATATTAATGTTGATTCTTACACTTTCTTGTCTCCTTTTATACAAACAATGGGACGTCCCTGTTACTATACGAGATATGTTCGTTCATGTAAGCCCTCATGGACTCCGGGATAGGGCATGGTCAACATGAAAGTCGGGGCATAGATGACAGGAGGAATCGACCTTCTCAACCTCATCGGTCCTCCCATTCTCGATCTCCGCATCGCAAAGATTCAAACAAGCATAAGAGCCAACCTTCACATCAAGAGGGGGATAAGCATGGCGCCAAGCCTCCCACTTCATCTAAAGATAAAACCCTTTAAGATGGCTCTTCGAAGAAAGGATCTGATCCAAAAGAGAAACAAAAGGAATCGGGGAAAGAAGCAGGGAAGAGCAGGCCCATTGTGAAATTAAAACGTCGCAATCGACATTACTACTACAAGGCCAGTTATACTTGACGATGAGAACCAGGCCAGATTGAATATTTTAAGGGAACAATTTCCTGAGCAACACTTCGGGAACATACACTTCATCCCAAAGGTCAAACCAGTAAATCCTGACTGGGTCACTGAAGTTAAAGTTTCTATAGACTTCGTGGATGAACAGTATAAAGAGATGAAGAGGTATGCAAAGAATCTTTCCAAAATCAATAGCGATCTGATAGCGGATGTAAAAATCATGACCAATGCCGTTGAGTATGTTGCAAGGGCTATTGGAAACTCGGAGAAAGATCTTGAGGATGCTCAACACAAACTTGCCCTTATACTATGCGATGCAGACAAATATAAGCAGCAATTTGAAGATCTACAAAAGAGCTATCATTCCGAGCTCGAGTCCAATAGTAAGGAGCGCACAGACCTAAAGAAACAAGCCGAGGATGCTAAGTCTGAAAGCACCGCTGCCAAGCTGGCTTGCACTCGTCTTGAACCAGAGAAAGCAAAGTTAGCAAGGAAGAATGCGGAGTTAGAAGCCAAATTGATGGAGGCTGATACATGGGCAACTCCCGCTGAGGGGAATGCGAACGTAGTTTTACAACAGGTCAAGAAGGTCAATAATCAGCTTGTAGGTGCTCAAAAAGAGCTGGACGAAGTGATAAAACTATTATTGGATTTTTTGCCCAGGTGATCTGTCATCGAAATATTGCATGGATTAAGGATTATCCTATCCCTTTGGGGTCAGTTGGTTGAATGGGAAAAGTAAGAACTCAAGGTGGATTCGATCGACAAGAACAAGCTAATAGAGAAATATCTGAGGGGTGAAGAAACAACATGCTTGGCCGAAGGACGCATACTTATTGCTGCGGCTGCGGAGGATGAGAGACGCCAAGCCAAAGGGAAAGAAACTATCGATAACGGTTCCTCTTCTTCCACCCTCGGGGCTATCGAAATGGAAAGATACAATCCAGAGAATCCGGGGATTCCTAGAGCAACTTTATTATCCCCTATTGTTGAAACAGACTTGGAAACTCCTACTGCTCAAGTCGAGAAATCATCCGAAGGTATCTCCAACTTTTCACCTTAGTTTGTTAGAGCTATTTCAACCTTTCGTCAAATTATTGGATAGACAACCGAAGGGTCTATTTTTTCTCCTAAGCTAATACCAGTTACTTCTCATTCTATAGGTGCATAGCCAGTTGAAAAGGCCAATGAGCAACGAGAAGAGATCACTGATACAAAGTCTATTGAGGATACCCAAGAGAAAAATGATGAAGTCACCGGCTCAAAACCTATGGAGAGGGTCGAGGATAGGGAAGAGGTTGCTAAGAAAGGTTCCATGCCATCTAGCACTGAAAAACCCAGGACGAGGATGTGATAGACGCCTTAAAAGATGATGGCGGCAATGAAGGTTATGAGGAAGATTATGATGTTGTCATGACTGGAGATTTGGGGAATGCCGATGACACGACTTTGGCTGTTATGAAGGCCCAGGGGGATATGCTATTAAAAGCCAAAGCCGAGAAAGAAGAGTTCGAAGCTATTAAACCTCTTGTGACAACCCTTCCTGGATCCAGGTTAGTTGTCAAAATCTCAACCAGGTCGATTACTGAAGAATTAGCTAAAAAGTCTTCTGTTGATCCCAGCGCTCCAATTCCAGGGAAGAAGAAACCAAAGCGTGTCATGGCCGAGGCTGAAAAAGGGGAGAAGGAAAAACTTAAAGCTGCCAAGAAAGCGAAGTCCACTCCGAAGTCAAAATGAAAGGCAGCTCTATCCTTTGTTCTTCCTATTCCTCGGCCCTCTGTTGTTGTAGCGAGTGCGGCCCTCGCCTTTATTTTCTTAGTCTTTTTGTATGAACCTGCAGTCATGTAAATAAAGTAGTTTGTTTCCCACTATGTCAAGTACTTGCAAGTTTGTTACTTGTTTCTATCAATGTCAAAAAGATGAACAAGCATAAGTGATAAACAACAATTTAAGTCACAGTTATGTTCCCCTGCAAGTGTGTATACAGGAGAAAATACTATTCGCAAAAATTGCCACCTAAATAGACGATTGATGACAGGGGATGTGATGTGTGTGCCCCCAATCAATCTTGAATAAAATGCCAGGCCAGGACTCATTCGGGATTGATTGGGTTCAGCATTAAACTTCCCCAGCTCTTTAGTGAGGCTAAGATTCTTTTTAATTTGTACTTATTCCTAGTACCTTTATACTCTCCTGTCGTACGGTTAGGTTAGAGTGGATTCGAGGCAGTCTTTTGTCATGGTGCACCTTCACACCGCAAGGACGCCGTTTTCCCATCCTTTATACTCTCTCTTGACTCGTGAGAGTTAGAGTTTGGGATGTCGACTTCCCGTCCTTTTTATGTTGTTACGCAAACAGTTATTACATTTGCTCTAGTATAGATTCAAATTTCTAATGTTTCGACTTATATTATGACAATCACAGAATGTTCACGAAATAAAATTCGAACGGGAAAAGTAAATCACACAAAATATTTTATAGTGGTTCGGCCAAGTCGTGACCTATGTCCACTTTATAATCTTCTGTTTATATTAACCATACTTTTCTAGGCAACTCATGCCTTTTTACGTGGCTTATAAAACAAAAGAAAATAGTACAAATTCAAGTCAGGTATCACCGCAAATGTTGGGTGTTCCAAGCTCTAGGAATTTCATCACCATCAATGGTCGTTAACTTGAAAGCTCCCGTATCAAGCTTCTGTTGGATGGTATATAGTCCCTCCCACTTTGGACCTAAATGAACTGGAAGCAGGAAGACTCGCTTCAGTACTAAATCTCCAGGTTCAAAGGTCCGAGGATGAACCTTTTTGTCATAGTAGCATGCCACATGGCGTCCGTGCCTCGAGGCATGCAAGTTCGCTTCATCTCTTTTCTCTTCAATCATGTCTAGGGACTCTAGGAGGAGCGCTTTATTTGTCATCGGGTCATAATACGTCACACAATGAGAGGCAATTTTGAGCTCCACCGGAATCACCACTTATGATCCAAAGGATAGTGAAAAAGGGATGTGACCAGTTGTCGTTTTGAAGGTCGTCCGATAGGCCCATAAAGCTAGTGGTAATTCATCAACCCACATGGCTTTTGCTCATTCCAACCGCTTTTTAAGATTGGATTTAATAATTTTATTTATCGCTTCAACTTTCCCGTTCGACTGTGGGTGAGCTACGATAGTATACCTCTTATCAATCTTATACTTCTAGGAGAAATTTCTAAATTCTGTGCTATCGAATTGGGTTCCATTATTGGTTATGATGGTTCCTGGTATCCCAAATCGACAGATGATATTCCTGACCATAAATTTTGTCACTTGTTTCGTCGTGATCGTGGTTAAGGGTTTGGCTTCCACCCATTTTATGAAATAGTTCGTGGCTACAATTACATACTTAGCCCCTCCTTTGGCGATTGGTAGGGTCCCTATGATGTCTAATCCCCATCTAGCGAACGGCCATGGGTTGACCATTGATTTTAGTTGTCTCGGGGGTGCCTCTGGGACTTTGGTGAATCTCTGGCACTTATCGCAGCGTCGTGAATGACCAACTGCATCTTTATTTACGGCAGGCCAAAAATAACCATATCGTAATACTTTTTTGCTAAAGTTTGGCCTCTAGTGTGGTCTCCACACTCACCCTCATGCACTTCTCTCAATACACACTTGCTGTTGTCGTGTGCTATACACCATAGTAGAGGAATAGAAAATCCTTGGCCGTAAAGGACGTCATCCTAAAAAACGTACCTTACGGCTTTACATATTACAGCTCGTCTCTCCCTCTTTTTTGAGGGGAGAGTTCCGCTCTTATGGGAGTTCTTAATCGGTCACCCATAACTCCCTTTCTATTTCAGCTTCGAGGGCTACGTCGACTTCCATTTGGTCAAAGCTTTGCGATTCCAATACCTCTATTGGATCCATCTCGGTTTCATTTGGATTGTCAGAACCTTGTAAATTAGCCAATCGGTCTGCCTTTTGGTTTTCTATTCTCAGGATGTGGGTTATGCTATAATGTTCTAGGTTACCTAGTAACTCCTCCACTTTTTCAAGGTAAGTGACAAGTCGAGGTCCCCTGTTTTGAATTCCTTTCAAAGTTAGCAAACAACTATCTTGGAGTCGCAGAATATGTCCAGTGTCTTTACCCCTAGTTCCTTAGCGAGTTTTAGCCCGGCAATCAGGGCTTCATACTCGGAATCATTGTTGGTATGGAGAATTCCAACCGCAGGGCGTAGTAAATGGATCATCTTTCAGGTGTAGTTAAAACAACTCCGGCATCGGACCTTCGATCGTTTCTAGGCCCGTCTGTACATAATCTCCAGGGGTTAAGTTCTAAATTATGCTCTGAAGGGTCGGCTATGTCATTCAATGCTTCTTTCCCAGGAATTGTGAACTCTGCTATGAAGTCAGTCAGGGCTTGCCCCCTTATCGATATCCTTGGTTGAAAATTTAAATCGAATTGGCTCAATTCGATATTCCACTTAAGTAATCGCCCAGATGCTTCGGGTTATTGCAACACTTGTCTTAGTGGTTGATCAGTGTATATGACTATCGGATGAGCTTGGAAATAATGATAGAGCTTCCGGGGCGCAATCAAAAGACTATACACAAGTTTTTCTATTTTCGGATAATTGCGTTCTACCGGTGTTAACTTCTTACTTACGTAGTACACTGACCTTTGAATCTTGTCTTCTTCACGCACCAAAGCTATGCTGAGAGCATAAGATGACACCGCCAAATATACGAACAGGTCTTCATGATCCACCGTCTTGGAAATATCGGAGGTTTCTCTATCAAACTTAACAAATTTTTGAAGACCTCTACGCAATCAGGGGTCCACTCAAAGTTTTGCTTCCCACGTTTAATTAAGTCAAAAAAGGGACACACTTGTCCATGGCTTCGGAAATGAATCTACTCAATGCCACAACTTTCCCAGCCAGCTTTGAACATCTCTAATCTTCTGTGGCTCTTTTATGTTCTTGATTGCTACTATTTGGTTAGGATTAATTTCGATTCCTTGAGAACTAACAATGAAACCAAGAAATTTTCCTAATGCAACTCCGAATGAGCATTTTAAGGGGTTCAACTTCATCCCATACCTCCATAGAATACCATAACGTTTCTGCCAAATCTTTCGTGTGATCGGAAGGCTGTTTGGATTTCACGAGCATGTCGTCTACATAAACTTCCATAGTTTTTCCGATCTGATTATACAACATTCTGTTCACAAGCGCTGATACGTGGCTCCAGCATTCTTTAGTCCGAATGGCATAACCACATAATAGTATAATCCCAAATTTGTAATAAACTCGTGTGCTCTTGATCCCGTATATGCATGGGGATCTGGTTGTATTTTGAATACGCACCCATGAAAGAGAGAAGTTCATGTCCGGCTGTTGACCCACCAGTTGATCAATCCTGTAGAGTGGAAAGCTATCTTTTGGACAAGCCTTGTTCAAATCGGAAAAGTCAATGTACGTTCTCCAATTCCCATTTGATTTCTTGACTAAGACGGGATTCAATATCCAGTCGGGATACCTCGAGTCTGTAATGAACCCATTACTCTTTAACTTCTCTACTTCCTCCTTTAGGGTTGCTGACCTTTTCGGGCCCAACATACGTATCTTCTACTTTACGGGTGGATGCCTTGGATTGATGCTCAATGAGCGGCTCATAATAGAGGGTGATATCTCACATATATCAGCGTGGGTCCAGGCAAACACATCCAAATTTGCCTTCAAAAAGTCAGTCAATTCCTTTGCTCAAAGCGGATCTAGTTGGGATCCAATCTTTAAAACCTTTGTCGAATCAACATCGTCAATGGATATATGCACAATTGTTTCATTGGGAGTCGCCATCCTGCCTCCAGGCTCCTCATCCTCTGTGGGATCTATGTCCTCGGGCAATTCTCTAGGCGACTCCCTCGGGGTCGGCCCCCTTAATTGCTATGTTGAGTCTTCTTTCGCAGGGGAGGAAACACCTGTTGTTTCTATATTTAATCCCTTTAGCAACATCTTCAATTCCTCTATATAGCAAGCTCGTCCGGTGGCTTGATCACCTCTCATTACTCCCACTCTCGCTTCGGTTGGGAATTTCAATAATAGGCACTAGGGCGCAATGTAGGCCCTGAATTCTGTTAGAGTCGGTCGGCCCAAAAGGTGTTATAAGGTGAGTCGATGTCCAAAACTAAAAATGGGAGGATTCCCACTCTCCGGCGGTCTCCCTGTCCCAATGTCACTGACAATTCTACATGTCCCATTGGAGCCGTCGAGGCCCCATTGAAGCCTCGTATCCATCCCTCGCAAGGCTTCAAATCTTTAGCTTTGAGTTTCATCTGATCGAATGCTTTCTTAAAGAGAATATGAACTCCCATTATCCACTAATACCTTGTGAACTAGAGCAGGACCGATAGTGGTAGTGATCACCAATGTGTCCTTGGTAGGCGACTGAACTCCAATATCATCTCTATCACGAAATATGACATCATATGACATCGTTTTCTGTTGCTTCATCGAGGTGGCATCTTCGAAGTTACTGCACTCCCCCACTTCGAGGTTCTTGACCGCATTAACATATTGATCCATTTCCCTATAGCTATGGCCAGCTGGATGAGGGCCCCCTACTATAGTGTTGATAAAGATTCCTTTACCTTTTTGCTGAGCTGTAGGTTTAGGAGCAGGCTGATTTTGATTCGGGGCTTGCCCTCCTTTCCCTCTATCTCTTGGGGCCATTTTGTATTCATCTAACTTTACTTCCCGTAATAGTTTTTCAATAATGTCTCTTAAATGCCGATACTCATTAGTAGATTGACCGTGGGTTCCATGAAACAGAAAAAACTTTCCGATCGCAAGATCCTTCTTAGTGGAGTCTCTGGGAAGAGGCTTCTTGAATTGCAAGGCATTATAAGTATCCAGGTAGATGTTTTCCAACATATCGTTCAATGGTGTGTAGTTTTCAAAAATTTGGAATCGAGGTCTTTTTCCAGAGTTGTTTCCTCGTTTCCTATTTCTTTTATTGTCGTTCCCGTTCCTGTTGCTGCCTCCTCCATTTTTGTTGCCAACGTTCACCTCGACCTTCCCCGAACTATCGATGGACTGTTTCACAACAACATTACTTTGGATATCCTCTTTTGAAGCTCCATCAGACTTTATTTTTCAATTAGCGTATATTTCTTCCCACCGTAGGCAGATATTTGCTTTTTCATAGAATACCTCCCTAGTCAGTAGCAGTTTTCTAGCTAGATATCCCTGGAATTCAGTGTCTAGATCGACCCCCTGAATTAATGCCATCAAGATGGTTGGCTCATGAGGGTCGCTTATTTCAGTAACTGCTTAGTTGAAACAGTATAAGTATGACTTCAAGCTCCCTAGGGGCCTGCTTGATGCTGGACAGCTCAATTACGTTTTTAGCTCTTCGGGCATGGATCCGGAACTGGTCGCTTAGTTCATTAAAGCTTGACACCGATCATGGGGAAAGTCGAGTGAACCACATTAATGCAACGTCTTCTAAATATATCGGGAAGGCTTTACATTTCATAGCATCAGGCGCGGCTGCAGCATTCATGTACCATGCATACCTCATCAAATGTGACCTGGATCTGTTCTTCCAGAATATTGGTCCATTTGTGGCAAGTTGAATCATTGGGGAAATTGGAAGTCCAGGAAGTCATCGGTGAATGGAGTGTGACTATGCTCAATACCCAATCCTCATTGGTATAGCGGTGACTATCAGCCATGATTTGGCACACCATTGCTTTTACTTTTGCGTTGGTTAGAGTAGGCTCAGGATCTACAGTTCTATCTCTTCTAATACGTCCAGTGTCCACATCAAGCGACGCCCTCTGGCTTCGATTTGCGGCTGAACTTCCCCGCCTTCTGCGATCCAGGTCGTTCACGGGACGATTTGGCTGGAAAGGTTGGCCTTGACCAGGATTTACAATATTAGGATTTCTAGGTAAAACATGTGATCCTCTCAAACCTGGATCGTCGTCTCCAAGGGTCTGCGCTACGTTCTCACGAGACCCCAGCGATCCAAATGTTAACTGGTCCAAATTCTTGGGCCTTTCATACGACCTTCTTAGACGTGGGCGCTCTTCATCTGAAGATGATGAATGATCCATGTTAGACGATGAGTTAGGGAGGACACTCTTTGTCTATAAAGTTCGCTTATCTCTCTACTCATGGTTTTCATATTCTCTCGCATAAGAACGATGTCTTGTTTATGGGCCTCTAAAGCCTCCCGGGTGATGTCAAGCATATCGAGCAAGCGCGAAAAATCTCTGTGTGTGACGAGTGCAGAGGGAATAGGCTGATCACTAGTTGTTGCGGCCAGTATTGGAGCATTTGTAGGGGCTCGAGTAGAGTTTCTAGAGTCCACTCCGTTCGGTTCGAACCGGGCCATATTCATCTCTACGGTTCGGATCGGGGGGGAGTCATCAGCAGCATTTAGCAATTCGGTTCGGCATCACCAGATCGGATCAGAGATTCGTGGTCGGATTGGTTCGGAGATACTCTACCGGACCGGTTAGCTCCTGAACTTTGCCCCCACGATCTGGTTACGACCATAGCTTGCTGATCTTCGTTAGTATCATTTTCCTGAGAACTTTGCACTTCTTTTCCTTTTCCTTTCCCTTTAGTCATGATATCCAATTCTTTATAGATTGGTCAGAAAACTTCCAAGAATGCCGAAGAAAGTGGATTAACTTCCTTGAACTTGAGGGTTCAAATAATAGAATGATAATCCAAAATGCTGAGAATTCAAACATTCTCAGTGAAAGCACCAAAATGTTAGATCCAAAAATGGTTCTAACACCCAATTTAATGATAATTTAAAGGAATTTAAATAGGAAAGCAAAAAGAACACACGATTTATAGTGGTTCGGCGTTAAAGAGCCTACGTCCACTTTATACTTTGTTGTTGGATGATTCAAATACAATTACAATGATATTTATCACTCAATCTCACTTTTTACAATTAGTAAATTCACTCAATCCTTGAAGAAATGCGCCCCAAGAACTGATGATGATCTAAATCAAAAAGTGATAGTCGGTTGTAAAGAGAATTTGAGTCAAAAGTTTTCCAAAAGATCTCTTCAAATGATGCTTGGTGGTGTATTTATAGGCAGAAAATCCCTCTGGAGGGCCTCCGGTTCGGGTACACGTGGAGATCATCCCATTAGAGTCGGGTTCGGAGGAAGTAAGATGGTGACATCGCATAGAAGAACATGGGAATATGGGTGGAAACCGCACCGCATCTTCTGGAATGTGGAATGTAACTACTGTGCAGGCCCTCACATGTTTAGATTGAAAGATAAATCATACATCGGATCAGTATTAGGGGCTCCGAACCGAACCAGTATAAATGACTTCAGGATGTTTAGTAAACTTACTTGTGAACGCAAAGGGGTCCGTTTAGGAAGGTACGATCCAACTCAAATTGATATCACCACCTTCCTTCACTTTTGAATACAATTTGTCACTTGATTCTTTAGCTTTGTGTAGCCTAACCACAAAGTAGGCTAACATATACTTGTATAAAATGCAGAGCTGGAAGAAGAACAACTACCCCTAGTGTGTACATATGTAAAGATATTGTTCTTATCCCTCCTTCTCCTATAAATATACATGCTTCCCACTTCCTCCTTTCTTTTTCTAGACATCAATAGGCAAGATTAATGTCTTCAAAAATTTATATGAAACAAAATACTTCTCTAAAAATTCAAACACAAATATATTTGTAATCCTTGTGATCGCTTTTCACTTTGCTATGTTTTTTTTTGACGTTGTTTTAAGTTGTTGAAAATATTGCAATGACATTAGGGTTCATATATTCTAAATGATTTAAACACCTATTTGCAGAACCAAGTTCATATATGGATTCATGAGTTGTTTGAATGCTTGTGTGCGAATTATTAGAGAGTATAGTGGAATAAGAGTCGCACGTTTCACTGTTGTGGGCTAACGGCGGGTTTCTGGAAGGCATGTCGAGTTTTAAAAAATGTGTTTAGGAGGAAGGAGATTGAGTTGAGATGGAAGACGATGGCATTGGTTTTGAATTTTGTGGGGAAATGGTAGAGAAATAGGAGCTCGCAAGCACGGTAGTGGCTACAGGAATAGGAGCGGGTTTGGTTTTCATGGGCTGATGAAAATGGTAAGGCCCAGGGTTTTAAATAACTTTATGTTTAATTAAATTAAATGACATATACCCACTTATAAACGCAATATCTTATGCAAAAGGGCTCAGTTTTATGAATCATTTGTCATGTTGGAATCGTGTGGACGCAGGCCATGCTATGAAGCTTGTTTGGAACCATTTGGTGCTCGTTTGAATTAATATAAAAATAAAATGGTTGACTAGATAAATCAACCATTAATCGTTTTTCAACGATTAACGACCAAGGTGAGTAAACTCAGTAACTCTGTCCAGTTTTATAATATTATAAACGTTATTTAATGTTGATATATGATGACTGAATGTTGTGTGATGGTTGTTTGGACGAATTACTGATAAATTGGATGAAATTATAGACATTGTTACATATATATAAATCAATGATTAAATATTGATTCTATTTATTATGATATCTCATATTGAAATGGAACTGATGTTATTTACATTGATTAACATCTGTGAATGCAGGGAAACAGGTTGGAGGGATCCAACTGGATTCCTTAAAATTTTATTACTGATTATTTTCATATATTGTGATATATGATGTTGGTTAACATAAAAATGTGTTTATTTTATGCTCTTACATCTTATCTTTTGTATATAAATAAAAATTATTTGGTTATTATTTTGTCACTTTTACAGATATGCCGACTAAGCCACATGCAGTAAGAAAAATAGAAAATAAAGATCAAAATGTTGTGTATATACATATGAAGACTTGCAGATGAAGATCATACATCAAGTAGTTTTTTGGACAATAAAATAATTGGTAGAAAGAAGATCCGTATCACAAAGCAAAGAAAGATTGTCAAGGAAGCAAGAGGAAAATAGGAAAGGCCCAAATTTACTGGATTTAACTAAGGCCCATTTATGATTGTGTTAGAGGTTTACGTTGGCTATCTATCCTATAAATACCCATGTATTCTCATTGTAAACTTCATCCATGAATTTAGAGTTCAATCTTTTCTTTTCTATACTCTTCTTGGGTTTAGTGAATTTGTGTTGTAACAACCCGCATATTTAACGATAATGTATTTAAATATTTTATTTAAATACAACATCGCTAATCAATTATAGGTCCAAAAATCACATTTTGCATACGGATGAATTTGGACTCGAAACCACTTCCATTAAGTCCAAAATGCCATTTGTGATTTTTAAAACTATAAACATCAATACCTTTAGAGTTGGTGAAATTTGGTCTTTTTCATTGGGTGTATTACCAAAATATCACTTTTTGCATATGGATTAATTTGGACTCGAAACTACTTCCATTGAGTTCAAAATGTCATTTACGAAAAGAAAAACAATAAGCATCAATGTATTCCAAGATTCGTAAATTTGCTACCTTGCTTGGGGCTTTGGTTAGCCAACCTAGCCCTCTTACTTAAGATCTCCATCAGCCCTCTCTTCTCCATTCACTCAAAACACTTCATCAAAAATAGAAAATGGGAGAAAGGAAAGGGAAATTAAAATTCCCTAAACCTAGTTAATCCTTGGAGCTCCAATTCTTGATGAAATCAAGTGCAAATCGAAGGAGAAGCTTAGGTAAGCCTCCTCTTCATCTTCTCTAGCTTATGTCCTCTTCTATTTTTGAGAATTCCTATGACCTATTCTTAGGAAACTCATTTGTTTATGTTTAGATTGGAGATTTGCATGCAGTATTGAAAGAGAGGTTATTCTTTCCAAACTTTGGATCGACTTCTTGCTTCTAGCAAGCAATGGTGAGTTCTTGGAGAACTCACATCTATTTCCTCAAGCTATATGTGTGTCTAGTGCGCCTATGGCACGTTGTGTTGTGTATGCATTGTGTGCATTCTATGATTGGTATGTTTGAGTATGAAATTTCTGATTTATGAGTGTATGAATTCAATTATATGAATACAAAGAGTGAATCCTTTTAGCAAATTGAATTTGGTGTTGTAAGTTGTTTGGCAAGCCTTAAATGCTCCATTTTCACTTAGAAATCATCATATACTATCACCATTGGTCCGGGCTTGTTCGAGGCCGAATTCACATCATTGGCATGGAAAAATATTTATGTGCTTCAGCTCAGACGCCTGACCAAATAGGTTGGACGTCTGTCCAAGCTCTTAGGAAAAAACTGTTGTCTGTCTTGGGTGCTCAGACGCCTGATGTCTGTTTTTCTACTGTTAACTAGTGGAGACCACAATCAATAGTTTAGGTTGTTTCAAGCTCTTTCTCGACCAAGTTTCGGTCTGTTCGCCCTTTTTTTGTGAAGTTTCAGTTTCTATGGTTCACAGATTTCTACATTTCAATTTCATGAACTTTATATTTATTCATGATAAACGAATTTATAATTGATACTCTGGGATTTAATTTACATTATTAAAACGTGAATTCTTAATATGAGCGTCATTTCGATCGTTGTTTCACGTGATTTGCCATTTCAAAACTATATAAAAGGATTTCTAAATTATTAGTAGATATCAAATATTTAACTAAACGGTTTCTAATTCTACTTCGTTATATAAAGTTATTTTCCAAATTGTTTTACAATCTACTAGTATATGATTCCATAAACCTTTTCCTCGTTCGTATGAGAAATCTAATTAAACGCCTTAGTAAAAACAAGGACTATGACCCCTTGTGTTTTCTTTGACGGTTAATTCTTGGACTTGTTCGATTGAACATCGTGGCAATGATCGTTACGTATTTCTAGTGGAATATACAACTTGTTTGTAAATATTTAAGTAAAGCAAGTGGTTATAGGACAATAAGCTTGACTCTTATATTTACTAGCTTGGCGTAGTTCACACTATACTTGATCAATTTTGATCATATTGATTATCTTTGGATCATATTGAGGATCTTCAGATTATTTCGACCTTCGGGCCACTTTGATGATCTTCGGATCATCTTGAGGAACATCGGTTCATTTGATTATATCGATGATCTTCAGATCTTCTTGAGGAACTTTGGTTCATTTGATTATATCAGTGATCTTCGGATCATCTTGAGGAAATTCAATTCATTCCTTTATGTCAATGATCTTAGGATCTTCTTAGCGGGGTCGCGACCCGCAGTTTTCGGACCATCATAGGAGACTCGGCTCAACACTATGGCTAGCTGCCTTGAGATCACGTCTCACCTTCAATATTGAGTTGGTTGAGTCTCCAGACTCCCATATTGAATTGATGAGCCTTCAAGCTCCCGTCTTGAGTTTGGTTTTCCCCTCTTTTGGTGATCTTCTAGATTTCTAAATTGTCGATTTCTAGAATCTGAATCTTCGTTGGTACTATGCTATCAACCTGAGTTTCTTTGATATTGAGATATCTTTATATAGCGTCAAGATTTCTTTGGCATATTTTCTGGACATATCGAGCTTTCACATTTTACAATGTGAACATTGTTGTTATTTCTTATGTGTCATTTTTTTAATCTCGTATCCAATTTTAGTTTATTATGATGATTACATTTAGACTAATCCGTTTATTGCTTATTTTCTTATAAATAATACTCGTGTCAAACCAAGTATTACTGGTGCTTCTCCTTGATAGTAGCATGGACTAGTTCTTCCTTTTGGCTAACCGCACTTGTTTTAGTAGTTTTATCTTTCGTATATTGGAGACAGTGACTCACATGTGTACATATTCTTTTTTGTAACACATGTATATATTATTTATGATATAGTGGGTCTTGCATGACCACTTATATTATGTCCGTAACTTCTGCATTATTATTTATATCTATTTCCGCCTTAGTGATCTGAATACCTTTGTCTTTCTTTGAATTTATTGTTATGTATTTTATATTGATTCCGAATTATATATATGCACTGTGTAGTAGACCTGAACTTGATTTAGATCTGTTGGATTTCCTCATGTGATTTAAAAACCACATTATCCGACATATTTAACACTTGTCCAACGCTAATATATTGATGGTCGCTACTCAACAACCTTATTCTTCGAGTTAATTGACACCATTTCTTGCAATGGCCTTAGCTAAAGCAAGTATAGAGGTGGGGAATTACAAGTGCCATCTATTCAATTAGATTTGGCAGAGCACAATTTACCATTGCAATTTACTTTTCTTTTTAGTGATTCACTGTCTGATTAGATTCAATGGTAATCCTAATTTTACTTTCTTGTTTGCTTATTTCTGTTTTGCAGTTTTATTTTCAAGCACCTTGTATTGTCTATTCAATTAGATTTGTTAGAGAACAAGTTGTCTTTGCAATTTTAATTTGCAATTAGTGATTGACTGTCTGATTAGATTCAACGGTAATCCTAATTTTTTACTTTCTGTTCGTTTACTTTTATTATGCAATTTTATTGTTTTCAATTAAATCCTCCAAATTCGTCTAACTCGCCCACAAAATATATAAATAGTAAAAATTTAATTTTCCTCCCTATGTTCGACCTGCATATTACGCACATGTGCGCTTGCACTAATTTATAATAAATTTGCGCTTTTCAGTTCCATAGAAAAGTGTCAAACAAGTTTTTGGTGTCGTTGCCGAGAAGGTAAACAATGAATTTTATCATTTATTTAATTTCTGATTTTAGTTTTTATTTTTTATTTTTTTCCTTTTTATGTTTTCTTTTATGAATAGAAACAAAACTCTTGGTCAGTTGATTTGGTATTACTCATTGATACCATAACCTCTAAGAAAAGAGAAAAAAAATGCCATTATCTTGATTTCTTTCCATTTTTTTCAATCTTACTTCCAATTCTTACATTTCTTTTTCTGCAAGTTTTCTTTTCAAAAGAAAGAAGAAAAAAAAAGATCTTCTCATTAGTTTCTCTCCTTTCTACAATTTCTTTTCCTTTTTACACATTCACAAAAATAGAAATGAAAAAATATTCTCGAACTTACTGCCACACCTCAACCCTCACCACTGAAATCTCTCTTACAAACACCTTCATACCCATTACCATCATTCCTGTGCAAAACCATCCCCCTCTCCCTTTACAAACTTCTATATCTCAAAGTTCTATTACCCTCTTAACAATCTCACGTCACCGTCCTCTGCCAGAAATAAGTCATCCTCTAATTTAACCTTCCATTCATCTTCCTCACTATCACAAACCATAGTCTCCTTTTTTTGTGCACCTCTAACTCCATACCAACACTTTGCCTCAAACTGCATACGTACAGCCCTCGTCTCTTTCTGTAAGTTGCCATCAAACACCAACATTACTTCCACCACCCATCTTGCAAACATCCACCATGTGAACAGCCAAGCTAGTGCCCGTACAAGCGCCCCATCATGCTCAATCCGTCACCACACTCACAGCCTTCAACCAAGTTTCTTCCACTCTCAAACCAAATTCACCTCTAAACAAGTCATCCAAACGTCCATAATCTATCACCGCAACCAGTATTTCGACGTAGTTCGGTCGTGCCCTTCTTATCACCACATCCGCTATTAGCCTCATACCCTCAACAATCAACTCACATAGCCTCATTATCAACCTTCCCAAACCAAACCTGTACCATACTCATCCGATTCAAATCGTCAACGTCAATCGCTTTCCATCTTCACGTCGAACATTACTTCGAATCAAACCCGAACTCCAAAATCCACTTTGAAACTCACACAAACAACTCCAAAACCCTATCAAAAAACCTTAAATCTAAAGCAAATCAAATCGATTGCGAACCCTCAGATCCTCATCTACACGTGCAAATCCGAATACTCCAATCTCGATTCGAAGATTCAAAAGACCTGTAACCACAGAATCCTAGATTTAATGGTTGACACAAAACCCGATTGAACGAGAGCCGATTCGAGAAATCCAAGCGAGAAAAAAATCTTGCGTGAATTATTTATATTCCAAATTGAAATACCGCGTTCTGAAAGCGTTTGGAGTGAGTTTAGAAGAGAAAGAAAGGGGCGGATTTTATTTTGAATGAAGTGTTGTTGTTAAATTCTTTTTTTTTAGAGAGTCTTAGACTGTGGATATTTATTTAAAGTTGAGTGTGAGTTTTTTGAGGAACCATAGGCGTGTGTGGTATTAATGTGGTGGCCACCTGTTTCTTCTTGATTTAATTTTCAATTTTTTTACTTCAGCGTTCTAATTTCCTTTTGTTTGCAATTCTTATTTTCTTTTTAGTTCGACACTGGTTTAGGTTTTGTTTAGTTTGGTTGTTTTCAAGTTTTTTTTTCTTTTTAGTTGAGTTTAGTTTGTTTTTGTCAGGTCTTAATTAGTTATTTATTGTCTTCGAGTTTAAATTTTTTTTTCAAAAAAAAAGGATAAATTTCAAAAATTCAAAGTCCAAAGTGAAAAGGATACAGTCAAGCAATCAAACTAGGAATTTAGTGTTCAAGAAATTTGCAAATAGTGAATCTTAATTGCATTGAACAAACTTCCACAACCACTGTAAAATTTTCTAACTCTACAGGTGCTACAGTTTCTTAAAAATATATAGACATTGCATATAAAAAAAATTCTACAGGAGCAGCAGCTTGCTTGTACAATTTTTTTATTTCTGCAATTATTATTGTTTGATTGTTGTGTGGCCATAATTACTAAATCAATTTGATGAAAAACGAATTTCCATAACTAAAATCATCACACTCGTCTTTTTCAATTATAAAACTTGATTTGATTTGCAAAACATCTAACTATAAGAGTGTATTTTCTAAAATTGATTCTCTCAAGTGTTTGATCGCAGATATATATTAATTCAATTTATTGAACTTTTAGCAAAAGAGGTTGCATACTACCTGTACAACATTGGTCGTATCCCTTAGTATTTATGCTATACGTGAACAGCCATAAGACTATCTTCCCCCTTCAAATTGAGATTATCAGCTAATAAGACATAATTAAGTACGTTATTTATTTTGAATACTGATTGTGTCAACTGTAAGTCTAGGATTTTCTCTGATAACGATGAGTAAAATAAGTTTTTGTCACTACAGTTCTCCTATCTCAATAAACGTATACTCTTTGTCTTTTGAAGAGTTATTTGCAGATGAGCTTAAATTTTTAAATGACGAATCGGGAGTGTGTCTCGAAGATAATCTTAATTCCATACCATCGAATGAATTTGTTGTTGGAAACTTAAGTCTATTAGATTTCGATAATCTTCAATTGAAAGACATGAGTCATTGTCACGATAAATTTTTCATAGGGAAGATTTTGAATTCAGAATTTATTGACATGCCTCTCGTACCTCAAAAAACAGATACGAAATCATCATACATCATTTTCGATAGAGGCAAGTGTGGGGGGAAAATGGAACATCACTTTTCACAAAACATTCACCATCATCATAGATTTCATTTTCACCCTATTAGCATACACATATAGTGGTTAAACTTCATTAAATTTTACAAATAATTTTGCATCTCATTCACCTCTAGCTACTATCCTTCAAATTTAGGAAATGTGTTTATAATGTGGACACTATTTTGTCCAAGTGTATGGAGAAATCTACATTACATCTTTTTTTCTCTTTAATTTTCCTTCTTTCATTTTCATGCATTTAGATAGGACCATCATGCATTTTAGATCGTAATAACATACCATAATTTTTTTTATTTGGGAAATACGACTCATTCCAGATTGGTACAATGAAGTAAGTTAACAAATTTTTCATCAGTTTATAGTAAAAAAAAATCTCAACTAAGATCGAATAAGAAATATAATGAAAAGTTGAATTACAAGCGATAATAGTGTAACCGGTACATAGGGAGATTCTTAGGTGATGGTCATGAATTTTATTCTAAGTCGTAGTCCTTGTTTAATCAGTGGAGGACTTAAAATACTTATATTAGTTTTTTGAATATTTAAAACTAAGTTGTGTTAAGGTGAAACCACGTAACTCTTTTTTCTCCTTATATTAAAAAATATTAGTAATTCAAGGGTATTCAACATTGCTTGTAAATCCAGCATTGGTGTGCAAACCCTCCAAGCTCTTTCCCTACTCTCACATCATTCCGTGAGGCAGTGCATGAGTCGTATACCTTGGTCTCATTTTATGAGTTAGGAACCTAAGGATTACCAACATCTCGTTGACAAAGTCAGCGTCGGTCTGCACAACCCGTCAAGCTCTGTCCCAAACTCTCACGTTCGTCCCCGAGGCAGTGCATGAGTGGTATGCCTTGGTCATTAAATTAGGTGCGTGTAACTAGTCATAGATTTAAAATTTTATAGAGATAGAATAAGCGATGATTCCCAAACACTTCTTGACCTTATTGATTTGACTAGCCATATACAAGGAAATGAAAATACCACTTTGTAAACTGTGACAAACAAACTAAGAATTTAATTCATGGCTCCACTATGACTGAACCAACTGGCCAAACTAGTGTTTAACACTGAAAACTTGAATTATGTTGAAAATTTGTGATGATTTGAGGAACCATAATTTCTATAGATTGATTTTTAGTTATATACTTCTATGTTGCCACTTTTCTGAAATAAGTCGTGTTTTCATTTTTGTTTTCATTTGCATATGTCTATTGCATTCATGTAGTTGCATTTGAACCATAACATATTGCATTTGGATTTTGTGGGTAGTATCCATTGAAAACCCTCACGAGACACCACTCGTCCTACTAGGGACACTTAGAGGTTTAATGGCTTTTTGCATACGCTCAATGCAATCATGTTTCCTACGAAAGTGTGACCTACCTAGTTTAGTTTTTTAATTTTGTTTTATTTGAGGACGAGTAAATGATAAGTGTGAGTGTATTTAATTAACATAAAAATGTGTTTATTTTATACTCTTATATCTTATCTTTTGTATATAAATAAAAATTACTTGGGTATCATTTTGTCACTTTTACAGATATGCCGACTAAGCCACATGCAGTCAAAAAAATAGAAAATAAAAATCAAAATGCTATGTATATGCATATGAAAACTTGCGTATGAAGTTCGTACATCAAGCTATTTTTGAACAAGAAAATAAATGGTAGAAAGAAGATTCATACCACAAATCAAAGAAAGATTGTCAAGGAAGCAAGAGGAAAATAGTAAAGGCCCAAATTTACTAGATTTAACTAAGACCCATTTGTGATTGTATTAGGGCTTAGGTTGGCTATCTATCCTATAAATACCCATGTATTCTCATTGTAAACTTCATCCAAGAATTTAGAGTTCATTCTTTTCTTTTCTATACTCCTCTTGGGTTTAGTAAATTTGTGCCATCTATTCAATTAGATTTGGTAGAGCACAATTTACTATTGCAATTTGCTTTTGTCATTAGTGATTGACTGTCTGATTAGATTCAACGGTAATCCTAATTTTACTTTCTTGTTTTTTATTTCTATTCCGCAATTTTATTTTCAAGCAACTTATGTCATCTATTCAATTAGATTTGGTGGAACACAAGTAGTCTTTGCAATTTTAATTTACTATTAGTGATTGACCGTCTGATTAGATTTAAAGATAATCATAATTTTCTTACTTTCTGTTCATTTATTTTTATTCTGCAATTTTATTGTTTTCAATTAAATCCTACAAATTTGTCTAAATCGCCCATGAAATATTTAAATAATAAAATTTAATTTTCCTCTCTGCGTTCGACCTGCATACTACACATATGTGCGCTTGCAGTAATTTATAATAATTTTGCGCTTTTCTATTCCATATAAAAGTGTCAAACAGATGTATTAGATGTTATGTGATAGATTTGTTGTGTTTGGATGTTTGAATAGAATTGGCCCTAAAACAATTGGTATTTAAATACCATACAAATACATTCAAATGAAATGGAAAATGAATTTGGGTTTTTAAAAGGAAAATTCTATTTTTAAGATAGAAATGTAATTTCGAATGAGCTAGAATACAATAGCTTGTTTTTAATGATAAACAGGTGGTTTGATTTATAAACGATGTTTATAAATGAAATGAAATAATTATTATTGGATAATTTGGAAATGTAAATCCAAAGGCAAACTTAAAAGGGGAAATTGGAAATCGTTTTAAAAGGAAATGATAAAATTTATTTAGACGTCCGGAATGTGACTGGAATTGTAATAAATCCATAGGGATTTATAATTGTTATTCGACTATGTCGAAGTTTATTAGAAAAATATTTTTAGAAGTTATGTATTATATAATTCGGAACCTGACAAGATAATTAATATTCGGTTTGAAACTGATAACTTATAATCAAATGTTATAAATCGATATAGAATTATAAACTTATTAGATAAAATAGATTAGATGTTGACGAGCAAATGAAATTTGATAAATAAAATGGAATGTGAATAAGAAGATATAAAATTACTCGTTAATTGGAATTTGAATTTGTAATAGTATTTAAAATTAAAATCAAGTTTTGATTTGGTAAAACGAGTCCAGTTTTTCTGTAAAGAGATATTAATATTCACGTTTTAAAGTGAATAATGATTTAAAAGCAAACATTTTGCAGATTAAAATGATTATAAAGGAAACTGGTAAATATTTGAAAGTGATAAATTCAAAAATGAATTTAGAAATTAAGTTGATCTGAAACGATAAATTATTTTGAAATTCAGGACGTTAATCGAATATTGGTTGTTCCAAAGAGAGTTAACGAATAGAGATTATTTGAAAGAGAGTTATATATTGAATTCATGAAAGTGCTATTTACTTTCCGATTTTAATCAAGATTTATTATTCATTTATCTAATTAATTTATTATTTATTTATTCACAATAATGAATAGAAGTTATATTTTAAATTTAATATTCCGAGAGCGGGATTTATAACGTTATTGTTATAATTAATGTTTTCCGCAAAGGAAGTAGATTCTTAATCTGAATCCGAGAGTTACGTGGGAAATGTTTGTTTATAAGAAGTTAAGAAATGGAGTTAACAAAATTAGAAAACTAAAGATTAGTCGAGTTGAATGGTTTCCTGAGTGTCAATCCGATGTTGGTTTCAGCCATCGGGGTTGATAATTAGGGAGTAGTTCTCTTACTAGTTTACGGTTAGGGACAAATGAATGTGGAAGAATAGTGATGCGTGATTAAGAAATTATTACGACCTAAATTCGCTAGCCTCTGAGGAGACTGAAAAACATGGATTGTAATGAGAACATGACAAATCAGAACACAAACAATAGGACGTTTCATTGTTATTACAAGAATTTACATTAGAGCACAAGAATATAACAGAGTATGAATAAATAATATACATCAGAAAAATATCAGAGAATTAAATTAAATTAGCAGCGGAAAAATAATACATAACACAACTGAAAGAGATACACAGATACAAAGCTTTCCGAATATAGCTCCAGCTGTAAATCCAGGATCCTGGAAAAGAAATAACTGCAAAAACCCAACTACTAGCTGCTTGTGTGGAAAATAGGGGCACCTAGAGTTTAGGTTAAAACAATAAACTCCAGGTCAGTCATGGGACTGGTGTGAGAACTAAAACAGTTATTTAAAACTTTACTTTAGAAATAAAGTAAATCAAGGGACCACGCCATATACAATGGAATGGTTTTTACCAGTGCATAAAACAGTTTATAAACAATGCAATGCTTTTTGAGAAATGAAGCTATTATAAGACTCAGGTCCCATCACACAATGCAACGCAAGCCGGAGGATAGAGTTTTCCCTTATAATAGCCAAACATGCTTGGTACATTTAAAACAAATCATTTTGGTATTACTATAAGTGTATAATGTCAAAACAACTTCAAATATAAATCATAGACGGTATGTGTACCATATATCATGTCGCCATACTAGGCTCTACAATTAAAACCGAAATGTCACGTATTGGAAATTGGATTTACGTCATAAGTCGAGGCAAGGGATGTACTCCTCGCCGACTTCGAGACACTCTAGAAAATGCCTCAGGGATCCCCGTAGTGAACCCTTGGATCCTCCAAGGCCGGTCCTCCCTTACGTTTGAGAATTAGTTATTTCTGAACACACGTTTCCCGGTCCTATCGGACCTATCCATCATAGTGATTGATATATCTGAGGCTCCTCGCAATCCATCATCCACACAGGTAAAAATAAATAAATGCCTGGGCTCCATACCATGACACCACCCATAGCTAGAAGGAAACGTCATGCACTCCTTGGGTCCCTTATCTCGTTTTTGACTCATACTGAGGTGTGAGGCTTGCGAATTAACGCTATACACAAAGCTATGATATTTAAAGCTGTGTTTTGATCATCAACATAAGACTCTACTTTTCAACAAAAGCCTTGATTGTTTGCATCTCAGCATGCTACACTGACAATTCACGCCATGCGACTGATGTCTATCGATATATAACCTCTAAGCTCGTATGTCTCAGAGAAAGGTGTTAAGCAAGAGAATAAATTTTCCACCACCAAACAGATATATATTTAATAGAGGTCAGTCAACATAGAATAAAATCCAATGTCAGACACACATCCATTTACAAGTTCGTTCTGGGTCTGAACGAAACCGGAGGCACCTTATTCCTCGTCCCATATGTCTAATACAGGAGAGTGGTCCTCGCATATCCGGTCGATCTCCAAGTATGTTTGGACAGTCACCACTTATTACCTTGTCTTGGGTGTACAGCCCAATCAAGACATCAGTAATCATCAAAAAGATGTAAAGATCTCCAATCTTCAATCACAGTCTTCATCGTCGAATAAATTATTCAGAATGGGTATAAACCTGGCCTTTTCAAATAATACACGTATCTTATAATCAAGTGCTAAAAAACACAACATACCCCTCATTCCAATTCTAAATATTCTTTTATTCAAATATTCATATCCTTCGGAAAAGGTTCACGTTAATTTTATCAAATATAAATTCTTTTAAATTTACAATTTAATCTTCCTTCGGATATCAATTCTAAACCAAATTAAGGTTTATCAACTAGTCAGGATTATCGAGCCTTACAGAAGTAAACATTTATTTATTCATCCCAATCTCAACCTATTCATCCTATGGAGCAAAACTGGTAATACTCCATATCTAACACCATGGTGTTATTGGTAAATTTAATTACTACTTCATGTTCAAATTTAATTAAAGATTTTACTATCGCTTGGAGCAAAACTGGTGATACTCCATTCTCGATCATTTCCCAAATTTGAAATTTTTAATTATCACAATCATATTTCAATATAATTAAAGATTCATTAAAACTCCACTTAGTTTTAATCTTCCAAAAAATCATTATTAATGATTATTTAACTTTAGGAAATCAAACATGTCGCATCGACAATCTACACCGTACCATTGATTTCTGTCGATATATAACCTCTAAGCTCGTACGTCGTAGAGAAGGGTGTTAAGCAAGAGAATAAATTCTCCGCCACCAAACAGATATATATTTAGCACAGATCAACAATATAGTTCGAAATACAATGTTAGACATGTAATCCTGTCTTTAACTAGATTAAATAACCAATGTTATTTAAAACATAGTTCAAGATAAACCCAAAATCACATTCCATCAATTATGGAATCTTCACGGAAAACAAATCAATATATATAATCGATATCAATTTCCGTATCCAACTAATAATATAAATGGAATAACAACAAAGCCTTCTAAATTCCATTTAGACTAACAGTCTTCCTCCATAGAAGCTCACTTCGATTATTACCAAATCGAATTCCATTCAATTCCAATTTATTATATTAAATTGGAAAACTTTACTTTGGAAATTTTCCATTAAATGCTAATAAAAGATTTATATATTCCAAATCACATTTCAATGTTAATCGGGTTAAAGAAAATGAATGTCGCTAAAAACATAGTTCATAATAAACCAAATTCATATTCCATTTTATTCCAATTTCTAAACATAACTGGAAACCCTAATAATCTTAATTAAAAGATTTACTCTTTTCACATGGGGTTTAAGAACAGTGTTACTGAAGACACCATTCATGACAAACCAAAAATCCAATTTAATATTAAATATAAGGCTCTGAATATAAATTATATCGGCTTATATTCAATATCAAATTCTGAAACCAACACATATCGTATGGGGAATAACAATATGTATCCATCTTCCAAGTTCCTCCACAATATCCATATAGTCACGGAATCCAATTTCGAAATAATCTGGAGATGATTTCTATTCAAATCCATTCCAATTCATATATTGGAAAATTCTGGTTAGATTAAAACCATTCTCAAACCCAATTTATTTATTTAAAAATGTTAGATTATTTTTCTAGTTAATAACAAGTTCATTTTGATAAAAATATATTTTTATGTTTACAAACGTAACAACCCGGAAAATGCGAGCCAATTTAAATTTTTTAAATTGGTTATTTTAAAAGAATTTAAACAATTGAAATAGGATATTTCAATGAAATAATGAACTGGAAATAGTGTGGCAATTTGAAAATTTTGAATTTGAACTATGACTGACTGTACCGGGTGTAAAATATAACGGATTTTACTGAAACCAAAAATATTTAAATATGTTTATGAATACCTTTCTAACGAATCTCAAAAATCGAAGTTTCATAGTGGGAATCAAAAGTTATGGCCAAATGAATTTTCAGAAAGGTCGCGATAGAGAATATATAGCACTTGAAAATAGACCTTGTGCAAACGACCTCGGAATTCGACGAAACCACTTTTGTTTGATCCGGGATGTCAAACTATTGCTAGATTTCAAATTTCATAATTTTTGAAGCTAGTATGTGAGCGTGGTAAACGAAAATGTGATTGGTCAATTTCTGTTAAATTGGATCGACCAGAAAATGGCCATTTTTCAACTGATCTCAGAACTCGACGAAACTGGTTTTGTTGCGACCGTAGCATCAAAACATAGCTAGATTTATTTTTCTGGATTTTTTCGAATCAGTTTGTGGCCCTGGCAAATTGAAATGTACGTTCAAATTGAATATTGAATGTTCTATACTTTGGTTTGAAAAATAACTGACTGTAACAGTCGAATTGGCCTACGAAACATATCCTGTTGTGTCCGGGATGGGGGTATTTAGCTAGGGGCGATAGTCGTTGGGTTTGAATCGGTGTTTGTTTGGAGAAACATTACTTTAAAATTTAATAAAACCATGGGCCAATAGGATTTCTCCATTCATTAAAATAAATAAAAAACATCAGAAACCCCCCTCCTCCCGATTTCAACGGCGGCGCGGCTTCCCCCTTTCCCGACCATTTTCTGATCGCCATGTTCATCTTCAGCCCCACCCCCAGTTGAACTTTTTGAAGAGTGTAACAACCCGGAAATTGAGGATAAATTTAAAATTTTTATTTCATATAATTTTGTTAGAAAATACGGGAGAATTTAAAAATTCTATTTTTAAATTAAAATAATAATAATAGCAGTTGAATCCTTGATTTTATTTTAAAGGTTCAATATAATTTTTAATAAGAAATTGTCACAAAGTTGAGTGTCAACTATAAGATATGTTTGATTTGAAAAATTAAATGATAAAATCTATTTGTTTCACTTTATTTATATAGTAAATTTCATGTCGCATGTGATAGACAAAGTAACGTTCGTTAATTAATGTTGACATTAATAGTCAAATAAATCTTGCACAAAATTTCTTTGCTCATTCACATTTTATGAAGTTTATTTTCTTTCCTATTCTTTTCTACTTTCCCTATTAAACTCTTTTTAGAGAAATAAATTATGAACATAATATTTCTTCCACTTTATTTTCTTTGACCATATATCGTATGCGTCCATTCATTATAAAATTCATTTCCATTTATGTTTTATGCATTATGCCACTTTTATTTCTTTAATTTGTGAAACACTCAGAAAAAAAATGAAAAGGGTCCCGAACCATTTACGTGTATTAAAAAAATAGAAAATAAAAGGTTTGAAGATATAAGTGCGAACTGCGACTTGTCATCTTTGAAAATACAAGATTTTTAGTTTATTTAGTAGATATAGCTAATTAACGATTCATATGCACTATTAAACCACACATCCAACATATATTTTTAAAACATATCCATATATTATATCCATGATGAAGGCAAACAGTAAGGATGGTCAATTTTCATAAAGGAATGAAATTTTATGTTAAACTAAAATAATGAAACATAAAAGGCCATAACAAGAATGCATGGTTACCTGCCTCTTCTACCTTCCTTCCTACGCATTCATATATTTCCTTTAGTTATTAGTTTATTATTCCTCATTCTATAAATTTATTTCTCTTCATTCTATTTTCACATATATATTCTTATCTCTTAAATTACATCCCTTTATTTCTCTTTCCCTTTTTTTTATCCATCATTATTTTTCTTTAACAATAAACCAACTCTATGTATTTATGTTTCCCTTTACTTTTTATTTTAAGAAAAAAAGAGGGGGAAAAACTACAAAACTATCAGCGTTGTCTATGCATATATCTAGAATTTTTTAACCTTATATGTGTATGACTAATTTAACATGTGCCTTCAACTCAAACATTTCAATATTATATGTTTTGAAATTTGAAAAGTTTAACAATTTCCTATGAAGCAATAAATAATGCATTCATTTTATTTGTCTTTATATTTACCATACTTCCTTCTCCCCTCTTATTTTCTTTCCCATTTCTACCTCATGTATTAATTAACATTCTCTTTTTCTCTTTTCTCTCTTCTTTTGTTTTCTAACGTTTTTTTCCTTCTTTCTTTCTTCCTTTCCTTTAAATCAACTATATGTATATATATTCTCTTCAATTTATCGTTTCTTGCAACCAAATAGGTTCCTAAAATTATTTTATGTTATGTTGTGTGTTTTGAAATTAGAAAAAAAAAAGGTTGCACTACTTAAACAATTAGATAAAATAAAGCAAGCATTTAATTTGGTTATAAATAAAAAGAGGTATATGGGGAAAATAACTTGTGCATTTATTCTCTACTCTCTCTCTCCTCTTTTATTTATCATTCAAATTCATTTTTTTTAGATATGAAAACATTCCCTTTACTCCCCCTTTGTTCTCTCTTCTCTTTATATTTATAAATCTTCAGACCTCATAAATAATAAATAAAAAATAGGGGGTTCTTTTTGCAAAAATAATAGTTGTATAAATATAGGGTTAGAGAACCCGACTCTCCATCTTCATTCCTTCTTCTCCAAGCCATAGCCGCCATTCCTCTTTTCTTCCTTCCTCCAAACACTTCACGGATTTGATGAATTCTAGAATTGAAATTCTGAACAAAAAGGGAAAACATACGGCCTTGAATTAGAGATCGATGAGAATTCTGAATCTTAAATTAAATTTTTAATTATTTTATTGTGGATGAAAAAAAATTGTATATCTATATATATGTAATAATGTAGATCTGTGTTCTGCGTTGAATTTTATTTATATATTCAGATCCGAATTGACGTGGTTTTGAATACTTCGGTTCAAACCTGAATTGGACATTTTTCTGAGGTCGATAGAATTTTGGATCTAAATTTACTCGAGGTGAGAAATCATATCTATTTTATAAATAATTATATTTTAAATATTGATCTCGCCTTTGAATTGCTATACGTATATTGTTATGCGCTATGGTAATTTAGGATTTCTTTTGTTCATGTACCTCTGTTGTGTTTGTCATATTCGCTTGGTTGATACGTTCAAATCTCATAGATTGAGATTCATAAAGATTATATACGTTCCGAATTTGATTGTAGATTTTTTAATGCGATCAAAATCTCATTTTACTGAGATTTATATTATATTATATTATATATATATATATATATATATATATATAAACGCGACTGGTAACTTAGGATGAATTTTATTTTTGTTTTATTTCAAGCGTGAGATGTCAAAATCTCATCTTGAATTTTATTTTTGTTTTATTTCAAGCCTGAGATGTCAAAATCTCATCTTGAAATTTATTTTTGTTTTATTTCAAGCGTGAGATGTCAAAATCTCATCTTGAATTTTATTTTTATTTTATTTCATGCGTGAGATGTCAAAATCACATCTTAAATTTATTTATTTTATTTTCAAGAGTGGGATAACACTAATCTCAAATTTGCGGCTCATGTTCGAAAGTGAGATGTAAAAATCTCATCTTGTTTACATGTTATAAAAAGAGAGATGTAAAAGTTCCATCTTAGGATTTTTTTATTTTTTTTATCCAAGTATGAGATGTTAAAATCTCATCTTGAGTTTATTTTTGTTAATGCGATCAAAATCTCATTTTGCTGAGATTTATATAAATATATACGCGATTGGTAACTTAGGATTTATTTTACTTTATTTTCAAGTGTGGGATGTAAGAATCTCATCTTGAGATTTAGTTTATTTTATTTAATCCATATTCAAATTGGTACATCGTGTTGCTGTTACTCTGTTCATTTAAAAATGTCATGGATTGTTCACCTTTAGACAATATGATTATTTGTTCATTTAAATTATCATGAGTTGTTCACCTTTAGATAACATGTTGTTCGTTCATTTATTATGACATCGATTGTTCACATTTAGAGATACATGTCATTTTTGAAATAAAAGATGTAAAGTGAAAACACATGTGTATTGACATCATTTTGTTAATAAAGAGGTCAAAATGAAAATTACATTTTTAAATTAACTTTTTATTTGTTAATTTAAAAAGGCATGTTAAGAATTACATTTTAATCAACTTCTTATTAGTTAATTCATTATAACATGAAAGAGTTAACATTCCAATTAACATTTTATGTGTTAATTCGAAATGACAGGAAAAATTAACATTTTAGTTAACCTTTTATTTGTTAAGTTAAAATGACATAAAAAGTTTTTACCTTTAATTAACATTATATTTGTTATTTAAAAGGGTAGGATAGGATCACAAAGTCATAAATTACATTTTATGCGTATTTTATATGCAAATAAAAGGCAAAGGCATAAAGTACATTTTTCTAAGTATTTTGTGTACAAGTTAAAAGATAAGATTATTAAACTTGTTTTTATTTATACTTTTGTGTAAATAAAAGAGAAGAATTAAGAACCGTATTTTTGTTTACATTGTACATGTATACAGAGGTTCATTTTTCACTGTTAGATTTAAAATAATTATTTTTATCATCAGTTGAGATGCAATAGAATTTGTAGATTTCAAATTTATATTTTTTTATCGTCATTTGAGATGCGGTAAAAAGATCGTATTAAAATTTACAATTTTGGTTTATATTTTTATATTAAACAAGAAGGTAGATTTTAAGAAGAGATTTTGATCGACATGTTAAATGTGATATAAGAGACAAATTTACAAAGAATATTTTATTTACATTTTTGTTGTAAATAAAATGTTAGAAAAGGAGATTTCATTTGTATTGTCGAAATAGAGTGGAAACAAAAGAGCAGAAAGTATACTACACTTTTTATTTCGTTTTTATGAAAATAATAAGTTGAACTTTAAATTATATTTCTATTGTCACGATAGCGACAAATGAAAAATAGATTTTAAATTATATTTTATTGTCAACATAAAAAGAAAATAAAAAGGATTACATCTAAAATTGTCATTTTTATCAAAATCTAAATATGATAAAAGAGGGGACAAAACCATGATAAGATTGACTACACTGGTTTGTTGTGTGTTGATTGACTTGTTTGAATCGCCAACGAATTTATATTTATATATGAATATAAATATTAATTAAATTTAAGCGAATCGCGCGCAGTAGTTCGCGTTTCGGAATCGTAACTTTAAACGGTTATACAGAAAGATCCAACCATCGGATTTCCCAAAACTGGACCCGTTAGGACCATCTTGGGAAAATCTTTCCAACGGTAGAAATTTCGTCAAAATCCAACAGTCATATTTTGAGATAAGTGTAAATTCAATTTTGGGAAAAACAGCGCCATGGCCACTATTGACTTGAAGCGTCGTTAATTAAATTAAGGCTATTTTTGATTAATTAAAAATAGTGAAAATTGTTATAATATATTCTTAGCGATATAAACTGGTTTTGCAATTTATACAACCTCGAGAATTATTTGAAAAGACCAAGGTAAACTCATTTCAAATAATTATTCGGCGATATCCAAATTGAAGAGTTGAAGATGACGGTCGAAGACCGATGATCTTCAAGGCGGATGGTTGTATTGCTATTGTTGGCCTTGATGGGAGTAGCTACGTTGATGGGTTGATGGTAGTGATCTTCAGGACGTTCTTGTTGATTGTTCGGATTTGCAAGTGTCTTTATTTCCCACGAAATAAGACGACTCCGGTTTCGTTCAGACCCGGAACGGACTTGTAAATGGATAGCATGCCTGACATTAAAATTTGTGTCATGTGATTAAATTGGTTTTTATTTAATGTATGAATGCATGGTGGCGGAGAATTTATTCTCTTTCTTAACACCCTTTTGTATATTAAATGATTATCAATCGCATGATATGAGTTGTTGATGTGACATGCCAAGTTGCAATGGAACAAGGCTTATTGTTGCAAAGCAGGGCCTTGTATGAGGATCAAAGCATAGTCTAGTATGGACACAGCTTTGTGTATACGTTACTTCGCGAGCCTCACACCCCGGTGGATTCTAAAACGGAGCAAGGGAACGCAAGGAGTGCGCACGTTTCTTTCTAGCTAGAAAGTAGTGTCAGTGGCCTACCAGCACTGATATTTACTATGTGGTTGTTGGATTTGAGGTACCTAAGTTATATTGGTCGATGCTGGCCAATTTAATGATCTGTTAGGATCGGGAAACGTGTGTTCAGGAATAGCCAATCCATTAAGCATTAACGTATGGACCGGCCCTGCAGGATCCAGGGTTGGACAGAGTACTAATCCTAGGCCATTGCTAGAGTGTCTCGAATCGGTAAGGATCTCGCTCCTAGCCTTGACTCAGTATGGAAACCCAACTTTCCAATACGAGATGACCGACTTGATTGTATACTTATGGCGACATAGTAGGATGGGGTACTATGCTATCTAGGATTAATACATTTACTTTGAAGTAATTTAAATCATATTATACACTTATGATATTAAAATAGTATTTGACTCGTACTCTGCATTTTTTGATCATTATAAGGTAAAACTCTACCTCTGGTGTGTGTTGCATTGTGTGATGGGACCTGAGTCTTATAATGATTTCATTTTTTACAAAAAGCATTGCGTTATTCTTTTTATTTAGTAAATATATTCACAGATAATCTATTGGAGTATACCCGTTCCACGAAAGTGGCGTGGTCCTTAGATTTGTCATATTCAGTAGTTAATATAGATTTCTCATGCCAGTACCATGACTGACTCGTAGTTTGTTTCACTTTGCAAACTCGGGTGCCCTCTCTCTTATAGGTTTTTAGATTATCTTGGAGTTGCTTCTCTTGGAGTCTATCTTGAAGATCTTTTTAGAAGGATTCTGGATTGAAGCATTAAGCTGTGTCTAGAACATTTTAAGTCTTCCGTTATGTTAAATTTACTTTCTTCCGCTGCATTTATGTAAAAGTTTGTAAATTATCCTCCGCTGTATTATTAAGTACTCTAATATTCTGTACTCTGATGTAACATTTTTATAATGTTTATAAAAGTCTTTTGTTATTTGTTCTGATGTGTTGTACGTCCGGAGTTAATGTATTCGAGTATTTCCAACCTTTGAATCAGACCTGTGTGGTTTATGTTCGATCCAAAGGGCAGGGATTTTCGAGTCATTACGGTTGGTATCTGAGCTTTGGTTAATTCAAATCTTTGGGGTACAACTCGTTAGAACGGAACAAGAGACTCATCAGAGATAGGATTAGAAATATCCTATAAAAGAATACTCATTAGAGATAGGATCAGCAGTATCCTAGAATGAGAAAACTCATTAGAGATGGGGTTAGTAATGCCCTAGAATGAGTTGAGAGTATTACGTATATGAGAGAGCGTAACTGTGACATAGAATACGAACTTGCTGTCTTATTTTCTTAGCTTCGTTCCTTTTCGAGGACGAAAAGCTTTAAGTGGGGGAGATTGTAACAACCCGGAAATTGAGGATAAATTTAAAAGTTTTATTTCATAAAATTTTGTTAGAAAATAAGGGAGAATTTAAAAATTCTATTTTAAAATTAAAATAATAATAATAGCAGTTGAATCCTTGATTTTATTTCAAAGGTTCAATATAATTTTTAATAAGAAATTGTCACAAAGTTGAGTGTCAATGTAACACCCCACCTACGCTAGGGTCACTCACAAAGGGAATGCACAAGCTTTGGCGGAGCATTATTTAGGTAAACATACACAGAAATATTACAAGACAGAACATATAAAACAACGGAAAAAAAACCAAATTTCATTTCTTTAAAATCTAGAAAGGTCTAAAGCCTTTTACATCAAAATGCCATTAAATCCATTACATCGAAATCTGTCTTGCAATAGTAATGAAGCATAAAACCATAGTCATAAATCATTCCCCAAGTAAAACAGTAAAGCAAGCCATAGCCAAGAGAAATCCAAGTCGTTCGTGAAAGAGCCTTGGAGCTTCGTAAGATCCGAACTAAGTTGTATTCCCACCCTGCGAACCTTGGGGGGAGAACGGAAGAAAAAGAGGCAAAACAAAACGGGTCAGTCATAAAGACTGAGTAAGTCCTAGTGACATTCAGCATAGAAACAAGTAAAGATAACATGACATGTATAAACTGAAAGTAAACATAAGGATGATGACAACATAGGAAAGTTAAACTAAGATGACAAGATAAACTATACTAACCAGATAAACTACGGTAACAAGATAAACTATGCAAACCAGATAAACTACGTATAGCATTGCATGTTTCAAATTCTCTGCACCAACTGTACTAGTACCCCAACCCGTATCATCCTTTCCATGTATATGTACAGTCCCTTGCCGTATATCGTACGGGTTTCATCACGTATTTCTATACTACTTCAATGTAGTGCCACCATTCTTGAAATCGTTTGGACTGCCACCCTTGTTCTGGCTAGGTTTCCTTATCATGAACTATCGCGTGTTCAACTAGGATTTATGCCACCTAGGACCACTAGGGATTATGCTACCTATTGAATGTTTTCTAGATTTGATTAGGGTTTATGCCACCTAGGACCACTAGGGATTATGCTACCTAACGAACAACGCCCTATTTCCACGTAACGATCTATTAATCGATCGGCTCCCAACAAGTCCTAGCTCGTTCATATATCTGTGTCATACAACCCAATCATGAAATGTAGTTACCTATGCTAGGTCCACCATATGGTGTATCAAGCCCTAGAGTGCCAACCACCGACACGAATCAAGCACGCACAGTGTAAACCTACTGGTGCCCAATGCCTGCTTTTTCAACTCCGGACTATGTGCACGACCATAGTCTGCCTGAACCTACAATGGCACACCAACTCATTCGTCGTTCTGGTCGCTTACAATCAACCCAGTAATCGTGCCTCACCTTGCCTAGTTCCAGGGTACCATGATACATCTAGTGGGTTACTGCTGAAAAGGACCGCGTAACTAGGGTTTCCGTCCAACAGGTTAAGTGTTGTCATTTTAATTCGAGACTTAACCCCATCAGTCTAGCATGTCAAGTTGGTTAAGTGTGGTCATTCAAGTTCGTGACTTAACCCGTCTACGTGTCATGTCAAATTGGTTAAGTATATTCAAGAGGTACATGACTTAACTCTATCAAATCATTATGTCAAATTGGTTAAGTATATTCAAGCGGTACATGACTTAACCCTATCAAATCATCATGTCAAATTGGTTAAGTATATCCAAGAGGTACATGACTTAACCCTATCAAATCATCGTGTCAAATTGGTTAAGTATATTCAAGCGGTACGTGACTTAACCCTATCAAATCATCGTGTCAAATTGGTTAAGTATATCCAAGCGGTACATGACTTAACTCTATTAAATCATCATGTCAAATTGGTTAAGTATATTCAAGCGGTACGTGACTTAACCCTATCAAATCATCGTGTCAAATTGGTTAAGTATATTCAAGCGGTACATGACCTAACCCTATCATGTGGTATTAATTCATTAATGCACCCCAACCTCTCACATTGGACTAGTTGTTGTGGTCACTGGATTCGCCGGACGGTTCCGGGCAGGTTTACACCACAACCTAGTCTAACCTCGGGTCTTAAGCGCGATATGACCAACTACCCACATTGGATCCTATTATTTGCAGTCACTGGATTCGTCGGGCGGTTCCGGGCAGATTTACACTGCAAACTCAACCCAACCTCGAGCTGGCTATTTTCAAGTTCATTCAAATGTCATGTCCATGTTCAAGTTTCATGTCAAGCTCGTGTCAAGTTTCAAAGCGAGTTTCATGTCAAGTTTTCATGTTAAGTTTTCAAGTTTCAACTTCTGCCTATTATCAAGTTCCTGATTCATATTCATAACCAATTCACGTTTCAAGTTCATAAGCATGTTTACGTGCCTTCTAGATGTCCAATGTCAACTATCAAGCCATAGTCAATTTTGTATTCAAGTTATTCCCATCGTATACATTTCATGCTATTTGTCGTGTTCCACAATTACCTAAAAACATGGTTTGACTACCAGATTCTATTTTCTCTAATTACGTTTCGAGTTCACAATTCACATTCATGTCAATTATTAAGTTTACAATCGCTTTCGTGTTCAAGTTATGCCAATTCATGTCCAAGCTAATTCATGTCAATTACCAATTCATGTCTAAGTGAATCTTCATGTTTTGACCAATATCCCCAAATCGTATTCCTACCGTGCGCGTATCGAGATTAATTCAAAAAGGGATAAACAAGGAAATCATGACAAAGATGGGCATGTGAATAGGCATGAGATTATAATCCAAATCATAGATTCAACAGAATTGGTGTATAATAATTTAACACATCATAGGCATGTGAATAGGATACAGAACAACAATATGAAAACCAAGGTTTAGGAACATAGGCAGACTTGCATTAATCCAAATTCAAGATTCAAGAGAGAATAGGGTGAAAAAGTCTTATCATCAAGTCAAGGTCCGGGAATTCATATTACAATCTAGCGTTTAAATAATAAACTAGGTCCAACAAGATGAATGGGCATGATTCAATAGATAAGGAATAACCCAAAATCCTAGATTCAAGAAGAAACAAGAACAGATCTAAATAGATAATCAAGCTTAGGTCCAATTTCATTTTATTCCATGTCCATATTAAATTTAACCAATTTCAATCTCAAAGTAACTAGAACTTACAGAGCACGGATCGAGAATTAGAATGCAGAGATTTGATTCTAGAAACGGTTGTTGCAGTTGTTGAATCTCTATTCGTTTAGTCTTGTTCTAGTTGAAAACCCCCAATTTGCAATTCCTAGATGTTGTCTTGACGAAGAAGAAGTAGTCTCTTTTTATTTTAATATTATCATTTTGATTTTCACAGAGGTAGCATAAGGACAGAATGAAATGGCGTAGAGAGAATGAGGCTAGGGGGCTGTTTATGTAGGGTTAGGCAGACGAATCTGGTCACGAAACAAGTCTAAATACATCAAAATGCATTTGGTTCAGGAAATAGGTTCGTGAGGCAGGTCGACCCCCAGGTCGACTCCCCAGTCGACCTGGTCATGGGGAGGTTGACACCCCAGTCAACTTGGTTGGGGGAGGTCGACTACCCAGTCGACCTGGGTACATGGGCGGGAATTTTCCCGCCAGCCATCTCTGGGTTTGAATTTTGAATTTTCTGGCTTTATTTTCTAGCTGTTTTATTTTATTCAAATTCCTGAAACTTCTAAGGGTCATAACTTGGTCATACGAACTCCGATTTTCGAAAACTCAAACTCAATTTCATGCATAATTTCGAGACGAACGCAATGGCGCAACCCGTTTCCCTTGGTTCTTAATTGAAAATTTAATTCTGCCTTGATTTATGGTTATAACATGTTATTAAAATACGGGTTGTTACATTCTCCCCTCCTTAAAGGATTTCGTCCCCGAAATCTCTAAGTTAGGAAGAATGTATCCTACCATCCATCATCCATCTACTCAAAACATCATCCACAAGCAATCATTGTCCTTAAAAGATTCATAAGGCTATATGTATATATGAGGAAAGTGTGTGTATATGTACTTATCTAATGCAAAAGATCAGGCGGTTACTGATTCAGTAAACCTCCTTAATGCAAAGTATGCTAGTGCGATGAGTCCAACATGTATGCAAATTTCTATTACATTTCACAATTTCTACATGAGTGCTCAAACATTCATTCATATGCAACATCCAAATGATAGCATATCAAGTTTCCATCCATATACAAGTATAAACATTCATGCATATGCAATATGAAAATGTGACTGAGCCGATCTAGTGCCTAATGTGTGTTATGCAACCACAAGCGACCACTTGCAACCATTTGCAAACATCAACCATAACATGTCTCAAACACATGTTTACACCCAATTGTTCCTACCTAAAGATATAGTCGAACGATAGAAGCAAGAAAAATTTTTGTGCCCATTAGGCAATTTCAAAACTGGAAATCTATGTCACATATATACTGATTAGGAGAAGAACTCCCTAGGCAGCAACCCGAAGACCGAAATCTACATCAGGCTGGCACCCAAAGAATTACTCAACCCAGCGGACACTCTCAAGCCCCAACGTGCATTACTAACAGATGATCCCTATGGGGTTTTGCAACAGAAATAGGATTGAGAATAGGACCGAGAGGTTATACTTAAAAGATAGCATGCAAATAAGCTCTACAGGAAAAGAGGGTCAAGGATATACTATTAAAAAGAGATATGATGCGCGTGTCTAGTCTTCAATCTTCTAAGTCGCATTTCCTTGAGCTTAACTCCATTGTGCTTTGATCATATTTAACTTCACATTTCATAGCTTCTTAATTCCTATTTCCGAAATATGAGTTGGAACTCATTTCACTGTCGCTCCTCGTTCCACTTTCATTTATTCTTTTTCTAGTACACCCATCTTAAACATGACTGCGTACTCATGGTTTTGTGCAAGCTCTCCAAAATTCACTAGTGAATCTTGGATCTCATTCACTTACTAGAAGGTATTCCAAAATGAATTATCTCTTAAAAATAAACAAATGCAAACCATGTTGCCAAATGTACTTACTAAGGTAATTTTCTATAACTCATGCATAAGCGAAATGAACCATCTGCCTTAGTGGCGAACATTACTCGAGCGGATCACTCAAGAAATTCTAGGTAACTAAGCATGACAAAACCCTAAGGGTAACACTAGACTTCGAGGACATTACTAAGGCAAGTCAAGAGTCTAACTACCATGGAACTAGTACAAACAAGTCATGAATATACACTTAGCATAGACATTTTCAAATCCAAACAAGTCATGAATAAATGAGCCGATTCCCCAACGGGATTTGAGACACACAAAAAAATGGGATCCTTTACTACACTAGTACTAAGGTGCAGAGACTCAACTATCGAAGCGGAATTAAAAGGATGCGATGAACAAAAACAAAGTTCTAACAGGATGAAACTAAACCTTCAACAGAAACATTACCACCTCTCTTAGGTATGCTAGTAATGAGAGCATACAATTGCCCTCTCGATGATCCTGTTCTTTGCCCTTGTCCTTGTCCTATAACACTTAACTACATGTCCCTTTTTACCGTACTAACGATACTCTTTCTTGTCATGGGTTTTATTATTCTTTCACTTTGGCCTCTTCCTTTTCACCTTTTCCTCCTTCGTGGATTAAGCCATATCAACAAGTTTCTTATCCTTAGGCTTGTGTTCTTTTATCCTCATTCTTACTATCCTTGTATAGCTTGTTGACAAGTTTATTGAAATCTACCTCCATCGCACGGCAACCCTACAAAGCTTGAAATAAGATTAGTCACAAGTAAAACTATTGCGGCAACAGATGGAGGTTGGGCACCCCTTTGCCCTCCGACATACGCCTACAAAACTATGGTGAAAAGAGAGAAAGAAGAGATTCAAAGAGAGAATCAAAAGATAGTGCATATGGCTTTGGGGAATATGCCTTTCGTAAAACAAAACTTTTCTTAGAAAAATGCTTCTTTGTAAATGTTTTGAAAATAATTTCAGAAGGTTTTTAAAAGCTTTTGCCCAGTCTAGTAACCTTCTGCTCTGATACCAAATGTAACACCCCACCTCCGCTAGGGTCACTCGCAAAGGGAATGCACTAGCTTTGGTGGAGCATTATCTAGGTAAACATACACAGAAATATTACAAGACAGAACATATAAAGCAGCGGAAGAAAAACAAAATTTCATTTCTTTAAAATCTAGAAAGGTCTAAAGCCTTTTACATCAAAATGCCATTAAATCCATTACATCGAAATCTGTCTTGCAATAGTAAAGAAGCATAAAATCATAGTCATAAATCATTCCCCAAGTAAAACAGTAAAGCAAGCCATAGCCAAGAGAAATCCAAGCCGTTCGTGAAAGAGCCTTGGAGCTTGGTAAGATCCGAACTAAGCTGTATTCCCACCCTGCGAACCTGGGGGGGAGAACGGAAGAAAAAGAGGCAAAACAAAATGGGTCAGTCATAAAGACTGAGTAAGTCCTAGTGACTTTCAGCATAAAAACAAGTAAAGATAACATGACATGTATAAACTGAAAGTAAACATAAGGATGATGACAATATAGGCAAGTTAAACTAAGATGACTAGATAAACTATACTAACCAGATAAACTACGGTAACAAGATAAACTATGCAAACCAGATAAACTATGTATAGCATCACATGTTTAACATTCTCTGCACCAACTGTACTAGTACCCCAACCCGTATCATCCTTTCCATGTATATGTACAGTCCCTTGCCGTATATCGTGCGGGTTTCATCACGTATTTCTATACTACTTCAATGTAGTGCCACCATTCTTGAAATCGTTTGGACTGCCACCGTTGCTCTGGCTAGGTTTCCTTATCATGAACTATCGCGTGTTCAACTAGGATTTATGCCACCTAGGACCACTAGGGATTATGCTACCTATTGAACGTTTTCTAGATTCGATTAGGGTTTATGCCACCAAGGATTACTTGGGATTATGCTACCTAACGAACAACACCCTTTTTCCACGTAACGATTTATTAATCGATCGGCTTCCTACAAGTCCTAGCTCGTTTATGTATCTGTGTCATACGGCCCAATCACGAAATGTAGTTACCTGTGCTAGGTCCACCATAGGGTGTATCAAGCCGTAGAGTGCCAACCACCGACACGAATCAAGCACGCACAGTGTAAACCTACTGGTGCTCAATGCCTGCTTTTTCAACTCCGGATTACGTGCACGACCATAGTCCACCTGAGCCTACAATTGCGCACCAACTCAGCCTTCGTTCTGGTCGCTTACAATCAGCTCAGTAATCGTGCCCCCACCCTGCCTAGTTCCAGGGTACCATGATACATCTAGGGGGTTACTACTGAAAAGAACCGCGTAACTAGTGTTTCCGTCCAGCAGGTTAAGTGTTGTCATTTAAATTCGAGACTTAACCCCATCAGTCTAGCATGTCAAGTTGGATAAGTGTGGTCATTCATGTTCGTGACTTAACCCGTCTACGTGTCATGTCAAATTGGTTAAGTATATTCAAGAGGTACATGACTTAATTCTATCAAATCATCATGTCAAATTGGTTAAGTATATTCAAGCGATACATGACTTAACCCTATCAAATCATCGTGTCAAATTGGTTAAGTATGTTCAAGAGGTATATGACTTAACCCTATCAAATCATCGTGTCAAATTGGTTAAGTATATTCAAGCGGTACGTGACTTAACCCTATCAAATCATCATGTCAAATTGGTTAAGTATATTCAAGCGGTACATGACTTAAATCTATCAAATCATCATGTCAAATTGGTTAAGTATATTCAAGCGGTACGTGACTTAACCCTATCAAATCATCGTATCAAATTGAATAAGTATATTCAAGCGATACATGACTTAACCCTATCATGTGGCATTAATTCATTAGTGCACCCCAACCTCTCACATTAGACTAGTTGTTGTGGTCACTGGATTCGTCGGGCGGTTCCGGGCAGGTTTACACCACAACCTAGTCTAACCTCGGGTCTTAAGCGCGATATGACCAACTACCCACATTGGACCCTGTTGTTTGCAGTCACTGGATTCGTCGGGTAGTTCCGGGAAGATTTACACTGCAAACTCAACCCAACCTCGAGTTGGCCATTTTCAAGTTCATCCAAATGTCACGTCCATGTTCAAGTTTCATGTCAAGCTCGTGTCAAGTTTTTAAGGGAGTTTCATGTTAAGTTTTCATGTTAAGTTTTCAAGTTTCAACTTATGCCTATTATCAAGTTCATGATTCATATTCATAACCAATTCACGTTTCAAGTTCATAAGCATGTTTACATGCATTCTAGATGTCCAATGTCAACTATCAAGTCATAGTCAATTTTGTATTCAAGTTATTCCCATCGTATCCATTTCATGCTATTTGTCGCGTTCCACAATTACCTAAAAACATGGTTTGACTACCAGATTCTATTTTTTCTAATTACATTCCGAGTTCACAATTCACATTCATGTCAATTATCAAGTTTACAATCGCTTTCGTGTTCAAGTTATGCCAATTCATGTCCAAGCTAATTCATGTCAATTACCAATTCATGTCTAAGTGAATCTTCATGTTTTGACCAATATCCCCAAATCGTATTCCTACCGTGCGCGTATCGAGATTAATTCAAAAAGGGATAAACAAGGAAATCATGACAAAGATGGGCATGTGAATAGGCATGAGATTATAATCCAAATCATATATTCAACAGAATTGGTGTATAATAGTTTAACACATCATAGGCATGTGAATAAAATCCAGAACAACAATATGAAAACCAAGTTTTAGGAACATAGGTAGACTTGCATTAATCTAAATTCAAGATTCAAGAGAGAATAGGGTGAAAAAGTCTTATCATCAAGTCAAGGTCCAAGAATTCATATTACAATCTAGCGTTTAAATAATAAACTAGGTCCAACAACATGAACGGGCATGATTCAATCGATAAGGAATAACCCAAAATCCTAGATTCAAGAAGAAACAAGAACAGATCTAAATAGATAATCAAGCTTTGGTCCAATTTCATTTTATTCCATGTCCAAATTAAATTTAACCAGTTTCAATCTCAAAGTAAATAGAACTTACAGAGCACGGATCGAGAATTAGAGTGCAGAGATTTGATTCTAGAAATGTCTATTGCAGTTGTTGAATCTCTATTCGTTTAGTCTTGTTCTAGTTGAAAACCCCCAATTTGCAATTCCTAGATGTTGTCTTGACGAAGAAGAAGTAGTCTCTTTTAATTTTAATATTATCATTTTGATTTTCACAGAGGTAGCATAAGGACAGAATGAAATGGTGTAGAGAGAATGAGTCTAGGGGGTTGTTTATATAGGGTTAGGCAGACGAATCTGGTCATGAAACAAGTCTAAATACATCAGAATGCATCTTGTTTAGGAAATAGGTTCGGGAGGCAGGTCGACCCCCAGGTCGACTCCCCAGTCGACCTTGTCATGGGGAGGTCGACACCCCAGTCGACCTGATTGGGGGGAGGTCGACTCCCCAGCCGACCTGGGTATATGGGCGGGAATTTTCCCGCCAGCCTTCTCTGGGTTTGAATTTCGAATTTTCTGGCTTTATTTTCGAGCTGTTTTATTTTATTCAAATTCCTGAAACTTCTAAGGGTCATAACTTGGTCATACGAACTCCGATTTTCGAATACTCGGACTCGATTTCATGCAGAATTTCGAGACGAACGCAATGGCGCAACCTTTTTCCCTTGGTTCTTATTTTAAATTCTAATTCTGCCTTGATTTATGGTTATAACATGTTATTAAAATACGGATTGTTAGAGTCAACTATAAGATGTGTTTGATTTGAAAAATTAAATGATAAAATCTATTTGTTTCACTTTATTTATATAGTAAATTTCATGTCGCATGTGATAGACAAAGTAACGTTCGTTAATTAATGTTGACATTAGTAGTCAAATAAATCTTGCACAAAATTTCTTTGCTCATTCACATTTTATGAAGTTTATATTCTTTCCTATTCTTTTTCTACTTTCCCTATTAAACTCTTTTTAGAGAAATAAATTATGAACATAATATTTCTTCCACTTTATTTTCTTCGACCATATATCGTATGCGTCCATTCATTATAAAATTCATTTCCATTTATGTTTTATGCATTATGCCACTTTTATTTCTTTAATTTGTGAAACACTCGGAAAAAAAATGAAAAGGGTCCCGAACCATTTATGTATATTAAAAAAATAGAAAATAAAAGGTTTAAAGATATAAGTGTGAACTGCGACTTGTCATCTTTGAAAATACAAGATTTTTAGTTTATTTAGTAGATATAGCTAATTAAAGATTCATATGCACTATTAAACCACACATCCAACATATATTTTTAAAACAAATCCATATATTATATCCATGATGAAGGCAAACAGTAAGGACGGTCAATTTTCACAAAGGAATGAAATTTTATGTCAAACTAAAATAATGAAACATAAAAGGCCATAACATGAATGCATGGTTACCTGCCTCTTTTACCTTCCTTCCTACGCATTCATTTATTTCCTTTAGTTATTAGTTTATTATTCCTCATTCTATAAATTTATTTCTCTTCATTCTATTTTCACATATGTATTCTTATCTCTTAAATTACATCCCTTTATTTATCTTTCCCTTTTTTTTATCCATCATTATTTTTCTTCAAAAATAAACCAACTCTATGTATTTATGTTTCCCTTTTCTTTTTATTTTAAGAAACAAAGAGGGAAAAAACTACAAAACTATCAGCGTTGTCTACGCATATATCTAGAATTTTTTAACCTTAATAAATGTGTATGTCTAATTTAACATGTTCCTTAAACTCTAACATTTTAATATTATATGTTTTGAAATTTGAAAAGTTTTACAATTTCCTATCAAGCAATAAATAATGCATTCATTTTATTTGTCTTTATATTTACCATACTTCCTTCTCTCCTCTTATTTCCTTTCCCATTTCTACCTCATGTATTAACTAACATTCTCGTTTTCCCTTTTCTCTCTTCTTTTGTTTTCCAACGTTTTTTTTCTTCTTTCTTTCTTCCTTTCCTTTAAATCAAATATATGTATATATATTCTCTTCTATTTATCGTTTCTTGCAATTAAATAGGTTCCCAAAATTATTTTATGTTATGTTGTGTGTTTTGAAATTTGAAAAAAAGGTTGCACTACTTAAATAATTAGATAAAATAAAGCAAGCATTTAATTTTTTTATAAATAAAAAGAGGTATATGGGGAAAATAACTTGTGCATTTATTCTCTACTCTCTCTCTCTCTCCTCTTTTATTTATCATTCAAATTCATTTTTTTGGATATGAAAACATTCCCTTTACTCCGCCTTTGTTCTGTCTTCTCTTTACATTTATAAATCTTCAGACCTCATAAATAATAAATAAAAAATAGGGTTTTTTTTGCAAAAATAATAATTGTATAGATACTAGGTTAGAGAACCCTAATCTCCATCTTATTTCCTTCTTCTCCAAGCCATAGCCGCCATTCCACTTTTCTTCCTTCGTCCAAACACTTCACGGATTTGATGAATTCTAGAATTGAAATTCTGAACTAAAAGGGAAAACATACGGCCTTGAATTAGAGGTCGGTGAGAATTCTGAATCTCAAATTAAAATTTTAATTATTTTACTGTGAATGAAAAAAAACACTGTATATATATATGTAATAATGTAGATCTGTGTTCTGCGTTGAATTTTATTTATATATTTAGATCCGAATTGACGTGGTTTTGAATACTTCGGTTCAAACCTGAATTGGACATTTTTTTGAGGTCGATAGAATTTTGGATCTAAATTTACTCGATGTGAGTAATCATACCTATTTTATAAATAATTATATTTTAAATATTGATCTCGCCTTTGAATTGTTATACGTATATTGTTCTGCGCTATGGTAATTTAGGATTTCTTTTGTTCATGTATCTCTGTTGTGTTTGTCATATTCGCTTGGTTGATACGTTCAAATCTCATAGTTTTGAGATTCATAAAGATTATATACATTCCAAATTTGATTGTAGATTTGTTAATGCGATCAAAATCTCATTATATATATATATATATATATATATATATATATATATACGCGGCTGGTAATTTAGGACGAATTTTATTTTTGTTTTATTTCAAGCGTGAGATGTCAAAATCTTATCCTGAATTTTATTTTTATTTAATTTCAAGCGTGAGATATCAAAATCTCATCTTGAATTTTATTTTTGTTTTATTTCAAGCATGAGATGTCAAAATCTCATCTTGAATTTTTTTATTTTTTTTCAAGTGTGGGATAACACTAATCTCATCTTTGCGGCTCATGTTCGAGTGTGAGATGTAAAAATCTCATCTTGTTTACATGTTATAAAAAGAGAGATGTAAAAGTTCCATCTTAGGATTTTTTTTATTTTTTTATCCAAGTATGAGATGTTAAAATCTCATCTTGAGTTTATTTCTGTTAATGCGATCAAAATCTCATTTTGCTGAGATTTATATAAATATATACGCGATTGGTAACTTAGGATTTATTTTACTTTATTTTCAAGTGTGGGATGTAAGAATCTCATCTTGAGATTTAGTTTATTTTATTTAATCCATATTCAAATTGGTACATCGCGTTGCTGTTACTCTGTTCATTTAAAAATGTCATGGATTGTTCACCTTTAGACAATATGATTATTTGTTCATTTAAATTGTCATGAGTTGTTCACCTCTAGATAACATGTTGTTCGTTCATTTATTATGACATCGATTGTTCACATTTAGAGATACATGTTATTTTTGAAACAAAAGATGTAAAGTGAAAACACATGTGTATTGACATCATTTTGTTAATAAAGAGGTCAAAATGAAAATTACATTTTTAAATTAACTTTTTATTTGTTAATTTAAAAAGGCATGTTAAGAATTACATTTTAATCAACTTCTTATTAGTTAATTCATTATAACATGAAAGAGTTAACATTCCAATTAACATTTTATGTGTTAATTCGAAATGACAAGAAAAATTAACATTTTAGTTAACCTTTTATTTGTTAAGTTAAAATGACATAAAAAGTTTTTACCTTTAATTAACATTATATTTGTTATTTAAAAGGGTAGGATAGGATCACAAAGTCATAAATTACATTTTATGCGTATTTTATATGCAAATAAAAGGCAAAGGCATAAAGTACATTTTTCTAAGTATTTTGTGTACAAGTTAAAAGATAAGATTATTAAACTTGTTTTTATTTATACTTTTGTGTAAATAAAAGAGAAGAATTAAGAACCGTATTTTTGTTTACATTGTACATGTATACAGAGGTTCATTTTTCACTGTTAGATTTAAAATAATTATTTTTATCATTAGTTGAGATGCAATAGAATTTGTAGATTTCAAATTTATATTTTTTTATCGTCATTTGAGATGCGGTAAAAAGATCGTATTAAAATTTATAATTTTGGTTTATATTTTTATATTAAACAAGAAGGTAGATTTTAAGAAGAGATTTTGATCGACATGTTAAATGTGATATAAGAGACAAATTTACAAAGAATATTTTATTTACATTTTTTTTGTAAATAAAATGTTAGAAAAGGAGATTTCTTTTGTATTGTCAAAATAGAGTGGAAACAAAAGAGCAGAAAGTATATTACACTTTTTATTTCGTTTTTATGAAAATAATAAGTTGAACTTTAAAATATATTTCTATTGTCACGATAGCGACAAATGAAAAATAGATTTTAAATTATATTTTATTGTCAACATAAAAAGAAAATAAAAAGGATTACATCTAAAATTGTCATTTTTATCAAAATCTAAATATGATAAAAGAGGGGACAAAACCATGATAAGATTGACTACACTGGTTTGTTGTGTGTTGATTGACTTGTTTGAATCGCCATCGAATTTATATTTATATATGAATATAAATATTTATTAAATTTAAGCGAATCGCGCGCGGTAGTTCGCGTTACGGAATCGTAACTTTAAACGGTTATACAGAAAGATCCAACCGTCGGATTTTCCAAAACCGGACCCGTTAGGACCGTCTTGGGAAAATCTTTCCAACAGTAGAAATTTCATCAAAATCTAACGGTCATATTTTGAGATAAGTGGAAATTCAATTTTGGGAAAAACAGCGCCATGGCCACTATTGACCTGAAGCGTTGTTAATTAAATTAAGGCTATTTTTGATTAATTAAATTAGTGAAAATCGTTACAATATATTCTTAGCAATATAAACTGGTTTTGCAATTTATACAACCTCAATAATTATTTGAAAAGACTAAGGTAAACTCATTTCAAATAATTATACGGCGATATCCAAATTGAAGAGTTGAAGACGACGGTCAAAGACCGATGATCTTCAAGGCGGATGGTTGTATTGCTATTGTTGGCCTTGATGGGAGTAGCTACCTTGATGGGTTGATGGTAGTGATCGTCCGGACGTTCTTGTTGATTGTTCGGATTTGCGAGTGTCTTTATTTCCCACGAAACAAGACGACTCCGGTTTCGTTCAGACCCAGAACGGACTTGTAAATGGATAGCATGCCTGACATTGAAATTTGTGTCATGTAATTAAATTGGTTTTTATTTAATGTATGAATGCATGGTGGCGGAGAATTTATTCCATTGCTTAACACCCTTTTGTATATTAAATGATTATCAATCGCATGATATGAGTTGTTGATGTGACATGCCAAGTTGCAATGGAACAAGGCTTATTGTTGCAAAGCAGGGCCTTGTATGAGGATCAAAGCATAGTCTAGTATGGACACAGCTTTGTGTATACGTTACTTCGCAAGTCTCACATCCCGATGGAGTCTAAAACGGAGCAAGGGAACGCAGGGAGTGCGCATGTTTCTTTCTAGCTAGAAAGTGGTGTCAGTGGCCTACCATCACTAATATTTACTATGTGGTTGTTGGATTTGAGGTACCTCAGTTATATTGGTCGCTACTGGCCAATTTAGAGATCCGTTAGGATCGGAAAACGTGTGTTCAGGAATTGCCAATCCATTAAGCGTTAACGTATGGACCGGCCCTGCAGGATCCAAGGGTTGGACAGAGTACCAATCCTAGAGCATTGCTAGAGTGTCTCGAATCGGTAAGGATCTCGCTCCTAGCCTTGACTCAGTATGGAAACCCAACTTTCCAATACGAGATGACCGACTTGATTGTATATTTATTATGGAGACATAGTAGGATGGGGTACTATGCTGTCTAGGATTAATACATTTACTTTGAAGTAATTTAAATCATATTGTATACTTATGATATTAAAATAGTATTTGACTCGTACTCTGCATTTTTTGATCATTATAAGGTAAAACTCTATCCTCTGGTGTGCATTGCATTGTGTGATGGGACCTGAGTCTTATAATGATTTCATTTTTAACAAAAAGCATTGCGTTATTCTTTTTATTTAATATACATATTCACAGACAATCTATTGGAGTATACCCGTTCCACGAAAGTGGCGTGGTCATTAGATTTTTCATATTCAGTAGTAAATATAGATTTCTCATACCAGTCCCATGACTGACTCGTAGTATATTTCACTTTGCAAACTCGGGTGCCCTCTCTCCACATGGGCAGCCAATTTACAGGTTTTTAGATTATCTTGGAGTTGCTTCTCTTGGAGTCTATTTTGAAGATCTTTTTAGAAGGATTCTGGATTGAAGTATTGAGCTGTGTCTAGAACATTTTAAGTCTTCCGCTATGTTAAATTTACTTTCTTCCGCTGCATTTATGTAAAAATTTGTAAATTATCCTCCGCTGTATTATTAAGTACTCTGATATTCTGTACTCTGATGTAACATTTTTATAATGTTTATAAAAGTCTTCTGTTATTTGTTCTGATGTGTTGTACGCCAAGAGTTAGTGTATTCGAGGATTTCCAACCTTTGAATCGGACCTGTGTGGTTTATGGCCGATCCAAAGGGCGGTGATTTTTGGGTCATTACAAAGAGAGTCCTCCGCTCTTCAAATCCATACCAGAAGCTTCCCCTATCGTCGTATGGTTCTCGAGATCTGCCACCAGGAAGTCGCGCCGCCTCGAAGCCCGTCGTGCCTCGACCGCCGCACCGAGTGGGACCCCGCATAGCTCGTTTTGCGCGCCTCCCCAAGCACTACAACGTGGTGCCATCTGATTTTGGTAACGAGCAATGGATTGAGAGAAATTGCTAAACCTAGTTTCGAACCCCAACCTGAAAGGTGCGGCTTTGTTAATTTAAAACAGTTTTAACACTTTAAAACCGTTGCAAACTTTGAAAAATTATATCTTTATCGTGTGTTGACGAAATTCGATGAAACTAGAAATATCGTGACCGCAAGGAGGCTCTCTGCAATCTAGAAGAGACCGCGGATTTTTCTGAGCTAGCTACGATTTTTAGCACCTCAAAAACCAATGTAAGATTTCTAAACTGAAATATGAATGGAAATGTGATGTATAAATTATATAAGCGAAATATAAATTATACACGTGTCGTATACCTCATGTACATGTGTTGTGTAAGCTATATGAGCGAAGTATGAATTATACTTGCATTGTATAAATGATATGTGTGTTGGAATAGAAATAATATATATATATATACACACACACTCCCCTCGTCCACAAACCATGGATGATGTTTATTGTTTGTGATTGGCGTGAAAATATATGGTATGACGAATGGATGAAAATAATTGTTTGTGGTTGATATTGTTGGATTGTGACTGAAAAATATCCTCTTATGGTTGAAACAAATTAGAATAGGATTGTGGAAATGAAAATAAAGCATGCCGCCTGCGTGCGAACTAGATGCATGAAATCCCCATTATAAAAAACTGCGAGGTTTTAAGGTAGAGCGAGGAGCCGTACATCAGGACAGTGCCGGTTTTAACTACCCTGCAGTTACGCTGTCGAAATTTTCTGAAATATTCATGTGTTAGAATTATTTTCATTTGTTGAAATTATTTTCATATGTTGAAACCGCATTCATGTGTTGAATAGAAATTCATGTGTTGAATGGTATTCGTGTTTTAAATAAATTACTTTAACGATAAAAATCACATTTTTATTATATATACAAACTATAGAAAACATTCATGCATTGAATAGAAATTCATTCGTTGAATAGAAATTCATTCGTTGAATAGAAATTCATGTGTTGAATGGTATTCATGTTTTAAATAAATTACTTTAACGATAAAAATCACATTTTTATTATATATACAAACTATAGAAAACATTCATGTGTTGAATAGAAATTCATTCGTTGAATTGAAATTCATGTGTTGAATGGTATTCGTGTTTTAAATAAATTACTTTAACGATAAAAATCATATTTTTACTATATATACAAACTATAGAAAACATTCATGTGTTGAACAGAAATTCATGTGTTGAATGGTATTCGTGTTTTAAATAAATTGCTTTAACAACAAAAATTACATTTTTATTGTGAATATGAAGTGCTAAAACATTCATGTGTTGAATAAATATTTCTGATGATAAAAATATTACTTTTATCATGTATACGCCTTGCTAAAAATACACACGTGTTGAAATAAATGTTTGTTCGCTAGAAATATTATTATTAGCTTTGTTCTGCATATATATATATACATGTGTTGAACAGAGAAAATGGATTAGCTGTTGAGTAAAGAAATTATTTGCATGCCCGACAAATAGCTAAGCCTTAGTGAGTTGGCTGTGCAATTTTATTTTTATATCATCATATACCCCATAAGCATTTGGAGCTTGTGTGACGAGGTTGAAGATTTACCATACGAGCGAGAGGCTTGTATGGCGATGACTATATATTACAGGTTGAACTGATGACTGATCTGAACTATATAAATTGTAACGGTAAATTTCCAGATTAATAGAAACCCCATACGGGTTTGGAGATGACAATAAACACGTCTCTCTGGTCATTAAGGCACAAAAAACATTTATAGGGTGACGAGAATTTATTCTCTGGAGGTACGATCTATACACACACCCCTGTGGACACCGGAATATATCGCTATAAATATGTGTATGCTTATTAGGATTTATTGGGTACCTAATATGGCCCAATAAATTTCCAAACCCCTTCCCATACAAAGGAGGTTATGGCGAAATTTTTCAAAATATAAAGGCTTTAGTGAAATATTTGAAGTGAAAACGATATTGAAATCGCAGAATGAACTATATATATATATATATAATTGAAACGAATCGAGGTCGTGCAGTTTGTGTTTTGAAATCGTAACTTCAATCGATTAGTACGAGAGATCCGACCATCGGATTTTCCCAAAACCGCAACCGTTGGGTTCTCCTTGGAAATATCTTTCCAACGGCACTAACTTTGTAAAGATCCAACGGTTGGATTGTCTGGAATGTTTAATTCAAATCTGAAGAAAAACAGTGCCAGAATCGATTATATTTATATATAAATATAAATATAATTAAATTAAATCGAATAACGACGCTGCAGTTCGTATTTTGAAATCGTAACTTCAAACGACTAGTGCGGAAGATCCGACAGTCGGATTTTCACGAAACTGGAACCGTTGGGTTCGCTTTGGAAATATCTTCCCAGTGATATAAACTTTGTAGAAATCCAACGGTTAGATTTCCCGATATGTGTAAAACAAATTTGGGCAAAAACCGCGCCAGTGCCACGGCACGACCTGAAACGTCATTTAATTAAATATGGCCATTTTAAAAAAAAATGGCGAAAAATCGATATAAAATATTGTAAGCGACATGGAATGGAAATAAACCAATTTTACTTGGTTTGCTTGATATTTGATGGTTGAATGTGTTTGACATGAAAATTATACTAAAGAACTAAAACGTGAATGTCGAATAATTTAACCATGGAAAGAATTGATTCGAATTCTAAATATATGTGATTTATTTGTAAAGGCCGAGCTAACCCTCATTTCAAATAATTGATCGAACGATTCGAAGCCGAAAATACGAAGACGGTTCAAGACCGACGATCTTCATATCGGATGGATGAGCGTTGCTGAGGTTCCTGATTGGAGTAGCTACCTTGAGGGGACAGAAGTAGTAGCCGTCTGGACGTATGTGTTGATTGTTCGGATATGCGAGGAATATGGTGCCTCCGGTTTCGTTCAGACCCAGAATGGACTTGTAAATGGACTGTGTGTCTGACATTGGATTTTGTTCTGTGCTGATTGATCTCTGTTAAATATATATCTGTTTAGCGGCAGAGAATTTATTCTCTTGCTTAACGCCCTTCTCTGAGACGTACGAGCCCAAAGGTTATATATCGATAGAAATCAGTCGTATGGAGTGGATTGCCTATGTGGCATGCCAAGGTGCAGTGATCAAGGCTTCTGTTGCAAAGCAAAGTCTTGTGGTCGATGATCAAAGTACGGCCTACGTGGCCTGGCTTTGTGTATAGCGTGGATTCGCGAGCCTCACACCCCGGTATGAGTCAAAAAGGGGATAAGGACCGCTGGGAGAACACGACGTTTCTTTCTAGTTATAGTGGTGTCAGTGCTTAAACTGGCTGACATTTATATTACTTTCATCTTTGTGGTTGTTGGAATGCGAGACGCCTCGATTATAGGTCTGTAAGGACCGGGAAACGTGTGTTCAGGAATTGCCAATCCTCAAACGTAAGAGAGGACCAGCTCAGTCGATTCCAAGGGTTACCCAGAGTGCGTAGTCCTGAGGCATTTGCTAGAGTGTCTCGAAGCGGAGAGGAGCTTGCCCCTTGCCTTGACTCATGATGGAATCCCAATTTCCAATACGAAATAACGGATTTGATTGTAGAACTAGTACGACGACATAGTATATGGTAGTTATGCCACCTATGAATGATATTCATGATGATATTCGTTTTTGAAACATATATGCACTAGTAATAATATCAAGTGATTTTTCTTTGCACGTATTAAGCATATTTTGGCCATTATAAGGTAAAACTCTATCCTCCGGTTTGCGTTGCATTGTGTGATGGGACTTGAGTCTTATAACGGCTTCATTCTTTTAAAAAGCATTGCGTTGTTTTAAAGAATTTACTTTATTTTAAATGCACTGGCAATCACTGGAGTAAACCCGTTCCGCGAAAGTGGCGTGGTTGTAACAACCCGTAAAATGCGAGCCAGTTTGAAATTTTTATTTTGGCCATTTTGGCGAATTTTGAATATTTAAAATGAATTATTTTAAATAATATCGACGAGAAATTTATTTTGAATATAATTCGAACGTATATTATACGCGACGTCGTTAGAATATAAATAATTATATATAATTATAAATAGAATTGAAAATGGCGCGGTAGTTCGATAATTCGATTTCAAACTTCAATTGAATGTACCGGGTGCAAAACAATCCGGATTTTAGTGAAACCAAAAATAATGGAATCTAATAGTGAATATCTTTCCAACGAATCCGAAAAATCCAAAGTTCGTAGCGGGAATCAAAAGATATGTCCAGTCGAAAATTCTGAATAGTCGCTATGGAATTCAGGCCCTTAAAAATGGACATTTTGCAAATGACCTCGGAATTCGACGAAACCAGTTTTGTTAGGTCCGTGATGTCGAATTATTGCTAGATTCCAAATTTCATAATTTTTCGAATCAATATGTGAGCGTGGCAAAGGAAAACGTGTTTTGACCATTTCAGTTGATTTTAATCGACTGGAAATTGGCCATTTTTCTAACGGTCTCAGAATTCGACGAAACTAGTTTTGTTAGGACCGTATCGTCAATACGAAGCTAGAAAATATTTTTCGGGAATTTTTAGAGTTAGTATGTGACCTCGGTAATTTGAAAAGTACGTTTAAAATTCAATATAGTGATTTAAATGTAAATTTAATGAAAACTGATTGAAACAGCCGAATCAGCTTACGATACATATCCCTTGTGTTCAGAATGGGGGTGAAATGCTATGGGCGACAGTCGGTGGACCTCGTTTCGAAGTCGAATAAAAAAGTCAACTCCTTGGGATAAATAAATTAAAATTAAATTAAATATATAAAATCTTTTTCATATAACCCCCCCCCCCTCTTCTCGTTTTCATTCAGAAGAAAGAAATTAAAAAAAAAAAAGAGAACGGAGGGAGAAGGCGCAGCGGCCACCGCCAGGCGATCGCCACCTCCGGCGAGGCAGCGCCGCACCCCCCCCCCCCCCCCCTTTCCCACGTCGAACTCCAGCCTCCTCCCCTTCCCTTCCTCGACACCGACGCGGATCCAAACCCCCCCCCCCCCCATCCACAGGCGAAATCGAACCCCCCCTGAAGCCACGACCGCCTAAACGCCTCCGTCTATCCTCCGCTCTCTCCCCTCCTTCCCCTTTTGAAATCGAACCACCCACCGCACGCCACCAGCAACCGCCGACGCCCCCCCTGTAAGTTTTAATTTATTTTTATTTTATGTAAATAGTGGATTTTTAAAACTGATTGATTTTTAGGATTTTTTTTTTTAAAAAAAAGATTGAAAACTGATTTTTTAAAAAGATTGAAAACTGTATTTAAAAAGAAGAAATAAAACTGATTTTTTAAAAAGATTGAAAACTGTATTTAAAAAGAAGAAAGAAAACTGATTTTTTAAAAAAGAATTAAAACTAATTTTTTTAAAAAAAGAAATAAAACTGATTTTATTTTATTCTAAGATTTTAAAAAGGGAAGAAGATTTGAATTTTTTTTTTAAGGAAAAGATTTAAACTTTAAATAGAAAAAGATCACATCTTTTTTTGAATAGAAAAGATCATATTTTGAAAATAGAAAAGCCGGAATTTTATTAAGTAGAAGGAGTGAAATATGATTCTTATATTTTTAAAGTAATAAAAATATGATTTTTATATTTTTAAAGTATTAAAAATATAATCTTCACTATATAGAAGTAGTAAAAATATGATTTTTGTTCATATAGAGAATTAAAAATATCACCTTTATATGTGTAGTGAAATAAAAATTCGATTTTAATATGTTGAACTTCGAATTAAAAATATGATTTTTATATATTGAACTTCGAATTAAAAAAATATGATTTTTATATATTGAACTTCGAAATAAAAATATGATGTTTATATATTGAATAGCGAAGTAAAAACTCGGTTTTTACATAGGTAGTGAAAGCGGGCGACGAAGGTAACAAAAAGGCGAGAACGAAGAAGATCTATATCAAAGTAGAGTCAAGATGATTGGATAGCTATCGGTGAGAATTTCTCACCTTTCAATTTATTTTTCTAGTTATATATATATATATACTAGGATGCAGACGGTGCTTAGTAGCACCCGACACAATCGTCCACAGACCATGGACTTGTTTGTTTGGTTGCATAGCTTAGTTATATGATTTGATTTGAATTTGGTTGTTTGGTGATTTTGATTGATATGTGAATGGCGTGGGCCTTCACTAGACCGGGGACAAGGCTAGGCCTCGTCCCGTTTCTAGTATCGTGCCGTTATGCCGCCGAAATTTTCTAAAATATGTTAGAAATTAAAAATATCATTTTATTGGGTAAATGAATAATAGAAATTCATATGTTGGAATAAAATGTTTTATCGTTAAAAATATAATTTTTAACGTGAATATGAATATAGTGAAAGTGAATAAAATAAAATATTCATTTACAAACCGGACGGTTTGTTTATGTACACCTATTTGAATGACATTGATTGGGACGATAAATTTTACACATCGCCCAACTGCACAAATAAAATCTGTGTTTGATTGTCTGAAACCCCACACGGGTGTTAGGATGAAATTTGAAGTTCACTCATCCTGATTGATTAAATTTGTCGATCGATTGATTGACAGGCTGTTATAAGCGTTAGATATTTATATTTGATGCTTATACAGTGTAGTGCACTTTGGTTGATGGTTGATTATTTTTCAATGCTATTATATACATGTGTTGTAGAAAATCCATATAATTAACATTATATGGTAATTGATTGGGCCTCATTCCAGTTTTGAAAAGGAAATATTTGAAAAAGAAATATTTGAAATAAAATATTTGAGAATAGGAATATATGAAGCCGTATTGATTAGATTGACGCCATTTTGACGTGAACGATATATATATCGATTTTATTCATTTTATAATGAATATCGAAAGTGATTTCAAAATCTGAAATTTTGAATAGAAATGAATTCGAATTGAAATTGAATAGAAATGAATTCGAATTGAAATTGAATAGAAATGAATTCGAATTGAAATTGAATAGAAATGAATTCGAATTGAAATTGATAGAAATGAATTCGAATTGAAATTGAATAGAAATGAATTCAAATTGAAATTGAATAGAAATGAATTCGAATTGAAATTGAATATAAATGAATTCGAATTGGAATTGAATTGAAAACGATTTCGAAATGAAGTGAATTGAAAACGAATTCAAAGTGAATTGAAAACGATTTCAAAGTGAATTGAAAACGATTTCGAAATGAAGTGAATTGAAAACGATTTCGAAATGAATTGAATTGAAAACGATTTCGAAATGAATTGAATTGAAAACGATTTCGAAATGAATTGAATTGAATATGAATTCAAATTGAATTGAAATTTGAATTGAATAGAAATGAATATTCAAAACGAATTTATAAAGAAGAATTCAATTGTGATTTGAATTGAAAAGGAAGTTGAAAATGTTTTTGAAACGAATTCAAAACTATTTATATAATTCGTTTTAAATAGAAATCGACGAAATATTTATTATATATATTATATATATAATATAATGGCCTGAATAGAACGCGCCGCGCCGCGGTAGTCTTGAATTTCGAACATTTATTTCAAACGGACATTACGGGAGATCCGACCGTCGGATTCTCCTAAAACCGGAACCGTTGGGTTCGTATCGAAAAGAGCTTTCTAACGAATGTGATAAATTAGAAATCTAACGGTTGGATTTGGAATTATGTCCAAATCAAATTTGAAAAAGGTCGTTGTAAGTGCAATTCGATGGCCATTGGTGGAAATCGACTGTACAGGCCTTGATAAAATTATTAAAAATAGTAATAATTTGTGTAAAATCATAAGAAATGATTTGAGAAGAATTGGGATGAAAAACTCCATATTTGAAAAGATAAAAATAGATTTTTATCGAAATGAACTAGTTTTGAACTAGAATTATAATTCTATTTATTTTTAAATAAATAAATTGAATTTGAAATGGTTTTGAAAATAACCAAAATTTCCAATGATTGCATTGGAGTGGATTTGAATCGAAATTGTCTTCGGAATATTTCGATGTTGAAATTCGTGATATTACAGGTGTTGTTATGGAAATTTGAAAGATATATATTTGTATCGTTATTTCCAATACGACATTTGTTAGTCGTAGAATTCGATATTGAATATAAGCCGATATATTTTCTATTCAGAGCCTTGTATTGAATATCGAATGTGATTTGGGTTTGTCGTGAATGGTGTCTTCACTAACACTGTTCTTGAACCCAGTTGAGAAAAGATTAAATCTTTTTATTTAGATTTAATGAAGTGTACCAATTAAATAATATTTAATTGGAATTGAATTGATATTGATTTTTGGGTTTATCGTGAACTGTGTTTTAAAAGACACTGATTCTTTAACCCAGTTAACGATTAAAACTAAGTGGAGTTTTAATGAATCTTTAAATAGATTGAAAAGATCGAGAATGGAGTATTACCAGTTTTACTCCAGGCGATAGTTAAATCTTTAATTAGATTTGAACGTGAAATGGTAATTAAATTACCGATAACACTGTGGTGTTAGATATGAAGTACTACCAGTTTTACTTCATGGGATGAATAGGTTGGGATTGGGAAATAAAATAAATGATTACTTCGGTGTGGTTCGCTAATCCCGACTAGTTTGAATTGATATTCAAAGGTGATTAAAGAATAAATTTAAAGAATTTATCTTGGATAAAATTAATGGGAACTTTTCCCAAAGTATAGGAATATTTGAATAAAGGAATATTCTGAATTGGAATGAGGCGTATGTTGTGTTTGTGTAACACTTTTATAATATATACGCGAGTTATTCAGAACGACCGGGTTTATCCCATTCTGAATAACTGATTCGACGTGGTGTCGAAGATGAAGACGGTGGTCGAAGACCAGAAGTCTTCACGTCGTTTGGGTGCTTACTGATGATCTTGATTGGGCTGTACACCCAAGAAGATGGAAACAGTTAGTGATCGTCCAGACGTACTTGGAGATCGATGGATATGCGAGGTACTAGGTGCCTCCGGTTTCGTTCAGACCCAGAACGGACTTGTAAATGGACTGTGTGTCTGACATTGGATTTTAGTCTGTGTGATTGATTTCTATTAAATATATATCTGTTTGGCGGCGGAGAATTTATTCTCTTGCTTAACGCCCTTCTCTGAGACGTACGAGCTCAGGGGTTATATATTGATGGATATCAAACGCATGGAGTGAATTGCCTGTGTGGCATGCCTAAGTGGCAATTGATCGAGGCTTCTGTTGAAAAGCAAAGTCTTGTGGTGATGATCAAAGCAAGGCCTGTGTGGCGTAGCTTTGTGTAACGTTGATTCGCGAGTTTCACACACGGTATGAACCAAAAACGGGAGACGGACGTCAGGGAGGGCATGCGTTTCTTTCTAGCTAGAAGTGGCGTCAGTGGTTTTACACGCCCTGACGAGTTTGACTTATGTGGTTGTTGTTGTTGCGAGGCGCCTCGGTTATATCGGTTTTGGCCGATGCATTCTGGCCGGCAGACGGACCAGACTTACACCCCATAGGGTGGGGAAACGTAGTGTTCAGGCATAATAATCCACATCGGTGGACCGGCCCTGAGGATCCAGGGGGCAGTTGCGGTTGTTCCTGAGGGGCGAGCTAGAGCGTCTCGAATTGGTTGAGGACTATCTTTTGCCTCGGTTCATAGACGGAAATCCAATTTCCAAATACGTGACATTTGCGGTTTTAATTGTAAAACTAGTATGGTGACATAGTGGGATGGGGCGCTCATGCCGCCTATGATTGATACTTATGATTTGAAGTTGTTTTATACACTATGCACTTATAATAGTATCAAATAATGTGTTTTAAACGTATCAAGCATGCTTTGGCTGTTATAAGGTAAAAACCCTACCCTCCGGCTTGCGTTGCATTGTGTGATGGGACCTGGGTCTTATAACAGCTTCATTTTTCTTTATTTAGCATTACGCTGTTTGTTTTATGCACTGGTATTCTTGGGAGGAAACCCGTTCCGTGTTATACGGCGTGGTCCCTTGATTTACCTAACTTTGAAAATAAAGATAATAACTGTTTTAGTTCTCACACCAGTCACATGACTGACCTGGAGTTTATTGTTTTAACCTAAACTCTGGGTGCCCCTATTTTTGACACGGGCAGCTAGTAGTTTTGGTTTTGCAGATTTATATTCACAGGATCCTGGTTTACAGCTGGAACGATATCCGGAAAGCTTTGTATCCGTATATCTCTTCTAGTTGTGTATTGTATTATCTTCCGCTGCGATGTATTTAAATGTAATTTAAATCTCTGATATTTCTGTGTAATATTCATTCATACTCTGTATATTCTTGTAATCTGATGCATTGTTGTAATATACAATGAAATGTTCTTCTGTCTGCGTTCCGATGTGTGTTGTCCTCAATTCTATCCGTGCTTTCCTTCACGGGGAAGTTACGGGTCGTTTCAGTGGTCCTATGATTTGCCTTATTATTATTATTTAACGAGTTAAGTAGATTTCTCATACCAGTCCCATGACTGACTCGTTGTTTGTTTCACTTTGCAAACTCGGGTGCCCCTATTTTCATACAGGCAGCCTAGTTTATAGATGACAGGTTATTTTGGCTTAGCACTGCAGCATGGAGTGTGCTTTTGGCTTGATGGCAGGGATTAGATTTACTTGTATTTTGGCTATTGACTTTCCGCTATCCTTATCTTATGTATATGATTCTGCCTATGGCGATGTAGACTGATTTACTTCCAGCATTTCTTATCTTATGTATTTGTACTGCCTCAGGCGATGTAGACTGATATCTTTATTATGTCTCACTGTATGTATATATCCCTCTATGGCGATGTTGACTGATCATTCCCTTTTTATTCACTAAGTTATATCCTACACTGTGCTACTCTGATGTTGTTACATGTTATGATTCCGCTGTCATATCTATGTAAAATTATTCTATTTGTTGTTTATGCTATTATCTGTAATCTGCTAATGATGATTAATGTGTTATATTCCTATGATTATCCTTAACACCATCGTACGGGTTTTGAGATCATCACAACAAATGTGGAATTTTTCATCGAAATTATTTCCAAATCATTTATTATGATTTTACACAAATTATTGATATTTTTAATTATTTTATTAAGGCCCTTTCAGTTGATTTCCATAAACGGTCATCGAACTGCATTTACAGCAACCTTTTCAAAATTTGATTTGGACATAATTCCAAATCCAACCGTTAGATTTCAAATTTCTTATATTCATTGGAAATCTCCTTTCAATACAAACCTAACGGTTGCAGTTTAAGGAGAATCCGACAGTTGGATCTCCCGTAATGTCAATTCGAAGTCAATGGTCGAAATTCGTGAACGGTCGCTGCGCGGCGCGTTCTATTCAGGCCATTTAATATAAGCAATATATATTGTATATATTTCATCATTTTTCATTTAAAACATATTTTATAAATCATTTATAAATTCATTTTAAAACGATTCCCACTTTCATTTCAATTTTAAATCAAAATTGAATGCTCCTTATAATTATAATATTTAAATGATAATATTTTCAAAATATCAGATTTTGAAATCATTTCCTTTTCGATATTCATTATAAAAATGAATAAAATCGATATAAATATCGTTCGTGTCAAAATTGCGCAAATCTAATCAACAAGGCTTCACATATTTTAATGTTTTCATGTCCATCCCCAAATCGGACATCAAAATCATATTTTAATCCTTTACAGAATATTATTTTAAAATTTTTGCTATTTTAAAATATTCATTATTTTAAAATATTCATTCTTTCTGAATTCGAATTAGACACAGTCAATTACCATACAACGTTATTTATATGGATTTCATACAACACATGTATACAACAATAATGATAAACAATAATCCATTATCTAGAATGCATTACACAACTGCATAAGCATTAAATAAATAATTAATGCTTACAACAGTCTGTCAACCAATCGATTGACACAAAACTAAACAATTGGGATAAGTGTACGCCAAATATCATCCCAATACCCGTGTGGGGTTCTGAATATTATTTGTGCAGTTGGGTGATGCATAAAATTTGTCGTCCCAATCAATATCAGTTAAATGGGTGTACGTAAACAAATCGTCCGATTTGTAAATGAATATTTATTTTCATTTCAGGAGAATTTTATGTCATTCACATATACATTAAAAATTATATTTTTAACGATAAAATATTTATTTCAATACATGAATATTTTTAATAGTTTATACATTCAATAAAAATAATATTTTTATTGTTTAAACGTTTTATTCAACACATGAATATTTTATACAGTTCATATATACATTAAAAAAATATATTTTTAATGAATGAATATATATTTCAGAAAATTTCGGCATTATAACGGCGCGATATTAGAACCAGAGTAATGTCGAGCATTACCCCTCTCCTAATACTGGCTCGTACCATATACAATAATCAATCACATTCAATACACCACAATACAATCAATTTTCCACACAACCAAATTTCCACAATACAATCCAAACAATCATGGTTTGTACAATAAATAGTGCCAGGGGCTTCTAAACCCCATCTGCATCCTAGTATATAATTAACTATAAAATCATTAGAGTGAGAAGGAGTACTCACATTGGGATCCACTCCGCCGTTGTTTTCAAACGCTCTAATTTGCTATTCTGATTCCAGACTTTGCACACGAGCTCCAATCTTCATGCCCTCTTTTTTCTAGCCTAAGCGCGCCATTATAGACAACTTTCGCCTAATGGGCTTTTTCCCCGAAAATGCTCCATTTCGCCAGAATTCACGAAAAGACAGTATTTGGATAGCAGACTTTGGACGCATTTTCTGAACAACTCCGCAATCCAAAATATGACTTCCATAAACTCAAATCGAAGAGAAAATCGTGCTCTTCAACTTTGGCATTGTGGAGTTTTGGCCAAAAGTGCTCGATTAGGAAGATATTGGCTAAAACAAGTTAGGGTGTTAATTGCAAACATTGAGAAATATAAAATTTTGATTTTTGGCCAAAGGGGGGTCCATGGTCGGAGGTGGTTGGCTAAAGGGGGCGGCGCGGGGTCTGCAGGTGGAGCGGCTGGTTCAGCAGCAGCGGTGTGGCAGTAGGGGCCCACCGGCGGCTATTCTAGGGGTTTGGAGCTCGAACTGAAGGTAGGGGGCGGAGAAGGGAGAAGCAGGTGCGGCGGGGTCTTGTGGGGCGGCGCCAGCAACTGGGGAGGGCGGGTTGGTGGCGCGGTGTTCGGAGCGTGGCGATGGGGCTGGGGATTTGGGGCGACGGGAAAAAGGGGGGGCGGCTGAGCGATTTAGGTTTTCTTTTTTTAATGAAAAATTAGGGTTAGGTTTTCTATTTATAGCAATTTCCATTCAAAGTCCAAATCGAACTCACCTACTATCGTCTCAAGCTAATCACCCCCATTCCGGACACAATGGGATATGTCACGTAAGCCAATTCGACTGTTTCGATCAGTTTTCTTTTAAATTAAAATATAAATCAATGTATATTGAATTCAAATGTACATTTCAATTTACCAGGGCCACCTGAAAATTAAATCTAAGTACGTTTTGACGATACGGTCCTAACAAAACTAATTTCATTGAATTTGGAGACCGTTTGAAAAATGGTCATTTTCTAGTTGATTAAATTCAAACTGAAAGTACCAAATGTGTTTAAATTCTATGTGCTCACATATCAATTCCAAAAATTATGAAAATTGGAATCTAGCAATAATTTGACATTCCGGATCCAACAAAAGTGGTTTTGTCGAAAACGAAGGCCGTTTACAAAAATGGCTATTTTTAAGGGCTATAAATTATATTAAATATATATAAATTCCATAGCGACTCTATTGAATTTTAAACTGGACATAAATTTCAATTTATATTATGCTCAATTTTTCACATTCATTAGAAAGATATAATTAAACAGATGCAAATATTTCTGGTTCTACAGAAATCCGACTTATTTTGAATTATGTACATTCATTTGAAATTTGAAATAGGATTTTCAAACTACCACGCCATTTCAAGCTCGTTTTATAATTAAAATAAATTTATACATTCTAACTATGTTTAAAATAAATTTATAGTCATTATTATTTAAAGTAAATCATTTTATATATCCAAAATCATTAAAATAGCTAAAATAAAAATTTTAAATTGGTTCTGAAAATCCGGGTTGTTACAATCTTCCCCACTTAAAATCTTTTCATCCTCGAAAGGAACAAAGATGAAAGTTGATTAACTAACCAACTCAACTTTCATTCTTCAAATTTTCAGTTTTTAAGAATTTCTAATTTCTCAAAAATTTGGCTAACACCCTAAATTTTCGAAAAATTTCGCCATAACCTCCTTTGTATGGGGAGACCTTTAAAATAGCAACTTGCCTCTCAGGCCCTCACCAATCCAAAAGAAAAATCCAAGCGGCTAGCCAATTGGCTCATAAAATCATTAAACCTCAAGAAATACAATAAACATGTACCTATTTGTCGGGCATACAATTTTATTCCTTTTCTTAGATTTCATGCTATGATGTGTTCATTATATATACATGTACATATATGTGATTCCAATCAATTTTCAATTTGGCAAAATTTACCTTTAATTTTTTTATTGGTTTTACCATTCCAATATTTTCATTAGTTGAAATAATTATCAAACATCACAACACAACCAGCAATCAATTAGTTGATTAATTTTTCAATCATACATCTTTAATATATATACTCAAAAATCAAATTTTTAGTGTCAAATCACAACAATAAATTCTAATTAAGGTTTGGTTCTCACACCAGTCAATTGGAAATATATAGATATCCCACCTTCGAAACTCGAAAATATACCACTGATGCTACGTAGTCATTAGTATAATCATTTCTGGGCGACTAAAGTGTGATTATATATCCATCCAGTATATTTGAGACTTCGAATACATGCTAGCTAGGCATATATGCAAAATCTTTATATACTCGATTATCCATAATCAACTGAGAATAAAATATTCAAATACATATTATATGTTTAAATTTTCAAAACAAAATTTATTTTCATTTTTATTTTGAAAATAACACTCGTTGAAACTCATTCTAGGATACAACTGATCCCATCTCTAACGAGTCATTCTCATTGGATATTACTAATCCAATTTCTGATGAATTCTTTCGTTTAATTCTAATATGTCTTGTTCTTGAGTTCTGTAAACCAAAGCTCCAATACCATAAATGTTACGACCCGAATTTGCTAGCCTCCGAGGAGACCGGAAAACACAGATTGTAATGAGAACACGACAAATTAGAACACAAACAATAGAACATTTCATTGCTGTTACAACAATTTACATCAGAGTACAAGAATATAGCAGAGTATGAATAAATAATATACATCAGAAAAATATCAGATATTTAAATTACATTAGCAGTGGAAAAATAATACATAAAACAACTGAAAGAGATACATGGGTACAAAGCTTTACAAATATTGCTCCAGCTGTATATCCAAGTTCCTGGAAAAGAAATATCTGCAAAAACCCAACTAATAGCTAGCCGTGTGGAAAATAGAGGCGCCCAGAGTTTAGGTTAAGACAACAAAATCCAGGCCAATCATGAGACTGGTGTGAGAACTAAAACAGTTATTTAAAATTTTACTTTAGAAATAAAGTAAATCAAGGGACCACGCGTATAACACGGAACGGGTTTTCTCCTAAGAATAACAGTGTATAAAATAGTTTATAAACAGCACAATGTTTTTGAAAAATGAAGCTATTATAAGACTCAGGTCCCATCACACAATGCAAAGCAAGCCGAAGGATAGAGTTTTCCCTTATAATAGACAAATATGCTTGGTACGTTTAAAACAAATCATTTTGGTATTACTATAAGTGTATAGGGTCAAAACAACTTCAAATATAAATGTATCAATAATAGACGACATGGGTACCATATATCATGTCGCCATACTAGGCTCTACAATTAAAACTGAAATGTCACATATTGGAAATTGGACTTCCATCATGAGTAGAGGCAAGGGATTTTCTCCTCGCCGGCTTCGAGACACTCTAGCAAATGCCTCAGGGTTCCTGCCAGTGAACCCTTGGATCCTCCAAGGCCAGTCCTCCCTTATATTTGAGGATTTGTTATTCCTAAACACATGTTTCCTGGTCCTATCGGACCTATCCATCGGACCCGTAGTGACCGATATATCCGAGGCGCCTCGCAATCCATCATCCACAAAGGTAACAATAAATAAATGTCTAGGCTCCAGACCATGACACCACGCAAAGCTAGAAGGAAACGTTATGCACTCCTTGGGTCCCTTATCCCGTTTTTGACTCATACCAAGGTGTGAGGCTTGCGAATTAATTCTATACACAAAGCTATGCTATTTAAATCATGCTTTGATCATCAACCACAAGACTCAGCTTTTCAACAAAAGCCTTGGTCATTTGCATCTTAGCATGTTACATTGATAATTCACGCCATGCGACTGATGTCTATCGATATATAATCTCTAAGCTAGTACGTCTCAAAGATGGGTGATAAGCAAGAGAATAAATTCTCTACCACCAAACAGATATATGTTTAATAGAGATCAATCAACGTAGAATAAAATCCAATGATAGACACACATCCATTTACAAGTTCATTCTAGGTCTGAACGAAATCGGAGGCACCTTATTCCTCGTCCCATATGTCCAAATACAGAAGAGAGGTCCTCGCATATCCGGTAGATCTCCAAGTACGTCTGGATGATCACCACTTATTACCTTGTCTTGGGTGTACAGCCCAATCAAGACATTAGTAATCATCCAAACGATGTGAAGATCTCCGGTCTTCAACCACTGTTTTCATCGTCGAATCAATTATTCAGAATGGGTATAAACCCGGCCTTTCTGAATAATTCACGTATCTTATAATCAATTGCTATAAAAACACAATGTACGCCTCATTCCAGTTCTGAATATTCTTTTATTCAAATATTTATATCCTTTGGGAAAGGTTCCCATTAATTTTATCAAATACAAATTCCTTTACATTTATACTTTAATCTTCCTTTGGATATCTATTCTAAACCAAATTAAGGTTTATCAACTAGTCGGGAATATGGAGCCTTACCGAAGTAATCGATTATTTATTCATCCTAATCCCTACCTATTAATTCCATGGAGCAAAACTGGTAATACTACATACCTAACACCACGGTATTATTGGTAAATTTAATTACCACTTCACGTTCAAATCTAATTAAAGATTTTACTACCGCTTGGAGCAAAACTGGTGATACTCCATTCTCGATCGTGTCCCAAATTTGATAATTTAAACTATCATAATCGCATTTCAATCTAATTAAAGATTCATTAAAACTCCATTTAGTTTTAATTTTTCAAAAATCATTATTAATGATTATTTACCTTTGGGAAATCAAACATGTCGCATTGATAATCTACACCGTACCATTAATTTCTGCCGATATATAACCTCTAAGCTCGTATGTCTTAGAGAAGGGTGTTAAGCAAGAGAATAACTTCTCTGCCACCAAACAGATATATATTTAGCAGAGATTAACAATACAGTTCGAAATGCAATGTTAGACATGTAACCCTCTCTTTAACTGGGTTAAATAACCAATATTATTTAAAACACAGTTCACGATAAACCCAAAATTACATTCCATTAAATATGGAATCTTCACGGAAAACAAATCAATATATATATAATCGATATCAATTTCGTATCTGACTAAAAATATAAATGGAATAGTAGCAAAGCCTTTTAAATTCCATATATAGTAACAGTCTTCCTCCACGGAAGCTAACTTCGATTATTACCAAATTGAGTTCCATTCAATTCCAATTTATTATATTAAATTGGAAAACTTTACTTTGGAAAATTTCTATTAAATCTTAATAAAAGATTTATATATTCCAAATCACATTTCACTGTTAATCGGGTTAAAGAACGAATGTCGTTAAAAAAACTATTCACAATAAACCCAATTCACATTCCATTTTATTCCAATTACTAAACATAACTGGAAACCCTAAGAATCTTAATTAAAAGATTTACTCTTTTCACACGAGGTTTAAGAACAGTGTTACTGAAGACACCATTCACGACAAACCTAAAATCCAATTTAATATTAAATATAAGGCTCTGAATAGAAATTATATTGGCTTATATTCAATATCCAATTCTGAAACCAATACATATCGTATGGGGAATAACGATATATATCTATCTACCAAATTCCTCCACAATATCTGTATAGTCATGGAATCCAATATCGAAATATTCCGGAGATGATTTATATTCAAATCCATTGCAATTCATATATTGGAAAATTCTAGTTAGATTAAAACCATTCTCAAACCAAATTTATTTATTTGAAAACGTTGGATTATTTTTCTAGTTAATAACTAGTTCATTTTGATAAAAATATATTTTTATCTTTACAAATGTGGAATTTTTCATCCAAATTCCTTCCAAATAATTTATTATGATTTTACATAAATTATTAATATTTTTAATAATTTTATTAAGGCCCTTTCAGTCGATTTCCATAAACGGTCATCGAACTGCATTTCCAACGACCTTTTCCAAATTTGATTTGGACATAATTCCAAATCCAACTGATAGATTTCAAATCTCTTATATTTGTTGGAAAGATCTTTTCGATACGAACCCAATGGTTCCGGTTTTAGGAGAATCCGACGGTCGGATCTCCCGTAGTGTCAATTTGAAGTCAATGGTCGAAATTCACGAACGCTCGCTGCGCGACGCGTTCTATTAAAGCCATTTAATTTATATATTATATATATTTCGTCGATTTGCATTTAAAATGTATTTTATAAATTCGTTTTAAAACGATTCCCACTTTCATTTCAATTTTAAATCAAAATTGAATACTCCTTATCATTATAATATTAAAATGATAATATTTTCAAAATATCAGATTTTGAAATCATTTCCTTTTCGATATTCATTATAATACTGAATAAAATCGATATAAATATTGTTCGCATTAAAATGACGAAAATCTAATCAACACGGCTTCACACATTTCAATATTTTCGTGTCCATCCCCAAATCGGACATCAAAAACATATTTTAATCCTTTATAGAATATTATTTTAAGATATTCGTTATTTTAAAATATTCGTTCTTTCTGAATTGAAATCAGACACAGTCAATTACCATATAATGTTATTTTTATGGATTTCACACAACACATGTATACAACAACAATGATAAACAATAATCTGTCATCCAGAGTGCATTACACAACTGCATAAGCATTAAATATAAATAATTAATGCTTACAACAGTCTGTCGACCAATCGATTGACATATAACTAAACAATTGGGATTGGTGTATGCCAAATATCATCCCAATACCCGTGTGGGGTTTCAACCAACAAATACTGAATATTATTTGTGTAGTTGGGCGATGTGTAAAATTTGTCGTCTCAATCAATATCAGTTAAATGGGTGTACATAAAAAAATCGTCTGATTTGTAAATGAATAATTATTTTCATTTCAGGAGAATTTTATGTCGTTCACATATACGTTAAAAATTATATTTTTAACGATAAAATATTTATTTCAACACATGAATATTTTTAATAGTTCATACATTCAATAATCATACATTCAATAAAAATAATATTTTTATTGTTCAAACATTTTATTCAACACCTGAATATTTTATACGGTTCATATACATATTAAAAAATATATTTTAATGAATAAATATTTATTTCAGAAAATTTCGGCATTATAACGGTGCAATATTAGAACCGGAGTAGTGTCTAGCATTACCCCTCTCCGGATACTGGCTCCCGCCATACACAATAATCAATCACATTCAATACACCACGATACTATTAATTTTCGACACAACCAAATTTCCACAATACAACCCAAACAAACAATCATGGTTTGTACAATAAATAGTGTTGGAGGCTTCTAAGCCCCGTCCGCATATATTTATTTGTAAAATAATTAGAGTGAGAAGGAGTTCTCACATTGAGATCCACTCCGCCGTTGTTTTTTGACGCTCTGATTTGCTCTTCTTATTCCAGACTTTGCAAACGAGCTCCAATCTTCACACCGACTTTTTACCTAGCCTAAGCGCGCCATTCCGGACAACTTTCGCCTGATGGACTTTTTCCCGAAAATGCTCCATTTCGCCAGAATTCGCGAAAAGACAGTATTTAGACGGCAAACTTTGGATGCGTTTTATGAATAACTCCGCAATCCAAAATATGACCTCCATATACTCAAATCAAAGAGAAAATCATGCTCTTTGACTTTAACATTATGGAGTTTTGGCCAGAAGTGCTCGGATTGGAAGATATTGGCTAAAACAAGTCAGGGTGTTAATTGCAAACATTGAAAAATATAAAATTTTGATTTTTGGTTAAAGGGGGGGTTCATGGTCGGAGGTGGTTGGCCAGAGGGGACGGCATAGGGTCTGCAGGTGGTGGGGGTGGTTCAGCAGCGGCGATGTGGCAGTGGGGGCCCACTGGCGGCGAATCTAGGGGTTTGGAGCTCGAATTGGGGGTAGGGGAGGCGGAGGAGGGAGAAGGAGGTGCGGCAGGGTCTGGTAGACCAGCGCCGGCGATTGGGGAGGGCAGGGTGGTGGAGCGGTGTTCGTTGAGTGGCCATGGGGCTAGGGATTTGGGGCGACGGGAAAAAGAGGGAGCGGATGAGCAATTTAGGTTTCCTTTTTTTTACGAAAAATTAGGGTTAGATTTTCTATTTATAGTAATTTCCATTCAAACTCCAAATAGAACCCACCTACTATCGTCTCTAGCTAATTACCCCCATTCCGGACAAAATGGGATATGTCCCGCAAGCCAATTCCACTGTTTTGATCGTTTTACTTTTAAATTAAAATATAAATCAACGTATATTGAATTCAAACGTACATTTTAATTTACCCGGGCCACATACTAACCCCAAAAATTCCCGAAAAATAAATCTAGCTATATTTTGATGATATGGTCCTAACAATACTAATTTTGTCAAATTTGGGGACCGTTTGAAAAATGGTCATTTTCCAGTCAACTAAATTCAAATTAAAAGTACCAAACGCGTTTAAATTCACTGTGCTCACATATTAATTCCAAAAATTATGAAAACTGGAATATGGTTTCGTCGAAAAAGAAGGTCGTTTGCAAAATGGCTATTTTTAAGGGCCATAAATTATATTAAAATATATAAAAATTCCATAGCAACTATTTTGAATTTTAAGCTGGACATAACTTTCAATTCATATTATGAAATCTCAGCTTTTCACATTCATTAGAAAGATATAATTAAACAGATGCAAATATTTCTGGTTTTACTAAAATCCAATTTATTTTGAATCGTATACATTCATTTGAAATTTGAAATCGAATTTTCAGACTACCGCGCCATTTCAGGCTTATTTTATACTTAAAAAAATTTATACGTTCTAACTACGTTTAAAATAAATTTATAGTCGTTATTATTTAAAATAAATCATTTTAAATATCCATAATCCGTTAAAATAGCTAAAATAAAATTTTAAATTGGCCTGAAAATCCGGGTTGTTACAGAAATGGAAATGTTTTCCAATGTTAATAATGTATATTTTATAAACATAGGAAATAAGGATTTATGCATATATGGAAACGTTTTCCAAGAAATCGTGGGAGGCTAAACGAGTTTGAGAATATCTGGGAAAAGATATGAAGTGGAGAAATGGGAAATGGATAAACTAATAAGAAATTAATTTAAAGGGCTAAGTGTTGATTGATGTTTGATCAATAGAATTTCCATTTGGAAATAGGATTATTGGTTGTTTGTAAGTTTCCTTTGATAGTTAAATAACTGACTATCAAAGTTTTGGCCCATTTTATATTTCCATTGTCAATACAAAGAGACCGAGATCAGATTTATTATCTGAAAACCACTTTGTATGGGCATAAGCTTTGCGATTCAAAATATGCTAAAGATAATTGAAGATGTAGTAAAGAACATGGGATGTTCTGTTAATCCTATGTACAAATTATCTAAGATGGATTGACGGATGGTGCCTTCGGCTTCTCCAGTCCCAGGACAACTTGTATGGACGAATGTCTAACATAGTATGCCTAACAGATCATATACATTCATTTCTTCAAATATATTACGTTTGGTGGTGGAGGAATTCATTCCTCTTAGCTTTATATCCATGATGGGAAATAAATAAATGATTTGGAAGGTTTGCCTATGTGGCATTCAAAGTGGATTAAGATGTGATATGAAAAAAGGTAAATATGGCATGTAGCCTCACAACCGGGAAATGACAACAAATCAGGAAGGCATCATGGTTAAGTGGGTCGTTACCAATTAGGGTGTATTACATATATCTAGAGAAAATTCATTCCCTTCTTTAATCTATCGATGTTGTCCCTTTCAGAAAACGGTTGTTGATCCCAACCGTTGGTGATATACATTCGATACACTCAAGGAAAATGAGTGCTCGGTCATGTGTGGTTGGGTTGCAAGATGTTCTTGTTGAACTCGGTGTATTTCCCTTTAGAGATACACTATTGGAAGATGGTTCCATATCTTGTAATAGTTGGAAATCCATTACCCAATACATGCCCATGGTTTTGATTATATACTATGTATGTTGAGCGTGAGATGCAAGCGTTCTGCTATATTGTTATTTATTTGATTTAGACGTTGTTATAATATCACAATATTATTGATTACAAGAATGTTTTGGGTTTTCGTAAGGTAAAAACCATCTGTGTCTATGTGTGGATCGGTTTTACGGTTATCCTTTCTTTTAAAAGGATTTTTAAAGGTTAAACCAAGTGGTTGTAGTTTACTCACACCAGTCCCATGACTGACCCAAAGTTTATTTTGTTTTATTTTACCCTAAATTCTTGGGTGCCCAAATTTTTATGGGCGGTCAAGTAGTCGGGATTTTACAGATATACTTCGAGGAGCTTGGAGCAGGAGGCTTCAACATTTTTTTCTATTATTTATTTCGCTATGTGTAAATGTTGGACTTCGATAATGGTATGTATATACAGTTATAATTTGTAATTCAAAAGTTATGTTATATAATATATTTTATTTGTTCTGCTGTGAGATTCGTGTTTACTCTGACATTGTAGTATTTGTGTTCTTCTTCTTCTTTTGTTCTAACCTTCTTTCTTTCTACCTTTCACCCGCTAACTCTTTCTATTAATGAACCTAGAATTTCTGGTGCTTGGATAGTTGATATGGTATTTGTGTTGGTAATCGGGATCGGGAATTAGTAGGTTCATTACAGTGGTATCAGAGCATAGGTTTGAGTGATGACCTTGGCTCTGTGGCGTAACTCAATAGAGATAGGGTTAGTAATACCCTGGATTGAGTTGAGTGTATGTGTACGAGAGAGCGTATTTGTATATTTGTATAAAACGGTTTTATATTGTGGAAGTTTATTCGTTGAGTGGTTTATGAATTCTAGTCAATCAGTATGATCCACTATATCGATAGGGGTTTCTAAACACTCGAATATGTTAAACCGACACTGTATGTTTTGAAAAGAGGGTAAATGAAATAATTTTACCTAAAGTATATTTTTAATGTAAAGAAGTTATTTATATTGGAATCATTACAGTACATTGGATGTGTTGGCGTTGTAATTATAACTGAATAAGATTATAATTGAGATGGTTATAAATAACCAATCAGAATTCGTATAAGTGTAATGTATAAAATCAGATGAACTAAATCTGGATTTAAATTAGAATTTGGTATTATAACTCTGTAACTTGAGAAAGTATTTCTAAATAAATTTTGGAATGAATATACGAAATTAGAAAATCCTGGAAGATTTTGGAAATGTTTTCCAAGCAATTTGAATAATATTTTGAATTGATTTCAAAATGGAAGTGTTAAAGAATGAATTTTAAAAGTGATATAGTATTGAATTCACTTCAATCGCTGGGAAATATTTCTGATGATGACGGTCGCATCATTAGTGTTCATTTTCATGTTTCTAAGTGACAAATTAATACCAAAGATTTTGTTTTTGAATTGTTTGAGAAAAAAATTGTTTTGAATCCTGAAAAGGAATATTTGATTTTAGAGAAAGTTAACCTGTTTAAAAACTCCCAAGAAGATATTGTTTGAATTAAAAACAAATTAAATAGAAATTTGTGAAAGCAAATTGGATTTTAACTAAAGCCAATCAAGTGGAAATTGAACTGGAATTGATCGATATCAAGTAAAATTGGATTCTTGAATATAATTGGACTCTTGTGAATTAAAATGGATTGATTTTTGTATTAAAAAATATTTTAGAATTTTGAGATGAAGATAACTAATTAGCGAAATTAGTTAGTTGATTGAATATGTGAATGGAACTTAACTTGGTTAAGAAATTGGATTTTAGAAATAGGGATTTGAAATGAAATTGGATTAACAAGTTAAGAGTTTGAGTTGAGAATGAAATTGGGCTTGGGTATAAGCGACTAATTGTCTTAAGGATAAATTGATTGGAGATTAAGTGGGAAGGCATCCGTACATGCTGAATTAATAAAGGATGGAAGAGATAGAGTTGTGTCCCCGAAAAAAAGGTACAAGTTTATATTTTATATGAGTATGGAATTTATAAGCCTGTTTGGCAAGCCGTTTGGCTGTTTGATTTTCTTTTGGATTGGAGAAGGCCTAGAGAGGCAAGTTGTAGTTGTACCAATTGAACCGTGTAAAGGAGATGCTAGCGAATTTTTTTGGGAGATTAGGGTTTTAGAATCTTTTTGGAAATTTTCGTTAGTAGGAATGAATTAATAATTAATTAAAACAAATTGGTTCAGTTGAAATCGAAATTAAGAAGTAAAATAAAATATTTTTAATTTAGTTAATAGGGTTGTTAACATTTTTCCTACCTTAATAATTTCGGGGACGAAATTCTTTTAGGGGGAAGGAATGTAACATCCCATATTTTTAGCGATTGAATAATTTATTTAACTATTTAAATATCGATTTGGCGATATCGATAACTTGAGTTAAATAATTTTGATTATTTAATTATTATAAGTAGTGGTATAATAAATTTAAATTTTGAAATTGAGAGAACCCCAAAAAAATCAATAATTTTCCATTTTTAAATTATAAATTATAACAATCATGGGTCCTCTACTCAAGGGTTATCCTCTTCCAACCCTTCAATTTCAGGATCACTTATCACCAATATATAAATATTTGTATAATTCAAAACTTTAACTTGTATATAACAAGATATACAAGTCTTCTTTTTCTTAAATCAGAGTTCAATTAAATAGCTAGGGACATTTGATTAATTATAAATAATTAATCTCTACACAGCCAAACAAGAATAAATTAACTTGTTTTCCACCTATAAAATCACTCTCAAAAATAAATATCTTGATAGTATCTTAATCATATAATATTTATAAGCTATTTCCCCTACTTTTAGTAGCTTGTATCATAAATGTATATACTTCTAATTAATAATCATTTCCAGAGATTTAATTATCTATTAACTACATTCATTTTTAAACAAAACATATATGCCTCTAACTGAACATATATCACAATACAAGTTTATGTGTATATATTAACTGAGATTTTTTTTCTATCTACAATTAGTTTTAAAAATTTCCAGGAACCCACTTTTTGCATCCAACACCTCAAATGTATAAGTGCAAACATTCAATCATCCATTTTACTTTAAACAATCATAGAATTTAATTATCTTTTGCTATGTATTTATTAACATAGCTCTGATACCAACTGAATCGACCCTCAAATTTTCACCAAATTTAAAATCATTTTTAAATATAATTTAGACACAAACAGGGCCAACTTCTTCTTACAAACATTCACACCCAGGATCACTTAACACCAACATAAAAATATCCATATAATTCAAAATTATAACTTGTATATAAGAAGATATACAAGTCTCTTTTACCTATATGAAGAGTATAATTCTTTTGTATATGTATGAAACGAATGGTTAAAATTGTGAATAAAGTGTGCATGTTTATTTGTATGTTGTGTGAAACATGAAAAATTGGTTTAAGTGTTACAAACATGGATTTAAGTGTTATAAAGAACTAGAAAACCTTAGGGCAGATTAGGTATTAGCGAATAAGAAAACCCTAACCGTACATTGGTATAGGGTAAATGAAAAGAAAAACAGCCATCGTTCCCCTTATTATCTCGTTCAAAACCAAAAGAAAATAAAAATGGCCGAAGACACTAGTTAATAAAATTGGGGAAAATCAAAATTAGGGCATCTCGCATCAAATAGAGTGATTCGAGAGAGAGAGAGAGAAAAAGAGAGAGAGCATCAGATCTAGGAGGTGTTCAAGGGCAGATTGAGAGCTAAAAGAATAGAGATCGAGCTCAAAGATCTCAGTGAGTGTGTTTCCCTTTTTCTTTGGCACTAAGTCCTTGTATAAGCAACCGTATTTGATATGCTTTTCTGTGTATGACTACTTTGGTAACATATGGACGTGATTGTGTGATCAATAAGTAGAATGGATGGTTTTTCTTTATGGATGGACGCAGTATAAAATCTAGAAGTTTATTTTATAGTAAAAATGGAAGTGTATTACTGGTTACCTTTTGCTATATGTTGGGTATGCATATCTAAAATAAAATTAAAGTGGTTTTATAGGAAAGTAGCAAATCAGGAACAAAAGGATAATCATATTTAAGTATTGTATGTTGTGTAAATAGGGTTGAATAAGTAAGTACATGCAGTGTGGGTAGGTATATCCACGCTTATGTCTATACCTATGCAAATAGACAAGTGGGGAAATAGAATTTCATGTGCTGATTCACTGTGTCCTTATTGGATTTTCTGAACTAGATTCTCACATTTATGTGATGAAATCTGGGGAGGAGAAGCTAAGGGTTAGGGGATAGCCTAAAATATCTCTAGTCATATTTACATAGCTATAGAAGTACTTACATATATTAATGTAGAACCATTGATATATTCCTGAGTTATATACATATAAATAGGAATTGCATGTTAAATCAAGTGAGTAGATGCTTAACCTTGTTACTCGGTATACAATCGTCTGAATACATATTTTCAATGTGAAGTAATTGATGGGATTGTTTGCTAAATGGTTACATCTATTGTATGTTGAGTATAATTTGTGGATGCTTGGTTTGATTGTGAATGTTGTACTGTTGAATGATTATATGGCATGGTACTTTATGTATGATTGATGTATACATATTACATTGGTTTCAGATTTATGTATAATCTGCTAGTTGCTCACTTATAAATCTGAAGTGTAAAGGTAACTAGTGATACTGGAAAAGAATTGGATTGACCAGTATAAATACAAGTGTGGTAAACCAAAAAGTAATCTAGGAAAAATATATCTAATATATGAATTAGTTGGCAATTATTGATGTGAACGTTTACGTATATTGACATAGCTGAATAAACTGTAGCTAAGTGGTGATGGTTGACCGTGCATGAATATTTGGTCATTGACTGTTGTGTGTAAATTAAGGTGTGTATACTGAATCTTTTTCGGGTACTCATGTTAGGGTTGTAGAATGAATACAAGGGGAATAATGAAGGGGAATATACACTTTAAATCACATTGATATAAACAAAGTATATATATACAGGAGAATGGGCATGCATGTTAAAATTAAGTAACATGATGAGTTCTCTGGCTTGCTTAAATAATGCACGCATATGATATTTGAATATATCTTTTACTTAAGTTTGAATAAGTGGTTTATTCTTTGAAATGGGAATTTTTGCATGTGGTATGTGTGCATGTTTGGTTGTATGGTTGCATTGGAGAATCATTTTGAAATGCACTTGTATTCACTGATGCAAACACATAGTAGATTCTGAAATTAATTATATATATATATATATATATATATATATTTGTGTGTGTGTGTGTGTTCGCGCGCGCGCACATGAAAATGTATGTATATATATTAGAAATAACCCGTTACATGGTTTTGAAAATTAAATGGATATATGTGTATATATATATGTATATATGTTGTAAAATGTATGTATATATATACTTGAACAATCTGTCATATGGGGATGTAAATGTATATATGCATTAAAATGTATGTATATATATATATATTAGGATAATCTACTAGGTCGGGATGTATATGTACATGTAAAGGTATGTGTGCGTGTATATATATAAACCAGAGAACATGATAACAGTTAATAATGATGTTGATTAAATATTGCAAGCAGATGTGAAGGTTTGAATAATATATACTGGCTGATATGAATACTTATGAAAATCTGAAGTTAAGTGAATGTATATATATATATAAATACATGTAAATGTAGGCATATGCATATATTAGGAATAAATACTGCCAAGATGATTGATTAATTAGCATGATCGCACATGTTGTTCTATGTATAGACACATGTTAAGGCTGATTAGAACAAGTGTACTAATTTCTGAAATTAATTAAGTAAGAACTTCATTGTTTTGATAATGCATAACTTGCTGCATGTATTAATACTCAGTCTGACCCTGTTGATTGCCCATGCAATCTCCTCGGGCGCCTCATTCAAAAGAGGCAATCCGGGAAGTTTGTATTACAGGTGTAGATGCTTTTTCAGTTGTTAATCGGACTAAAGACTGGACTGTTAGAGTGCTAGTAGTCATTAAATTGTCGTAGTTACATATTTGCCTGCATTTCAGTTTGATAAACTGTGTAGTATATATTTGGATTTCACCTTATATGTTGTGTTAAGTGTATTTATAAACTGCACCTTATATGTTGTAAGAATGTGTGTAATTAAATTACTGGAAACTGGTTTAAATGTGTTTAACTTTGTATGTTTAATTATAAATAGTAAACTGTCAATGAGTGTCCTATTTTTTTGATAGTTAATCTGAACTTTGTGTTTTATGTTGTAAAGAGAAGGGTCAGTCGATATCAATAATATATGGATTTGCTTTCTCAAGAACAGCTAAAATTATGGTAATTGTTTGATATGTGTTTTCAAAGTAATAATAGTGGGATGAGATGGTTTATATAAAAGATGTAGTTTCAGTTCTAAACTACTTTATCGTAGTTGAGTTCTTGTATTGGGTATGTCATTCAAATCACTGAATGTTGATGCCCAGTTCACAACTCAATGGTTTCAGTTTTATGTATGGATGAATATAGCTTGAAGCTTTAAATAATGCATCATTTCTGAAATAAATGCCTATGCATGGATTGAACTTATTAATATCTACATTTATTTAAAGTAAACTTGTGTCGTAACTATGTTTTGGTAAGAAGTAAGGACAGAGACTAAACAATGATAATATTTAGTATCATTTACATATATGAAATCAGATGTTGTATGTAGATAAAAAGTTTTTATGACAAGTTGTTCACATATGTATCTTTATGAATATTTTTATTGCATGATTAGGCCAGTTTTAGAATGACATGTATCATCATAGGCATTGTTGTAGAATGAGTTCATTAAATATTTACAGGAGATGACAAATTAAAATAACCTTATTTATGTTGTATAATGATTAATTGTTTCTAATTAATCTGATGACCTTTACTGTTTTTTTAACTCTAATATAGGTAAAGAAAACATGTATATCTTATTATATACAAGTTATAATTTTGAATTAAACAGATATTTTTATATTGGTATTAAGTGATCTAGGATGTGAACATTTAAAATTTGGTGAAAATTTGAGCGTCGCTTCATAAATAGTCGAAATTATGTTGAATCCACAATATTGTGTAGATTAGATAACTTAAGAAATTTGAATGAGTATAGATTCGAGTTATATTAACGAATTTATTATTTAAATGACATTTGAATGTATTAATTATAATTATAAACGAGCTCGTAACGTCGTGGTAGTTCGTAGTTTTACGTTTTGAACTTCAACTGATTATATATGATTCATTATAAATCGGATTTCTTTGAAACAAGAAACATTCGAATCTATTGAATTATATTTTTCTAATGAAAGAGAAAATTTGTGATTTCATATTATAGATTGTAAGTTATATCCAAATAAAATTTTCAGAAAGTCGCTATGGAATCAATATAAACTGTAACAATTTATTTATAAAATAAAAGGATTTTAATATAAATTGAATATCGATTTAACTCGGATTTTGAAATATCGAGTTATAAATCCAAGTGTGTTTATTTTGGATCTATATGATATTCTATTTAGAAATATACAATAATAATAATTTATTATTTTCAGAATTTTTTTGGAATTTATTAAATTTTATTGATTTTATTTAAGCCTTAGAAATAGCCATTTCTAAAACAGTCACGGATTTCAACGAAATTAGTTTCACCGTAGTGTTATATTATTACACGAAATCAAATTTCGTGGCAATCTGGTGTCATATGTGACTACGATAGCCTAAAACGCCCAGCTATTTTGTGTAGTAATTCATTTAATTAAATTAAATGAATATTTGTGCATAACTTAAGCAAACGATCAAATTAAGACGTGAGACAAGTTCCGTTGAGTTCATATTGACGTTTAGAGTTTTTCTGTAATTTTTATTTTGGAAAAATAAACTACTTTTCATTTAACGTATTTTGTGCCCTAAATAAGCATTTTTGTAATTTCACAATATAAGGTAACTTGGCTATTTTGTTATATTTTTGGGATCGTGACACATTGCTCGTCTCAACGATATTTTTATTTTAGTCGATAGCGGTTCATAAACGAATGGAATTTTTTTGCAATGGGGTACCCTTAATAAATCCATAATATTTGATTTCCTTAGCTTTACCTACTAGCGTAGGAATGTTTCCTTAACTTGTCTATTTGATTACATGGATATAAATTTCAATGGTGTAAATACATTGCTCGCCTCCATGTGGATTTTGACACATGCACAACAACAACATTTGTACCATCTCAATAACAATATAACCCAAAATGGCCCAACCAATGAGTTAATTTGATTCACTCTTTACATTTAAATCTATATTTTCCTATTTCCTACACTATTATACAAAACGTAGGGGTAGAAGAAGAATAGCTACCCCTTAGTGCGTACGTATGGAAAGACATTGTTCTTATCCCCTATTTTCCTACAAATATACATGTTGTCTACTTCCTCCTTTCGTCTTCTGGACATCAATAGCCGAGATTAATGGCTCCAAAAATTTATACGAAACAAAATACTCCTCTAAAAATTTTGAACACAGATATATTTGTGATCCTTGTAGATTGCTCTTCACTTTGCTTTTTTTTGGTTTCAACCTCGTTTTTAGTCGTTGAAAATATTGCAGCAACATTAGGGTTTGTTTATTCTAAGACATTTAAACACTTATTTGCAAAATCAAGTTCATATATGGATCCATGAGTTGTTTGAAGGCATGTATGCGAATTGTTGAGGGTTATGGTGGAGATAAGAGTCGCACGTTTCCTGCTATGGGCTAATCGCCGATTTCTAGAAGACACGTCGAGTTCTACAAAATGGGTTTAGGAGGAAGGAGATTGGGTTGAGATGGAAAACGATGACATTGGTTTTGAATTTCGTAAGGAGATAGTGAAGAGATAGGAGCTTTCAAGCACAGCAATGACTACAGGAATATGAGCAGCGTGCTTTTTTATTTTCAGGGAAGATGGGTTCTATTCGGAGCGGGTTTGGTTTTCTTGGGTCAATGAAAATGGTAAGGCCCAGGGTTACAAATAAATATATGTTTAATTAAATTAAGTAACGTACACCCACTTATAAATGTAATAACTTATACAAACGAACTCAGCTTTACGAATCATTTGTCATATTGGAATCGTGTGGATGTAGGCCATGCTATGAAGCTAGTTTGGAACTATTTGGAGCTCGTTTGAATTTATGGCAAAACAAAACGGTTGACTGGATTAATCAACCATTAATCGTTATTCAACGATTAACGGCCAAGGTGGGTAAACTCACTAACTTTTCTAGTTCTATCTATTATAAATGTTATTTAATGTTGATATATGATGGTTGAATGTTGTGTGATGGTTGTTTGGATGAATTGTTAATAAATTGGTAGAAATTATAGATATAGTTATAAATATATATAAATCGTTGATTAAATATTGATTCTATTTATTATGATATCTCGTATTGAAATGGAATTGATGTTATTTACATTTATTAACATCTGTTAATTCAGGGAAATAGGTTGGAAGGATCCAACTAGATTCCATAAATATTTATTACTGATTGTTTTCATTTATTATGATACATGATGTATTAATTGTTTTGTGATAGACTTGTGTTTGGATGTTTGAATAACTTATTTTTAATGATAAAACAAGTGGTTTGATTTATAAACAATGTTTATAAATGAAGTGAAATAATTATTATTGGATAATTTGGGAATGTAAATCCAATGGCGGATTTAAAAAGGGAAATTGGAAACCGTTTCAAAAAAAACGATGAAATTTGTTTTGACATTCGGAATGTAATTGAAATTATAATAGATCCATAAGGATTTATAATTGGTATTTGACTATGTTGAAGTTTATAAAAATAATTTATTTTGAGAAATTATATATTATATGATTTGGTACCTGACAATATAATTAATATTCAGTTTGAAATCGATACCTTACAATCGAATGTTAAATCGATATAGAATTATAAACTTATTACATAAAATGGATTAGAAGTTGATAGGAAAATGAAATTTGATAAATAAAATGGATTGTTAATAAGAAGATATAAAATGACTAGATAATTGGAATTGAACCTGTAATAGTATTTAAAATTGAAATCAAGTTTTGATTTGATAAAACGAGTCTAGTTTTTCTGTAAAGGAATAATATTCACGTTTAAAGTGAATAATGATTTAAAAACAAACATTTTGCATATTAAAATGGTTATAAAAGGAAACTGGTAAATGTTTGGAAGTGATAAATTCAAAAATGAATTTAGAAATTGAGTTGATCTGAAACAGTAAATCATTCCGAAGTTTGTAATGTTAATCGAATATAGGTTGTTCGAAAGAGAGTTATGGAGTAGAGATTATTCGGAAGAGAGTTATATATTGAGATTCAATTATATCAAATTTAGGAGAGTATTATTTACTTTCTGATGTTAATCAAGATTTATTATTTGTTTATCTAATTAATTGATTATTTATTTATTCAAAATAATGAATAAAAGTTATATTTTAAATTTAATATTCTGGAAGCGGGTATTATAATGCTATCGTTATAATCAATGTTTTCCGTAAAAGTAGTGGATTCTTAATTTGAATCCGAGAGTTGCATGAGCGATGCTTATTGATAAGAAGTTAAGAATTGGAGTTAAGGAAATTAGAAACTAATTAAAGATTAGACGAGTTAAATGGTTTCTTAAGTGTCGATCTGATGTTGGTTTCGGCCTTCGGGGTTGATATTTATGGAGTTGTTCTCTTACTAGTTTACGGTTAGGGAATAATGAATGTGGAAGAATAGTGATGCATTAATAAGAAATGGAAATGTTTTCCAATATTAATAACGTATATTTTCTAAATATATGAAATAAGGATTTACTAATATACGGAAATGTTTTCCAAGAAATCATGAGAGGATAAACGAGTTTGAGAATATCTAGGAAAAGATATGAAGAAGGGAAACAGTAAACTAGGAAATAAATTAATAAGAAAATAATTTAAGGGGCTAAGTGTTGATTGATGTATAATCAATAGAATTTCCATATGGAAATAGGATTTTTGGTTGTTTGGATATTTCCTTTGATAGTTAAGTAATCGATTATCAAAGATTTGGCCTATTTTATATTTACATTGTCAATACGAAGAGACCGAGATCAGATTTATTATCTGAAAACCATTATGTATGGGCATAAGCATTGCATTTCAAAATATGGTAAAGGTAATTGAAGACGGAGTAAAGTACAAGACTGTTCCGTTAATCCTATGTAGGAATTGCCAAAGATGGATTCGTGGGATGGTGCCTTCGTTTTGTCCAGTCCCAGGACAACTTGTATGGACGTAAGTCTGACAGAATATGCCTAACAGATCATGTGAAACCCCACGTCCATCAATGTCACTCTATATAGAATGCATTAACTTTCATGAAGCGTTATAGGTAAATAAGAACATAATATCACAAGACAGACATGTAAAATAACAACAGAATTAAAAACTTTATTTAAATCAAAACATCATGGTCCCAAACACTGAGTTTACATCATAAGTTTGAAATAACCAATTACATTAATAATCTGTCTTGCCAAAAATATCAGAGTATAAAAGCATAAAACCATATTTCCCGTGCGAAGCCATAAGAGAGTTGACAAGAAGTCAAAGCGGTACATCAATATCCAAAATCCAAGCTAAGCTGAAAGAATCCAAATCAACTCTAAGCACTCCCACCCTAAGAACCTAGGGGAAAACAGAAGAAAGAGAAGAGGTAACAAAACGGGTCAGACATAAAGTCTGGTGAGTCCAGTTAATTTTAAATATAAATAAATAAAAGTATCATGGCAGGTATATGAAAACTAGGAGAACAAGATAACAATAACAAGTGTGAACTGAGCAAGATTAGTTTGAAAAGAATATATTGCGCTTCTTAAATACGTTTCTCTGCACCGCACCAATACTAGTATCTCATAAACAGAATGATCCCTACAAAAACTGTTCCATTACATTTCTTAGTGGTTAAGTGGCTTGAGTAAACGGCACTCAACGCTTATACACACGTCGTACCCATTTACTTCCCAGTGGACTAACCTAATATTGTATATGTGTAGCTACCCCTCAATACTGAGGTACACCCTATGGTACCCCACTCGCACGGTCTCCCTTATAATACCACAAAAAAGTATGCAGTCCCTCATCCTACGCCAAAGTGACGTACGGATCTCTATATAATAATGTTACGTTCTGCATATATTTGTCATTACAATGCTTTGTAAGCGTACAAACTGCCACCATCGATCGAATCAGATTTCATTCCGGAGTAATGCTCTCAAGTCTACGATACATAACCAGAGCAGTCATGCATGTATCTAGACTGTCCCACGTATGTACTGTAATTGTAGCTCGATGCGTCAATCGCACGTCCTCTAATGTGCACAGAGTTCCGTGGCAGGGCGATCAAGAAACAAGAAACTCGGTCGAGAGCTTTTCCATACCTATACAGGCCCGCCTATAAGAGCCTCAAAATATAGATATTCCTAGGGTCTGTTTTCCATGGTGGATATGGACCTACCTCGTCCCCTCCCTCAACTAGTAAAGACTACAAGAGCTAAGCGACTGCCCCTAATAACAAACAATCTAAACATCTGTTTGGCGTCTTCCCTCAACCACCGTACCCCAATAGTAAAAGGTAAATGGTCTATTGGTTTTAGCTCTAGTCTTTTTGCATCCCACTGGCTGCCGATGACGGGAAATCACCCTAGTGTAACCGCGAAATCACCCTACTGTAACCGCGTCACAACATTCTAACTGCAAAGCTACAATTTCAGTCAAGGCTCACCCACCTAGTACTTACGCACAGACCCAACCTCTGCGAGCATAGCCTAAACATCTACCACCACATAGAGGACTACCAGGAGCACCTTACGTATCTTAGGAAGCCGCGTGCTTCCCCTTCCATTCCTTCGGAGCCGACAGAATAATCAGATAAAAGTGTGATCCGCTCGTGCCTTATAACACCACATTGACTACCCCGTTGGGTTATTCAGCCTCAAACGTGCGGACTGGTCCAAGCACCTCACTTTAGTACGTTGTTAGACCCTATGTCTAAACATTCTTTTACGCACTTGCCTTATCTCATCAGGTTTTCATTTAACTTGGTTATTCTCATTCATATTGAATTCTTAATCAGGTTACCAAGTTCCTCTTACTTATTAATTTTGGTTATATAACTTAACCCATTTAAGTTCATTAATAAGCTCAAAACATGTTATTCTCTGGATTATGGCCCAAGGTCTGTAATCCACTATCTCTTGGGTATTCTTGCTTGGTTACATCATTACAAAAACATGTTCTACTTAATATGTTATTAAGTATATCTAAATTCACATGTCGCTTACCATTTATGATTAAATATAACTTATTTCATTTTACAAGTTTTCCTCATTCTTTCTCATTTAATCATAATTCCATCTTATCATTGTTTACTTATTAACATAGCTCTCTTAACTAAGGTTTACCAATAAGTTTCCTTTCCATAAATATAACTTATGTTGTCCTCATCCGTAGATTTCAAATTCTTGTTCTCGTAAATAACTTAATTTACAATTAAGTACAGATTATCCCATTACATAAGTTATTTTATTCCCTTTTTCATTTATTATAACCTAAATTATAATTTCCACTTGTCTCTAGGACAAGCCTAAACATCTTATCTTTTCTGTTCATACATGTTAATGCCTCGGGCCTCTCACATTAAGTCTACCACTTGTGGATGTTGGATATGTCGGGCGGCTCCGGGCTGACTTAAACCACAAGTTTAGACTTAACCTCGTGTCATGGTGCTGTTATGCATTAGACCCCTCACATTAGATTAGCCACTTGTTGTCGCTGGATATGTCGGGGGGCTCCGGGAAGACTTATACCACAAGTGCAATCTAACCTCGTGTCTAAGCGTTACTACGGTTCCATTATTTTAGGCATATTCATATTAATAAATTTCCCTATTCCAAATATAGATTTTTATGCCCCTTTTTAATTCATATTTCATTATGCATAATATGCCCTTTTTCCCAAGTCATAAATCAAGGTATATATATGTATTATGCCCAAATCTGTATTCACGTATTTGCTAATTTATGTCCCTAGTTTATATTCACATATGTCAGTACAAGTTATGCCCAAATTCATATTCACATATATTCCAATTTATGCCCCAAATTAATATTTACAAATGTCCCAATTTATTCCCCAAATCAATATTTACATATGTTCCAATTTATGCCCAATCATACTTTATATATGTTCCAATTTACGCCCAAATCATAATTTTCCCAAATGATTCCCGATTTTGCGCGTTCGCATATTTCAGCGTTGGGCCTAGGCTTGAAGGTAGCCTGGCTATAAAAATAAAAAGGGAAAAGAGGGAAAGAAGAGAATCAAAACTGGCGTAATGACGAATCAATAATAAACTGACAGAATTAGGCATAAAACTGAATAGAAATATTATGACAAGATTTAACATGGTGGCGGTATGAACATTAAAGGCAGATCTGATAATTATGTCATAACAGAACTTGTTTAGGCATAGATCCAATATCCAATTTTTATATACATTTTATGATTACCAATTAAATATTTAGATCTAAAAATAACATGAACTCACAGTGAATAGATCTAAGGAAATGGATCCAAATAACTGAGAAGAACATGTTGGATTTGTTGTTGTAGCAATAGTTGAATTTGTATAATGTTTACTGAATTGGATTTGGAGAAGAATAGGCTATTCAATTTACGTTGCAACAGAGCTCCGCCATCGCCACCATTTTTTTAGATTAATAAAACCTAGGTTTAGGGTCCTTTATATAGCCTAGGGTTCACGAATCTAGCTCCAAAATTGGTCCACGTTCAGAAACAATTATCTGCCCAGATCTACGCAGGGGGATCGACCCCCCCCCCCCACATTATGGTGTCGACCCTGGTGTCGAATCTAAGGAGACTGGGTCGACCCAGCAGGGTCTTGGGTCGACCCCAAACGGTCGGCCCATTAGCTGTTTTGTGCTCCGGATTTTCTGGTTTTGAATTTTTGAATTCTGATTTAATTTATATATATATATATATATATATATATATATATATGTTCTCCCTATATGCATAAAAACTTCAAACCTTAATATCTTCTTCATAAGAAGTCTGTTTTAAGCGAACTTAGTGTCTATCTTAACCAGAATTATGAGACGGACGCAATGGTGCAGTCCATTTTACTTAATCCTGAATATTTAATTATGTTTTCCTTAATTCATTGTTAACAGTGTATTTCAAATTAATTATTCTTTAATTTATCATCTTTAGTGTCATTTAATATTACAGGGTGTTACATTCTCCCTTACTCAAAGGATTTCATCCCCGAAATCTCTATGTTAAGAAGAACGTATATCCTAACATCCAACAATCATACATTCATCTAGCAATCACAGGCATCCATTGTCCTTAAGGAATTTCTAATGATTTTATGAACATATGCAATAGTGTGTGTATATGTCTGTAAACTAATGCGAAAGATCAGGTGGTCTACTGATTCAGTTGACCTCCTTAATGCAATGTATGTTTGTGCCATGCAACCAAAATATATGCAAATCATCCTAATACATGTAAGTTCTATATATGTGCACAATCATCAATCCAAATGCAACATCAATGTAACGATACACCCATTTTCATCCACAAAAATCTAAAATGCAGACACATCCATATGCAACATGTAAGTGATTGAGTCGATCTAGTGGCTATTGTGTGTGTATGCATCCACAAGAAATCACTAGTGAACGCTTGCATCGATCAAACATAACATGTCTCAAACACATGTTTACATTCATTAGTTTTCTACCTAAAGACTCGATCGATAGGAGATATTCAAACGATCAATACAAGTATTAATTCGAAGCTTGGAAAAAGAAGTTAAGAACATATTCTTGAAAAGGAAAGGATATGAAGCGCGAATCTTATCTTCAGCCTCCCAAGTAGCATCCTCGCGGTCCTCTCCCCATTGCACTTTTACTAGCTTCACTTCTTTGTTGCACAATTTCTTAACCTTCGATCCAAGTATGCAAGTCGGAACTCATCCCATCATTGCTTCCTTCTCTACTTTCACTTCCTCTCACAAGTTTGGCTCCACTACCTCAAACTCTATATTAGTCCTTCTCCTATATACATAGGATTTATGTCGGTCCTATGCTGTCTTCACTTTGTCTGTGGATAAGATCGACCTCGTCTGAAGTGTCTCTAACCTATCGGGTCCAAGTAGAAATCTATCTTGTCGACTCCCATCAACAAATCGGTGATCTATAAGTTCGTCCATACAGTGTCTCGAAGGGTGCCATGTCAACCATGCCGCTGATCTCTTGCTCTTTATTGGAATAAAATGGGCGCTCTTAGTAAACCTATCCACCGTAGCCCAAATGCTGGTATTGTCCTTCCTTGATCTAGGCAACCTATCTATGAAATCCAAGTAGATGCTCTCCCACTTCCACTATGGGATTTCCAACGAATGAAGCAATCCATCGGGCTTCCTCTGCTCAACTTTGACCCGCCGACAAACTAAACATCGAGAGATGAACTACGCTACATCCATCTTCATTATAGTCCAAAACCCTCTTCATAACTCTATACATTTTATCGCCACTTGGATAAATAGTCATCTTAGAATGATGGGCTTCCTCAAGGAATGTCTTCAATAGGTTTCCCATTCCGATTTATCAAACTCTTCTCAAGTATTTCCCCTACTTTCCTAAAAAGTTCCCTCTTTTCTTTTAGCAGTCACATGTCGCACAGGCAATGCAACTGGCTTTGCATTGTCCACTAAGTATATGCGGAAACCAATCTCGTGCCTCGGTGTAAACCACGAACCTCATCAAAACATCAGGATACTCACAACTATTGGTACAGATCGCAAATCATCGATAGATATATCAAGAGTTTCTAGGAGACTAAGCATGACAGACCCTTTTGGGGTCATAAGAAATCTCGAGAGTCTTTATGTGGCAAGTCAGAAGTCTAATTCCCTCCTCTCACAATCTAGAATGGTTGAATTGGATATGAAGAAGAATAGGCTATTCAATTTACCTTGCAGCAGAGCTTCGCCATCGCCACCATTTTTTTAGATGAATAAAACCTAGGTTTAGGGTCCTTTATATAGCCTGGGGTTCACGAATCTAGCTCCAAAATGAGTCCACATTCAGAAACAATTATATGCCCAGATCTGCACAGGGGGATCGACCCCCCTCCCCCCACTTTATGGTGTCGACCCCAAAGAGCCTGGGTCGACCCCGGGTTCGACCCAGCAGGATCTTGGGTCGACCCCAAACGGTCGGCCCTTCGTTGTTTTGTGCTCTGGATTTTCTGGTTTTGAATTTTTGAATTCTGATTTAATTTATGTGTGTGTATATATATATATCTGGAAATTAGCATCAAGGGCTTACTAGGCCGGTCAAATTTATTTTAAGGACACGGCTTCGTTGGAATTTGTTTTAAGGACAAAAATTTATACACTCCTCATTTTAGAAACCCTTTTGCCCCTTTCTCAAATTGAAAAATCGATCTTCATCAAAATTCTTTACTTCGATCTGCGCCTTCTACAAATTTCGATTTAATATCCGCGGATGGATTTGTGTTAGCGTCAACTAATTAGCACAAATCAGTAAAAACCGCAGGTAATGAGCACAAATCGCAGATAATCGCATGTATTCATCTTCTTCAAACTTCATGTGTAGCAAATCAGTGCATCATGAACGGTTTTATCTTTTTCCCAGAAAATCATATAAATTATACTTTTAACAGAAAAAAGATAAACGGTTCTATCTTTTTTGCAGAAAATCATATAACTTATACTTTTAACAGAAAAAAGATAAATGGTTTCTCAGAAAATCATATAATTTAATCTTAGTTAGCTATTTTGTAATGGCATAGTAAAAATTTAGTAGAAGATGTTGGGCCGAACCTTGCTAAACTACCAACAAATAGTGGCTACAAAAAGATAAAGCAAAGACCAAAGACACTTATAATATAATAAAATACAAATAAAAGGTACTGCAAATATGACTTGTTAATGATAAAAATTAACTTTTTGATTACAAAATTGCATTTTTGTAATTAACAATATTTAGATGTTTAATAGAATATCTTATTTTATTTCAGATTTAAAAAAAGATAATTGATTCTATCTTTTAGTAAAAGATAAGTTAAATCTTATTTTATTTCAGATTTAAAGAAGATAATTGAATTTATTTTAGAGCTAAAAATGATTACAATTGTTCTGTTAATTTAATATTTCCACATGTTATTTTATAAAGTCATAAAGGGGTGCCATGATACCTGTTGTATATGATACTAGTTGTGAGAAATATGAATGTATTAATAGCAAATGTAGCTAAAAGGATAAACATGTGTATCTTTTTTCTGTTCTCACGTATTGTACAACTAATACATATAAGCAGCTTCATTGTATAGACTATACTTTTGTTTTAAACAAAAGATAGAAGAACTTTTCTTTTATATTATTAACTTTTTTTTATTCTTTTAAGGACTAAATTCCATGGCAATTAAACACTTTAGAGTGCCATTTTTAACAGAGAAAAGATAAACGATTTTATCTTTTTCCTAGAAAATCATATAACTTACTTTTAACAAAAAAAAGATAAATGGTTTTATCTTTTTTGCAAAAAATCATATAACTTATACTTTTAACAGAAAAAATATTAATGGTTTCTCAGAAAATCATATAATGTTACCTTCATTAGCTATTTTGTAATGGCATAGTAAAAATTTAGTAGAAGATGATAGGCTAAACCTTGCTAAACTACCAACAAATAGTAGCTACAAAAAGATAAAGCAAAGACCAAAGACACTTATAATATAATAAAATACAAAGAAAAGGTATCACAAATATGACTTGTTAATGATAAAAATTAATTTTTGATTACAAAATTGCAATTTTGTAATTAAAATTTTTTAGATGTTTAGTAGAATATTTTATTTTATTTCAAATTTAAAAAAGATAATTGATTATATCTTTTAGTAAAAGATAAATGATAAGTTAAATCGAATATCATATTTTATTTCAGATTTAAAAAAGATAATTGATTTTTTTAGAGCTAAAAAATGATTACAATTGTTCTGGTAATTTACTATTTTCACTTGTGTTTCATGAAGGCATGAAGGGGTGCCATGATACCTATTGTATATGATAAGAGTGGTGAGAAATATGAATGTATAAATAGCAAATATCGCTAAAAAGATAAACGTATGTATCTTTTTTCGGTTTTGTTGTATTGTACAACTAATACATATCAGCAGCTTCATTGTATAGACTATACTTTTGTTTTATATTATTAACATTTTTTATTCTTTTAAGGACTAAATTCCATGGAAATTAAACGCTTTAGGGCGCCATTTTTAATAGAAAAAAGATAAATGGTTTTATCTTTTTCTCAGGAAATCACATAACTTATATGTTGATTAAATAAAACTTAAAAAAACACTGTTTTACATTTTTATTCAACTATTAGGATTGAAAACTCGGTGTGTATCATTTGAATCAGACACAACAACATAAGAATAAAAAAGAAATATCAATTTATCTCTTTGAATAGAACTAACAACATCATATTCCAAACAAAATTGAAAAACAAACACTTGCTCGAAGCAAATATGTTATCTATACTATGTCATATTGAATAAAGTATCAATATAAAAAAAATAGAATGAACCCATATACATGGGACTTGAATCAACCCATATACATAAAACTGAAAATGCAGCAAAATACACAGTAAAAGTGTCTACATATACAGATTAATATGAATCTACACTTATAATTAAAAGATACAGTTTGCGATGATAGCTTCTGGTGCTATTTTGTATAAAAGATAAGTTCTTTTATCTATTCATATAGAATGAAAATGCATATGAATTTATCAAATGTTGGAGAAGAATGCCAAATGAAACGTTCAAAGAATGCCAACAATAATGTTGCCTTTCTTTTTCTCATTTGAATCACCAACACACCAGTAAATAATGTTGTGATGATCATCCACTAACACTTGATGCAAAATACAAAGCAATAGCCTGAGCCCAAACCTTCATACATGCTATTACTTCTCTTGGATCGATTCCTGTGTGCATAAATAAAAAACTGCTAATAGAAGCACAACCTCAAATCAAGCATCATGCCACACACCGAGTGCATAAGCAGAAATCAAAGGAATACCATCTTGAAAAAAATGAATAAAAAAGAGGATAAAAATGCTTCATTCTAAATTTAAAGGCCAGGCTTCACTTGAAGAAACAAGGAGACTTCTAACTTATTTTAAGACAAACCATAATATTTAATTACAGTTAAAAGGTAAAACCATTTAAATGGCTTTTTGTTAAAAAACATAAAACTAAATGGTTTTATGAGAAAAAGATAAAACCATTTATCTTTTTTCTGTTAAAAGTATAAGGTATGTGATTTCCTAAGAAAAAGTTAAAACCATTATCTTTTTAAGCTGTCAAACAAATTAACATGTACCATTGAATATAAATGTATGAACAATTTCATCATCACAATAAATCGATTCATATTATGAATTATTAACCCATTGAATATATATATATATATATATATATATATATGATTAACAGAAGAACAAATATGTTTACATTTATCAGTAATTTTCAAATATTGCTAAATTTCAATACGTGGTTAAATGATTCAAATCAAAGATAAACACCTTTCCCTTTTTAAGTTGTCAAACAAAATAAATTCTACCATTGAATATATACGTATGAACAGTTTTATATAGCAAATAAAATCAATCAGTGAATGGCTACTTACTTCAGCTAACAAAAACAATCGATATATAGAAAACAAAAAAAATCGAGGAACAACAAACAACAAAGATAAACAAGTACTTACTTGTTCAGCAACTACTGAACAAAAATCGCGTCTTGTGAATAGTAAATAGAAATTTCGTCTTAGTTTCTTTAGCTGATTAAAGGTGAGGTGATTAACATCAGCAATTAACAATAAAAAAAACAGTAGAAATAAACAATTACTTACTTTTTTAGCTGAGAAAAGTGATGCGGTTTGATTTCTTCAACAAATCAACTGAGTCGATTTCGTTTTGAAAGTAGATTAGCAGTAAATTTGATTCGAAAGTATAAAGATGAAGATGAAAGTGGATTTGAAATCAATTTGGGTTTTTTTTAGCTTCGATAATGCTTACGGAAATGAAGAATAGAAGGAACAAATAGCCGAATTAATTTTTGTCCTGGAAAATAATTATTGTAACAGAATGTCCTAGAAACTAATTAGTGGATGCAAGGAGGCCCTTATGGTAAAATGCCCCCTCCTTATATGCATACAAACTTCAAACCTTAATATATTCTTCATAAGAAGTCCGTTTTACGCAAACTTAGTGTCTATCTTGACTAGAATTCTGAGACGGACGCAATGGCACGGTCCATTTAACTTAATCCTGAATATTTAATTAAGTTTTCCTTAATTCATTGTTAATAGTGTATTTCAAATTAATTATTCTTTAATTTATCATCTTTAGTCTCGTTTAATATTACGAGGTGTTACATTCTCCCCTACTCAAAGGATTTCGTCCCCGAAATCTCTAAGTTATGAAGAACGTATATCCTAACATCCAATAGTCATATATTCATCTAACAATCACAGGAATCCATTGTCCTTAAGGAATTTCTAATGCCTTTATGAACATATGCAATAGTGTATGTATATGTCCGTAAACTAATGCGAAAGATCAGGTGGTCTACTGATTCAGTTGACCTCTTTAATGCAATGTATGTTTGTGCCATGCAACCAAAATGTATGCAAATCATCCTAATACATATGCACAATCATCCATCCAAATGCAACATCAATGTAACGATACACCCATTTTCATCCATAAAAATCTAAAATGCACACACATCCATATGCAACATGTAAGTGATTGAGCCAATATAGTGGCTATTGTGTGTGTGTGTATGCATCCACAAGCAATCACTAGAGAACGTTTACATCCATCAAACATAACATGTCTCAAACACATGTTTACATTCATTAGTTTTCTACTTAAAGACTCGATCGATAGGAGATATTCAAACAATAGATACAAGTATAAATTCGAAGCTTAAAAAAAGAAGTTAAAAACATATTCTTGAAAAGGAAAGGATATAAAGCGCGAATCTTATCTTCAACCTCCCAAGTAGCATCCTCGCGGTCCTCTCCCCATTGCACTTTTACTAGCTTCACTTCTTTGTTACACAATTTCTTAACCTCCGATCCAAGTATGCAAGTCGGAACTCGTCCCATCATTGCTTCCTTCTCTACTTTCACTTCCTCTCGCAAGCTTGGCTCCGCTACCTCAAACTCTATATTAGTCCTTCTCCTATATGCGTAGGATTTATGTCGGTCCTGTGCTGTCTTCACTTTGTCTGTGGATAAGATCGACCTCGTCTGAAGTTCTCGAACCTTTTGGGGCCGAGTAGAAGTATGTCTTATCGACTCCCATCAAGAAGTCGGTGATCTATAAGGTCGTCCATATAGCGTCTCGAAGGGTGTCATGTCAACCATGTGGCTGATCTCTTGCTCTTTATTGGAATAAAATGGGCGCTCTTAGTAAACCTGTCCACCGTAGCCTAAATGTTGGTATTGTCCTTCCTTGATCTAGGCAACCCATCTATGAAATCCATGTAGATGCTCTCCCACTTCCACTGTGGGATTTCAAACGAATGAAGCAATCCGTCGGACTTCCTCTCCTCGGCTTTGACCCGCCGACAAACTAAACATCGAGAGATGAACTACGCTACATCCTTCTTCATTATTGTTTAAAATCCTCTTCATAACTCTATACATTTTATCACCACTTGGATAAATAGTCATCTTAGAATGATGGGCTTCCTCAAGGGCTGTCTTCAATAGGTTTCCCATGCCGATATGATTCACCTATCAAACTCAAGTATTTCCCCTACTTGCTTGAAAAGTCCCCTCTTTTCTTTTAACAGTCACATGTCGCACAGGCAATGCAACTGGCATTGCATTGTCCACTAAGTATATGTGGAAACCAATCTTGTAACACCCCTAAGTCTCACATCGTAGAAGCCTGTGCGAAGTGGGTACTTATATAGTAGAGCCCATCTCTTACTAACACCGAGGCCTTTTGAGGAACAAAACCCCACACTTATACGGTGGCTAAGTTGGGGACAATATCTTGCGTGAACGGAGGTGCGGGTTGTTACAGTGGTATCAGAGCCAATACCCAGCCGGAATTGTGGCTCCTATGTGGACCACAACACCTGGGTGAGGTGTTTTTGAGCCAATGGGGACATTGGGCTCTGTAGGAGGGGAGAATGTAACACCCCTAAGTCCCACATCGTGGAAGCCTGTGTGAAGTGGGTACTTATATAGTAGAGCCCATATCTTACTAACATCGAGGCCTTTTGATGAACAAAACCCCACACCTATACGGTGGCTAAGTTGGGGACAATATCTTGCGTAAACGGAGGTGCGGGTTATTACAAATCACGTGCCTCGTGGGTAAACCCCGAACCTCATCAAAACATCAGGATACTCACAATTATTGGTACAGATCGCAAATCATCGATAGATATATCAAGAGATTCTAGGAGACTAAGTATGATAGACCCTTTTGGAGTCATAAGAAATCTCGAGATTCTTTCTATGGCAAGTCAGAAGTCTAACACCCTCCTCTCACAATCTAGAATGGCTCCATATATGGTTAACCAATCCATCCCTTGAATCAAACTGTATCTTATGAAATCAAGAACATATGTGTCGCAATCAAACTCGATGCCTAACACAGAGATTCTCAAACCCCGACAAATCATTGATAAATGAGTCGTACCTCCAATGGGGGTTGAGACAATAACAGGATCCAAAACCATACTAGCGTCAAGGTGCAGGACTTAACTAAAGGATCAGATATAAAAGAATGTGAAGCGATAGAAAAAAGAATCCCAACTGGATTATCAGAAATAGAAATCAAACCTTCAACGGTCCTACCTATATCCTATCCACCAGCAATGGGAACATTAGCTTGTCCTCTAGATGTTCCTACGCTTATCCTTGTCTCTTTGGGCACTCCTTAATAAAGTGTCCTGGCTTACAAAAGTGGTAACAAACGCCTTTCTTCTTTCTGCAATCCATTTTCAGATGATCTCCCCCCCCCCCCCCCCCCCGCATTTTGAAATTATGGTATTTCCTCTTTTCTTCTTTCATTTATATTTCCTTCTTAAGCCACCATGTTCTTTCATCAACTCCCTTATTCTCCTTTTTAACATCCTTGTGCAACATGCTAACAAGTCTCTTGAAAGTTGCCTCCGTCGCACGGAAATGCTTATGAGGCTTAAGAGAAAATAAGCCACGGGTGAAACTATTACGGCTACAAATGGAGGTTGGGCACTTCTTTGCCCTTTGATATGTACTGTAGTTATAACATGCCTACGGAACCATGCCGAAATGGGGACACCCTTTCGGGAAGAAATGATTCCCCGAAAAAAGGAAAAGGAATCAAGCGGAGAATCGAGAAGATATTATGTCTTTGGTAAATATGCTTTTAAAAAACAGACTTTTTATTTTAAAATACTTGTTTTTGAGACCTTTTTAAAAACCATTTTCAAAATATTTTATCCGATCTTATAGCCATATGCTCTGATACCAAATGTGACACCCCACATCTGTTAATGTCACTCTATATAGAATGCATTAAGTTTCATGAAGCGTTATAGGTAAATAAGAACATAATATCACAAGATAGACATGTAAAATAGCAGAGGAATTAAAAACTTTATTTAAATCAAAACATCATGGTTCCAAATAATGAGTTTACGTCATAAGTTTGAAATAACCAATTACATTAATAATCTATCTTGCCAAAAATATCAGAGTACAAAAGCATAAAACCATATTTCCCATGCGAAGCCATAAGAGAGTTGACAAGAAGTCAAAGCGGTACATCAATATCTAAAATCCAAACTAAGCTAAAAGAATCAAATCAACTCTAAGCACTCCCACCTTGAGAACCTACGGGGGAAAACGGAAGATAGAGAAGAGGAAACAAAAAGGGTCAGACATAAAGTTTGGCGAGTCCAATTACTTTTAAATATAAACAAATAAAAGTATCATGGCAGGTATATGAAAACTGGGAGAACAAGATAAAAATAACAATAAAAAGTGTGAACTGAGCAAGATAGGTTTGAAAAGAATATATTGCGCTTTTTAAATACGTTTCTCTGCACCGCACCATACTAGTATCTCAGAAACAGAATGATCCCTACAAATATCGTTCCATTCATTTCTTGATTATTAGGTTGCTTTGTTTAACAACACTCAACGCTTATACACACGTTGTACCCATTTACTTCCCAGTGGATTAACCTAATATGGTATATGTGTAGTTACCCCTCAATACTGAGGTACACCCCATGGTACCCCACTAGCAGGTTCTCCCTCATAATACCACAAAAAAGTACGCATTCCCTTATCCTATGCCGGAGTGACGTACGGATATCTATATAACAAAGTTATGTTCCGCATATTTCTGTCATTACTATGCTATGTAAGCATACGAACTGCCACCATCGATCGAATCAGATTTCATTCCGGAGTAATACCCTCAAGTCTACGATACAACACCCAGAGCAGCCATGCATGTATCTAGGCTGTCCCACATATGAACTGTAATTGTAGCTCGATTCCTCAATCGCACGTTGCCTAATGTGCACCGAGTTTCGTGTCAGGGCGATACAAGAAACATAGAACTCGGTCGGAAGCTTTTCCATACCTGTACATGCCTGCCTTTAAGAACCTCTAAATATAGATATTCCTAGGATCTGTTTTCCATGGTGGCTATGGCCCCACCTCAGCCCCTCCCTCAACTATTAAAGACTACAAGAGCTAAGCGACTGCCTTAATAACAAACAATCTAAACATCCATTTGGCGTCTTTCCTCAACCACCGTACCCCGATAGTGAAAGGTGAATGGTCTATTGGTTTTATCTCTAGTCTTTTCGCATCCCACTGGCTACCGATGACGGTTATCCGACGATCTACTATCCTTGTTGGTCGTGACCCTTCGCATCCCCATTGAGGCAACCGCTGAATCACCCTAGTCTCACCGCATCACAGCATTCTGACTGCAAAGCTACATTTGCAGTCAAGGCCCACCCACCTAGTAGTTACGCGCAGACCCAACTTCTATGAGCACAACCTAAACATCTTCCACCACACAGAGGACTACCAAGAGCATCTTACGTATCTTAGGAAGCCGCATGCTTCTGCTTCCAATCCGTTGGAGCCGACAAAATAATCAGATAAAAGTGTGCTCCGCTCTTGCCTTATAACACCACGATGATCTACCCCGTTGGGTTATTCACCCTCAAACTTGCGGACTAGTCCAAGCACCTCACTTTATATGTTGTTAGACCCTATGTCTAAACATTCTTTTATGCACTTGCCTTACCTGATCAGGTTTTCATTAACTTAGTCATTTTCATTCATATTGAATTCTTAATCAAGTTACCACGTTCCTCTTGCTTATTAATTTTGGTTATATAACTTAACCCATTTAAATTAATTAATAAGTTCACAACATGTTATTGCCTAGATTGTGGCCCAAGGTCTGTAATCCACAATCACTTAAGTATTCTTGCTTGGTTACATCATTACAATAACATGTTCTACTTAATATGTTATTAAGTATATCTCAATTCACATGTTTACTAATTAACATCTCACTTACCATTTTTGATTAAATATAACCTATTTCATTTACAAGTTTTCCTCATTCTTTCTCATTTAATCATAATTCCATCTTAGCATTGTTTACTTATTAACTTATTTCTCTTAACTAAGGTTTACTAATAAATTTCCTTTCCATAAATATAACCTATGTTGTCCTCATCCGTAGATTTTAGATTCTTGTTCTTGTAAATAACTTAATTTACAACTAAGCACAGATTATCCCCTTACATAAGTTATTCTATTCCCTTTTTCATTTATTATAACCTAAATTATAATTTCCACTTCTCCCAAGGAAAAGCCTAAACATCTTATCTTTTCTGTTCATATATGTTAGTGCCCCAGACCTCTTACATTAAGTCAACCACTTGTGGAGGCTGGCTATGCCGGGCAGCTCCGGGCTGACTTAAACCACAAGTTTAGACTTAACCTCATGTCATGGTGCTGTTATGCATTAGACCCCTCACATTAGATTAGCCACTTGTTGTCGCTGGATATGCCGGGGGGCTCCATAAAGACTTATACCACAAGTGCAATCTAACCTCGTGTCTGAGCGTTACTACGGTTCCATTATTTTAGGCATATTCATATTAATAAATTTCCCTATTCCAAATATAGATTTTTATGCCCATTTGTAATTCATATTTCATTATGCAGAATATGCCCTTTTTCCCAAGTCATAAATCAAGGTGTATATATATATATTATGCACAAATCTGTATTCACATATTTGCTAATTTATGTCCCTAGTTCATATTCACATATATCAGTACAAGTTATGCCCAAATTCAAATTCACATATATTCCAATTTATGCCCCAAATTAATATTTACAAATGTCCAAATATATTCCCCAAATCAATATCTACATATGTTCCAATTTATGCCAAATCATATTTTGCATATGTTCCAATTTACACCCAAAACATATTTTTCCCAAAACGATTCACAATTTCACGCGTTCGCGTATTTCAGCGTTAGGCCCAGGCTCGAAGGTAGCCTGGCTATAAAAATAAAAAGGGAAAAGAGGGAAAGAAGAGAATCAAAACTGGCATAATGACGAATCAATAATAAACTGACAGAAATAGGCATAAAACTGAATAGATATATTACGACAAGATTTAACATGGTGGTGGTATGAACATATAAAAGCAAATCCGGTAATTATGTCATAATGGAACTTGTTTAGGCATAGATCCAGTATCCAATTTTTACATACATTTTATGATTACAAATTAGATATTTAGATCTAAAAATAACATGAACTCACAGTGAATAGATCTAATGAAAAGGATCCAAACAACTGAGAAGAACACGTTGGATTTGTTGTTGTAGCAATCGTTGAATTTGTGTAATGTTTGCTAAATTGGATTTGGAGAAGAATAGGCTATTCAATTTACATTATAGCAGAGCTCCGCCATCGCCAACATTTTTTTAGATGAATAAAACCTAGATTTAGGGTCCTTTATATAGCATAGGGTTCACGAATCTAACTCCAAAATCGGTCCACGTTCAGAAATAATTATCTGCCTAGATCTGCACAAGGGGGTCGACCTACCCCCTTTATGGTGTTGACCCCAAAGAGCCTGGGTCTCCCCTGGGGTCGACCCAGCAGGGTCTCGAGTCGATCCCAAACGGTCGTCCCTTCGTTGTTTTGCACGCCGGATTTTGTGGTTTCGAATTTTTGAATTCTTGTTTAATATATATATATATATATTCTCCATATATGCATACAAACTTCAAACCTTAATATCTTCTTCATACGAAGTCCGTTTTACGCAAACTTGGTGTCTATCTTGACTAGAATTCAGAGATGGACGCAATGGCGCTGTCCGTTTT